>CM031950.1:7114041-7571541 GCA_018749465.1 Paracanthobrama guichenoti
GGGTGCGTGTGAACACATTACCTGGGGAACACATGGCACCAGGATGCACTATGGGAAAAAGATAAGCCGGCGGAGGCAGTGTGATGCTTTGGGCAATGTTCTGCTAAGAAACCTTGGGTCCTGCCATCCATGTGGATGTTACTTTGACACGTACCACCTACCTAAGAATTGTTGCACACCGTGTAAACCCTTTCATGGAAACGGTATTCCCTGATGGCTGTGGCCTCTTTCAGCAGGATAATGCACCCAGCCACAAAGAAAAAATGGTTCAGGAATGGTTTGAGGAGCACGAGTTTGAGGTGTTGACTTGGTCTCCAGATCTCAATCCAATCGAGCATCTGTGGGATGTGCTGAACAAACAAGTCCGATCCATGGAGGCCCCACCTCTCAACTTACAGGACTTAAAGGATCTGCTGTTAACATCTTGGTGTCAAATACCACAGGTCATAATGTTATGCCTGATTGGTGCATATACAGGGGAGACCGGGTATGGTTGTAATACCTTTTTTCTTCAGAACCTAAAACTACCCTTGTTTTTAGCTACATGTCTGAAACCTTTAGGCAAAGTACCCACATTTGTCTACCACAAATGGCAACCATTTACATTTCTTCAACTATAAATCACAGACTTTGTGAGATGATGACAAATACATATTGGTCCACTGCTTGGGTAGGTTGTAATACATACCGGGGTAAGTTGTAACAGTTAGACAAAATGCACAAAAACTAAGGGTACTCCAAGTGATATGCCACAACAACAGTTTTATTTTAAATGAATGGCTGAAACAATAAAATATGTGTGAATATGGGGAGTGTATGTGCATATTGTGTGTGTTTGTGCATGCACACGTGTGTTTGTTTGTGCATGCCTGTATGTGCACATTCATATGTGTGTGTGTGTGTGTGTGTGTGTGTGAGAGAGAGAGCAAGAGCAAATTAACATAAACATAGGCATTCTGTAGAATTATTAAAATCACAAAAATGTTTGTAGTTGTATGTAAGTGGATAGTTGTTTTAAAACACGTTACAACCTACCCCGCCACTGTCAATCACTGTTTAGCTAGCTGTATTAGCATGGTGCTTTGAAAGTAGCAGGAGGTTGATACACCATTCTTTACTAGAGAAAATACACTTTGACCTGATATAGCTCATACAACATTATCTACAATGGTAGAAGTACTAAACAAAATATTATCTTGTTATTTACCTCAGAATTAGATTTTCTGCTGTAGCTTCAGGAGAGATAGCAACACAAACTGGAAAACCTCCATGTGGGATCGTAAAGGAAGCAGAGATAACTGAAACTGTCATATGACTCCTATCTTATCCGTGATTCGTGGAATTAGTAGTTACAACTCTCCCCGTGTTGCAACTATACCCGGTCTCCCCTACCTCTTATTGTTGATTGGCTGGGTGCTCTCCACTCATGTCAATTATCTTAATGCGCTCCTCCCGAACTTTGTTAATAAAACATCATATTGTATAAATATTTATATATAAAGTGTTCACAGGCAAATTTGCTTTGTGTATTTCCCCAGCGTCGAAATCAGGCACACATAAATGTCTGGAAAAACAATTCCTGACTGCATGTGAATATCCATGGATCACTGGATCTTTGGAACCCTTATATCGGGTCCAACCTTTAGTTTAAACTGAAAATCATTTGATTTACTCACGTTTTCACAGTTTCCCCTATTAAATCCAGTCATGCAGCAGCTCTTTTGCCAATCAGTCTGACTGAGGGGGCGTGTTCCGGCGGAAAAGTGACGCGAATGCATATCATCTATACTATGTTCCTTACACTACTACTTCTGTTCCTGACACAAAGCTATTGTATACAGTGCATAAAGATGCGTTTTGGTGCTCCTTTGTTCTTTTTGGAGATTGACACTCTTTGGCCCTGATCCACTTTAACTATATAGAGAAGAGCAGTGTGAACATTCATCAAAAATTTCTTTCTATCTTACACATAAGGGGCGAGGGGGGGCATTTAAACATGTGCATTTAAACACCCATAGAGAGCAAATAGCATTTCTAAACAGTTAGGATGGTGTTAAGCCAAATCCTCTGTGACAGTAGAGAGAGAGAGAGAGAGAGAGAGAGAGAGAGAGAGAGAGAGAGAGAGAGAGAGAGAGAGAGAGAGAGAGAGAGAGAGAGAGAGAGAGAGAGAGAGAGAGAGAGAGAGAGAGAGAGAGAGAGAGAGAGAGAGAGAGAGAGAGAGAGAGAGATTTACATTCTTGATAGTTCTGGTGATTACAATGCCTCAAGATGAGGCCAAAGCTTGACAACACCTGCTTGCAGCTTTCCACATTATCTGATCAGGAGTGAAGGAAGAAATTATAGGATCACTGGATAGTGTAATTTAAAAGGCTTTAAAGGCCTGCACCTGATTTATCGTGAAAAACTGCAGAGAGGCAGAAACCCGGAAAAAATGACGGAAAGAAAGAAAAATGGTCAAGTCTTCTGAATATTATAGTGCACTGCATATCATATTATGCCAGTGCCAATATAATAATAATGCTTATCTGTCTGAGGATATTATTTGATGACTAAGGAAAAATGCAACTGCATCAAAACTGTTTGATAGAAAAATATATAAGGGTGCTGCACATTGCCATTATTCTTTATTATTCTTAAGATATCATCCAAATGTCGTTTCCAAAGATGCTTTAATGGGTTTCACATAAGTGAGCAAATTTCAATTCTAGCAAGTAAAGGAAATGTTTGTTTTTTTGCAAAGGAAACATAGGCGACCACAGCCTGGATAAATGCAGTCTAAAAGATTAGATTGTGGATTTTAACGGTCAACATTTTCCATATAATATTCCATTTAATATTCCATATAAAATTTAGGATGTAGAAATGAACAGACTGAGGTCACTCTATAGTCATTAAATGCAACGTTCAAAGGAAGAAAATGACCTGTTAAAGCCCCAGTGAAAGGAATAACTTGCATTAAAATAGGTTTGAACATTTCAGCAATTAAAATGAATTCATTATAACTTAGAAGTGGACTCATTTCACAGAGGATCTCACAAGACTGATGTGTTTAGTCAAAGAAATATATTTGTAAGATTTTCTTAATCTTAATTAGATTTTAGTTACATTTTAAAGTGCCATAATAATCATTTTGGTGCCTGATTGCATTTTACAGACCTAAAGAAAGTAAGTCACCTTATGATCAATGACGCTGCTGTAGCCTTCTAAGTGGGGTGTTTGCTGATTTAGAACGCTCATCTGATGTCCATCTGACTGCATCTGATCTTCTGGTGTGTTGGTAGAACTGCTGTTGTACAGGAATAATAAGCTTGTAAGCACGGTCACAAAACCAGTCAATATGATCCCATGACGCTGAAACAAGAGGAACAAGAACAACATTTGGTAACACTTTATTTTACAGTATCTTTGTTACATTTGTTACATGTACTTGCCATAGTAATAACAGTAAATTATGCATGATTACATGCAACTAACCCTCAACCAAACCCTAATCCTACCTAACCCTATAGTAAGTACATGCAGTTACTTAATTTTACTCAGTACTTAAATATATAATTACACTGTAACAATGTACACTGTAACTGTAACAATGACACCTTAAAATACATTTTTATATGGTTCTGCTGACAGATGCATGCATCAGTAAATGAAAGGATCATTTTAAGGTATGAATGAGATGTGTGATTATGAGTATTATATAAAAACTCCTAGTATAATGATCCATTCAGTGTCAAGACAACTGAAATGACCAGCCATAGGTTGTAGATTCAAATAAATAAAAAACATGACGGGTAATGGTGGGTTTTGTTTAAGGCTCAAAACAAGTACACTGCAAGACACATTATTAAATGATAAACAACTGCCAAAAAATTGATCACAAAAGAAGACTTGATACTTATAGCTTTACAATTAGAAATTAGTTTAAACTGTTATCACGCTTACAATAATTTACCATTGCAGCCATAGTTTCCACCAAAATAGTATCAGGCTAATATTTAACTTGCCAATGATACAAGTGATATAAAAAAAAAAAATATGAAAAAAACAAAACAAAACAAATAGCAGAAAGTTTCTGAAAGCCTGGAGTAGACCCCATATTCATCGGTGATTGCTATTTTACAGTAACAACAATAACTAGTAAATCCTTCACTGTACCGGAAACCATGTAGCACGATAAATGTTTTTAAGGCAGACTAAGTTACTCTAAATAATGTCAGAGAGAGTTAGCGCTACCGTTCGCGTCTTCATATTGTGAAGTAATTCGGTCCGTTTAGTCCAGGCGTGTTATTATTCAGCCTCACCAACAGCAGCTTTACACAGTTCTGCTCGCTCATACATCTTCACACACTGAAGCTCCACTGAAGTCTATCAGCTCTACAGTCATCCGTCCACACACCCACACACACACACACACACAGCTGTGCGCACGCGTGGTCTTAAAAAACGTCGAGACCCAACCCCTTACAAAAACATTAGTTATTATTAGTTATTGACGGCCGAACCAAAGTTATTGACGGACCAAAAAAATATTAACAATTGCAAAATATTTAAAATGATTCAAAATTTATTAAAACAATGTTAAATAATTTAGGAATATTGGATTGTTAGTAACTAAGGCCATGGATTACAACTCCCCCACTTTAGGGTCCAGTATGTGTATTGTATTGTCTATTGCTTACTGTATTATCTAATTGATATACAGTAGGCCTACATTGGATTTTTGCTAATACAAAGATATATCAGTTATATTTACAATAATGTATATAGCCTAAAAATGTATATAGCCTAAAATTTTGTTTTAAAAAGTGGGTGGGACAGGTGTGGGTGTGTGTGTGTGTGTGTGGGGTATTGTATTCATATATTGTACAATATACATATATGTACAATATATGAATATTGAGAAGCACCGTCAAACAAAAGCCAGAGCACCCTCAGTTGATGCTGTAATAATATCATATGGGCAAAAATTGACAGTCCATATCTGTGTTTGCGCTCTGGAGAACAAAACATTTTTCTATTTACAATGTGTTTTTGCAGCGGTGAGCAAAGTAGCTAATCCAACGACCAATTCGTACGTATTTGTACGAAGTGGCTAATTCGTACGAATTCTTATGACCTCACTTGTATGAATTCGTACAATTTGTCTATACTGCAGTGATGGGTAGGTTTAGGGGTGGGCTCTGAGGTTAGGTCATTCAATTGACCAACTCATCAAATATGTACGATTTAGCAAAAATCGTACCAATTCGTACGAGTGAGGTTGTGCAAATTCATACGAATTAGCCACCTCGTAAAATATTTATGAATTGCTGTGAGATCGGGTTGAGCTAATCAGTTTGTTGACCGCAATGGACAATCCACTCAGAGCTCAAAACGCCAGAGTTTTTCTTCAGTACTGCAGGCTTGCGAAACCTCTCATTAACAAAGTGTAGACACAATGTATATAAGAGATTCATTGTGCAGTAGACAGCTTCATTGATTATAATGGAACTTTTTGAGATCGCAATGAAGTGAGAAGAGTGACAGCTTTAATGATTATAAATGGACCAGTCTTTGCATGCTTTCTAGACATATATATATACATATATATATATATATATTGTGACGGGGTGAAGAAGCACACGACACGAGGATGTAGGTAAGTTCTCCGAAGGGTGGACTTTTATTAGGAAGTGTTGAAGAAAAACAGGTAAAAGTGAAATGTGGCATGGCGTGGGTGCTCGGTGCTATCTCTTCTTTCCTGGTGCTCTGTGCGCAATGCAGTGTGGGTCCATGGTCTCGCTTAGTGGCGGAGCTGGCGGTCACACGCTGCTCTCTGTGGAAACACAAAGGAAAGGGTTTAGCCGAGACTTCCGGAGACATCTCTCACCTCTCCGTCTGTGTGCGGCGCTTATTAAGCCACCGTCCTGATGAAACGCAGGTGTGACCGCTCAGCCCGTGACGAGCAGGTGCGGCTGCTCGGTTCCCAGGGCGACGCTGATGAGCGCTCGGGACACACGTCACATATATATATACATATATATATATATACACACACACACACACACACACACACACACACATATACACACACACACACACACACACACACACACACACACACTCACCTAAAGGATTATTAGGAACACCTGTTCAATTTCTCATTAATGCAATTATCTACTCAACCAATCACATGGCAGTTGCTTCAATGCATTTAGGGGTGTGGTCCTGGTCAAGACAATCTCCTGAACTCCAAACTAAATGTCAGAATGGGAAAGAAAGGTGATTTAAGCAATTTTGAGCGTGGCATGGTTGTTGGTGCCAGACGGGCCAGTCTGAGTATTTCACAATCTACTCAGTTACTGGGATTTTCACGCACAACCATTTCTAGGGTTTACAAAGAATGGTGTGAAAAGGGAAAAACATCCAGTATGCGGCAGTCCTGTGGGCGAAAATGCCTGATAGAAGAGCAACTTTGACTGAAATAACCACTCGTTACAACCGAGGTATGCAGCAAAGCATTTGTGAAGCCACAACACGCACAACCTTGAGGCGGATGGGCTACAACAGCAGAAGACCCCACCGGGTACCACTCATCTCCACTACAAATAGGAAAAAGAGGCTACAATTTGCACAAGCTCACCAAAATTGGACAGTTGAAGACTGGAAAAATGTTGCCTGGTCTAATGAGTCTCGATTTCTGTTGAGACATTCAGATGGTAGAGTCAGAATTTGGCGTAAACAGAATGAGAACATGGATCCATCATGCCTTGTTACCACTGTGCAGGCTGGTGGTGGTGGTGTAATGGTGTGGGGGATGTTTTCTTGGCACACTTTAGGCAACCTTAGAGCCAATTGGGCATCGTTTAAATGCCATGGCCTACCTGAGCATTGTTTCTGACCATGTCCATCCCTTTATGACCACCATGTACCCATTCTCTGATGGCTACTTCCAGCAGGATAATGCACCATGTCACAAAGCTTGAGTCATTTCAAATTGGTTTCTTGAGCATGACAATGAGTTCACTGTACTAAAATGACCCCCACAGTCACCAGATCTCAACCCAATAGAGCATCTTTGGGATGTGGTGGAACGGGAGCTTCGTGCCCTGGATGTGCATCCCACAAATCTCCATCAACTGCAAGATGCTATCCTATCAATATGTGCCAACATTTCTAAAGAATGCTTTCAGCACCTTGTTGAATCAATGCCACGTAGAATTAAGGCATTTTTGAAGGAGAAAGGGGGTCAAACACAGTATTAGTATGGTGTTCCTAATAATCCTTTAGGTGTGTGTATGTATATATATATATATATATATACACACACACACACACACACACACATACCATTTGTATATGACTTTGGTGGACATAAAGTATTGTTTTTAGAGTAAGGAATGATTTGTAGTGCTGTGATGATATTACTGTAATTCAGTTCTCCATTCTCCATTATGTCCTATTAATGAAATGGTTTGATATATGATACATTAATGATCATCAGTATGCAGCAGATGATATTGGATCATGTTATGTAGTCATTTGATATTTCTGTCTGGGTCTGGCTGACACATCATGAATGATTTTTAGTGTCTCATAAATCATATGCAACATACAGTATTGAGTTCAGATGTGTATAATTTTGGTAAAAACTAAATAAAATAAAATACCATCTTACTCTTTGAAATATTGGACATTGCTATTAATAGAGTATGTTATATATGGTCATATGAAACTGACACTGATCCTATAAAGATCAATAGAAGCATTCAAAAACACCATATAGACAGGCACTTTCATAAACTTATACAGCAGACAGTAAACCAGCATGTATGGTTTTTCATGGGTTTGCGTTTAAACTCAGCCTCAACAATTTATTACAGTGCATTAATTAATGGGAAATTCTGGGTTGCAATATATCAAATTCACATTCAGTTCCCTTCGGTCTGCAGTGAGATGTCACTTAAGACACCATCATAATCCATCTTCTTTTTTTTTTATGGGGGCACAGTGACTGACATATTAAACATGCGTATGATTTCTAAGTCTCCCATGCCAAATGACAAATCACGATCATTATTTTGGTAATCTAACTGTCAGCTATCAGTCTATCACATTCATCGTCAATATATGGATCTTCATTTAATGTCACGAGGTCACCAACACCATTAAATTCATGGTTAATGAGGGGCGGCGCAGGTGTCTTAGAATGAAAGGTTAGTAATGTGAACTGATTTCAGCATAGAAAGCACAGCCTACCAAACCGCCAGCGTATGCCCTGGATGTAAAAGATACCATCTTCTCTTCTAAAAATGGCATGCAATGTGGCAGAGCTTCTCACGGGAGCAGAGATTTGCTGGAAGCTGTAATTTCGTCTGGAACTGGGCGGAAATGGAAATACATCTTTTTTTGTATTTCACATCTTTCAAATCTCACATCCTTTCTCAATCCTTCACTTTTCAGATTTATAACTGCTCTCAACCCTTTGACTATGTGAAAATGAGACATGTTGATTTATGACATATCGTTGTGCTTCAGTTTCGTTTTTTTTCAGTTACTTTTTGCAAAGAGTTTAATTCCACATCTGTGTGCACATGATGATTGATACCTGGACTAAAGAAAAAGAATGCCATTTTACAATTTGCATGCTTTCTCATCAATAAATTAATTTGTTTAAACCAATACTTTGAAAAATTAGGTGTTCATTAAACTGTTAAAAAGGCAACCATGAATTTCAGATTAATAAATAAACTCCTGAAACACATAGGCCTATAGTACTGCATTTATTATATATATATATATATAAAGGCAGAGAGACAGAAGATTTGATTGCTGCTTTTTCAAGGCAGTATGTGATCATTATGAAAATGTATCTGTCCGTCCACTGGAAGAGCAGCGGTTTCTGACCTCAGAGAGGAAAGACTATTCAGATAAGCTTTCATTTTATGCCGAACGCATCACCAACTATCTTCCTGTCACCACAGCCTCAACCACAAATCTCAGCCTCAAGGAGTGATTTAATCAAATATACTAATGAGGCAGACAGAAAGGCAAGTGAAATCTAATTCTCATTTGTCTCCCATGACAACAAACACTGAATCAATCCCCATCAGATGCCTTTACCCTTTTCTAATTTTCACCCACGCTCAATGAAGGAAATTAGCAAATTTCATCCTGGGTTCAGATCATTGGCTTCTTTTGATTAATTTGTTTTCACATACAAACAACCATACAAGCCAGAGCATTCATTGTAAAACGAATCTTGGGTCAAGAAAATAATGCTGAAGAATAACCAAACACTTACTTGATTGAGTTGAATTAATATTGCACTTTCTACACAAAAAAAGTAAATACAACAAAGGAGATTGGTTTAATAAATAGAAACTCAAAAAACTGTTATCTTAATCACATTGATTATCCAAGTTAAATATGAAAAAGATAAAAAGTTGTGATAAATCATGAAAATATTTTTTACAGTGTAATCACTGCAGGCAAAGAGACAGCAAGAAATGTTATTAAGCAAACAAGAAGGCTTGTCGAAAAAACATATTTCCAAAATAAGAGTCAAAACCAAAAGGGAACAAATGACTTGTGACACCAGTCAAAAGTTATTATACGTAATAATTAATAATAATAATAATAATAATAATAATAATAATAATAATAAAAAAGAAGTCTCTTATGCTCACCAGGTTGCTTTTATTTGATTAAAAATACAGTAAAAACAGTATATTGTGAAATATTATTACAATTTAAAATAACTTTTCTATTTTAATACATTTTAAAATATAATTTATTCATGTGATGGTCAAGCTGAATTCTTATCAGCCATTATTAAAGTGTCATATGATGAGAAAAAAACAAAAACAAATCATAATTATTCCAAACTAATAGGTAATAGGTTATATAGTTTTTTTATATTAAAAAAATAAGGAATTTCATCAACCTCGATTAAAGCACCCATGCTATGATGCTCAAAGTTCAATGGAAAGGGAGATATTTTCTTAAATTAAATCGCTTTTTTAAGGACTACAACAAAATGCTGGTACAACGAGCTTATTCACGGTTTGGTGACATCACCAACCCTAAAATTTCCATAATCTCTGCCCCCAGAAATACACATCAAAGGGGGTGAGGCCATGTTGGGATGCTTTAAAGCAGGGGTTTCCAAACCTGTCCTGGAGGATCCCAGCCCTGCACATTTTATATCCGTCATCTAACACACCTGATTCAACTCATAAGCTCATTATTAGAGACTGCAAGACCTGAAGTGGGTGTGTCAAATATGGGAGACATACAAAATGTGCAGGGCTGGGGGTCCTCCAGGACAGGTTTGAAAACCCCTGCTTTAGAGAAGAGGAAGAGTTGTTGTAGTACATTTGAGAGTCTGCTCAAGCTGTCGCATACGTCTTTTTCCCATTTATTGCAATACAGTACGTAACAAATGCAAAAGCATGTCATAAAAGCAAGATGACAACATAAGGTATAACCGTAATTAAAATAAACTATACATAAGCCTGTCCTGTCTTCATGGAGCATATAGATTCAAGAGTTTTATTTGTCACATACACAGTTATATACAGAATATACAACCGGCAGTGAAATGTAAAAAATATATATTCATATATTCTCTGGCTCTGAACGTATCTTGCAACAGTTCCCACATGAGCGATTTATAGATTATCATGACATGCTAATCAATAACTTGAAGACAGTTAACTCCACATCAGCTACATAAATTCATCAATTAACCATTCAGAAACGTCCTGTTGCATTCTATATGTTGTCACTTCTTCTTGAGTCTCTCTGTCATTGTCCGACTCTGGTTTAAATGTAAAAGGCTGAATAGTTTCTGACATTTTCAGTGTGTGTCTGCATCGAGCTGCTAACGCGAGGTCTTGAAGCTCTTCTGTATGCATTTAAAGGGACACACACAAAAATGGGGTGTTTTTGCCCCCTTCAAAAAGTGACCATTTTAACATGGTATAAAAAATTATCTGTGTGGTATTTTGAGCTGAGCTGAAACTCCACATACACACTCCAGGGACATCAGAGACTTATTTTAAATCTTGTAAAAAGGGGCATAATAGGA
Source organism: Paracanthobrama guichenoti (assembly GCA_018749465.1). Classification (NCBI taxonomy): domain Eukaryota; kingdom Metazoa; phylum Chordata; class Actinopteri; order Cypriniformes; family Gobionidae; genus Paracanthobrama; species Paracanthobrama guichenoti. The sequence goes on from CM031950.1 coordinate 7,125,113, forward strand.
CCCCTTTAAACCTTTGACAAGTATTCGATCAGCGAACATTCAAATCTTAAAAAAAAGTTTATAGTTCCATATATAAACAGTGATGTCTAGAGTAACTCACCCTTTGAAAGTAACTTGACACTTCAAATAAAGATTGTATGAATTACATTGCTACACCAGTAGGTGGCGACAAGTGACGTTGATTCATCCAGTAACAAAACAAGTGTCTTTAAATGAGCAAGTCTTTCATTCATTTGAACCATTTTTTTTTTTAAATAGTTAAATAGCCAGCCATTAACATTCTGATAAAACCTCTAGTAAATTACATGTTATTTTGATTAGTTGTCTATTCAGAATTGTGGGAGGATCGTGCATGGCCAGCCCTAACTCTACACCACTACTCTACTGCACCCAAGAAATGTTCAGGAATGTCTCCATGAATATGCACAAGCTATTTTAAGATCCTGAAGCAGATGGAGCCAACCAAAACCCAACAAGTGTCTGGCCTTTTTACCTGGCAACCCGAACAGATGAGCTGTCTCCTTATGAGACAGTGATGATCACACAGAGAAGCAGGGGACACACTTTGTGAATGTTAATATATTCATAGAAGTGAAGAAAGGCACTCACCCTGAGTCTCACACGGTGAGCAGTCCAAAAATTGTTTATCTAAGGGCACCTCAGAATAAACAGAGAAGCAGGTGGAGCAGGTGTCTGTCCTGCCTGTGAAAGCTTAGACAGTATCTGGTCTTAATTTATCCAAACCATTTAATTACTGCTATACAGCCGATAGCTTCAGGGGAAAGACCTCAAATTTCAATCAGGCTCTCAAATCAAACTGAATAGAAAATATGTGAATATTCAAGATGGACCATTACTAAATTACTATTATGAAATTAGAGCAGCCACTTTATGCGACTCATTTGCCCACAGGTAGTACCTCTTTAGTCTTCAGTAGCTCACTGTTGTTCAAGAGGGATGAAAATACGAACTAGTCTGGTACATAATGAGACCATACATAATGATCATTTTGTCCCAAACCCCCCCACCATAGAATATCACAACAAAAGGACCGAGGCTCACATTGTCTGTAGCTGATATATATATAGATATATATATATGCTGCACAAAAATCCATTTCAAATAAATGTTGTTCTTTTGACCTTTATATTCATTCCTGAAAAAAAGTCTTAATGTTTCCACAAAAATATTAAGCAGCACAACTGTTTTCAATATTGATAATAATATTATTAGCATTTTAGGATGATTTCTGAAGGAACATGAGACACAAACCATTGTTTTGAAATTAGGCTACTGATTTTACTGTACATTTGATCAAATAAATGCAGCCTGGTTGAGCATAAGGGACTTCTTGCAAAAGCATTACAACATTTTCAACTTTTGAATGGTATATGCTTACATATAGGCATTTTCAAACAACATTTCATTAAGTAGAAAGTGAGTGTGCGATAAATAAAATCTCTTGCAAACGCCTGTCGCATTCACCTAAGAAATCAAAATGTACGTTTTTTTTTAGCTTTTAGTATGAATATGTTAGCTTTGAGGTTATGAAGAAGCTGGTGTTTTCCAAAACAATGAAAAAATTGGCATTTAGGAGATAAGCATTCAAACCTGCGGCTTTACCAAGCTAATAGGCTCTACTCAAATTGTGATAATTTTTCGCCCTGTCTTCCTGTTTCATGGGAAATTATGTCAGCACATTAAATAATGCTGCGCATTTCAAGGCACTTCAGTGGGCCTTTTCGTACAGCCTATTGATGGGTACAATAAAAATAATATTAGCGTAATTATTTTTGTCTTTACAAAACAAGATATTGCAAGTATAGGCTGCCACCAAAAAGGTTCTGTTCTGTTTTTTTATTAAATTCGATTAGACCAAAAACTAGGCCAAAAACTCGAATTTGAAACATTCACACAGGCTGATACAATTTAAAAGTTAGCATGAAACGGAAGTTGTGGTAGTCTGTTCATCCCTATCGTGATGTATATCAGAGTGAAATGGCTTCATGAACAAGAAACAAATGTGGATTTTGTCCAATGGGAATTGATTGGTTGGTTGTGGTTTGCTATTGCTTTGATGTCATGTGAGTGACAGGTTGTCCCGCCCTCACACCAGAAAACACATCATAAGAGAATTTAACAAAAAATGGGTACTTGGATACCGTACTGTATCTTGTTTTGGCTTTGGCTCTTCTCTGACCAAGCCGTGTCTGCAGTGTCACTGATATCACAAGCACCTTTGGTCCATTTATTCTAGCCCAACAGCATACCACGGTCTATTCTTAGAGTTTGTTGCTCAGCAGAGTTACTTTAGGGATTTTGATGTTTATATTATTCCTTGTATTTTGAAGCATAAACCCGCATCTTTAAAAGACTGGACATAAGATAAATCTGCATTATTTAAACCTTAATACTGTAATATTAATACATACTGTAAGCCATATTTGCTTTTGTGAAACTACTTGCATCTACTTTGAAACTGCCTCGAATGAACGTATAACTGCACTGTCATCTTGAGCACTGTAGTTCCAGTTAAAGGTTCCCATAAGTGTAAAAAATATCACTCAAGATGAGCCCACAGCAGCATGTATCAACATCTATATTTTCTTGGCACATCTCTCGGCTCATTTTAAACACACAGCCTAGCTGATTATTGTTGCTGACCATGTCTATCCCTTTATGACCACAGTGTACCCATCTTCTGAGGCTACTTCTAGCAGGATACGCCATAAAGCTCAAATCATGATTTATTGAACATGACACTATTCTCAAATGGCCTTCACAGTCACCAGATCTCAATCCAATAGAGCAACTTTGGGATGTGGTGGAACTAGAGATCAGAGGTGGACAAAGTACACAACTCTGTTATTTGAGTAAAAGTAACTACCACTGGTCAAATATTACTCCGTTACAAGTGAAAGTTCTAAAAATTGATTTTTAGTTAAGTAAAAGTACAGAAGTATTTGTTTTAAAAAGTACTTAAGTATCAAAAGTAAATTTCCTTTTTTATGTCAATGTATTATTTTATTATTGTTGCACTGTATAAATGCACATTATGCCATCATGATGGTTTAAGCCAGTCAGTGATGCTCCATCTGACATGCTAGCATACGACTACCTTAAACTAATTTCAATACTTGTATAAAAGTTACAAAGCTCTTTACAAAGCTGCTGTCACTTTAAGGCTGAATGCACAGACCCTATACTCTGATACACATCTGATATTCTCCCAACTTTTTACTCTTCTCTTTCTCCCAGACATTTACATTTTTAACATTTTATGAGACATGCAAGTATATGTCAACTAAACTAATCTTTAATCTTTTCAGAAAACTGAAACATACTTTCTAAATATGACCATGGCCACACACTGTGCTGAGGAACCGTCTTCTTCCATTTTGCTATAAACTGATCAGTGATCAAAAAATGCTGGGAAACTTCACATGACCCTACAAGAGTGATTACTGATATGCTGTCTGCAAAAGAAAAAAACCTTTTAAAGAAAACAAATATCATCCACTGAAAGCTGCTACAGAAATGACTTTCGACTTTGAGGACCTTGGTAGAAATGTAGTGGAGTAAAAAGTATGATATTTGTCTTTCAAATGAAGTTAAAGTAATAAGTAATACTCAAGTAAAGTACAGATACTCAAAAAGTTTACTTAAGTACAGTACTCAAGTAAATTTACTTAGTTACTGTCCACCTCTGCTAGAGATTTGCATTATGGATGTGCAGCCAACAAAACTGCAGCAACTGTGTGATGCTATCATGCCAATATAGACCAATATCTGTACGTTTCCAACACCTTGTTGAATCTATGCCACGCATAATTAAAGGATCAGTTCACTTTAAAATTAAAATTACCCCATGATTTACTCCCCCTCAAGCCATAGGTGTATGACCTTTTTCTTTCTGATGAACACGAGTTATATTAATAAATATCCTGACGCTTCCGAGCTTTATAATGGCAGTGACGGCCAAAGTTTGAAGTTGAGTTTGAAGCCCAAAAAAGTGCATCCATCCATTATAAAAGTAATCCATATGGCTCCAGGGGGTTAATAAAGGCCTTCTGAAGCAAATCGATCGAGTTTTGTAAGTTTTGTAAATCCATATTTAATCCAGACTGCCTTCCGTATTCAACGTACGCAGAAAGTGTAACGCCTCTTGCAGTTCAAAATGCTTACACTACGTCCAATGTCATATGTCGTGCCACTTACACTTTTGTCCTAAATTGAATACAGAAAGGTGGAAGCTAGATATTTTACTTTATAAAGTTTGGAATATGGATATTTTTCAAACACAAACATATCGCCTTGCTTCAGAAGGGCTTTATTAACCCCCTGGAGCTGTGTGGAGTGCGTTTATGATGGATGGATGCACTTTTTTGAGCTTCAAACTTGTGAGCCCCGTTCACTGCCATTATAGAACTAGGAAGATTTATTAATGTAACTCTGATTGTGTTCATAAGAAAGAAGAAAGTCATATACACCTATGGTTGGGGGTGAGTAAATCATGGGGTAATTTGCATTTTAAAGTGAACTAATTCTTTAAGGCACTTCTGAAGGCAAAGGGGGTCCAACCTGGTACCTAATAAAGTGGCAGGTGAGTGTACACCACAAGTCATTTAATACCAAAACACAGTGCAATGCCTATGCAGCAGTGTAAACGTTCCTATTCATCCCACTCTGAGTGGGATTCGAACCAGGGTCTCCAGCATGGGAGGTGGGTGTGCTAACAAGGATGCTAAAGGCTGCAGCCACTAGCATCAGTCGCTAGAGCGCCTCTTGAGGCCAGGGGAGTGAGGTTTCCACGCACAGCTCTTACTGGCCTATGTCCTTTACATTCACCCCTCTAAACCTCACTTCCATCCAGGTCAACGGCACCAAATGTAACCGGTCCTACTCGACCCACTCCGAGCAGGATTCTAAGTGGCGTCTCTGGCGTGGGAGACGGGTGTGCTAACAAGGATGCTAAAGATGCTGAAGTGTCAGTCGTCAGAATGCCTCTTGAGGCCAGGGGAGTGAGATTTACACGCACAGCTTTTACTGGCCTAAGTTACACTCACCCTCCTAAAGCTCAATCCCATCTGGGTCAATGACACCAAATGTAACTGGTCCTACTTGAACCACTTCGAGTCTCTAGTGTGGGAGGCAGGCACTCTAACAAGGCACAATGGTGACTCGTGACAGCAAACGTGATGTGGAGCCAGCAGTTTAAAGAGTCCTTTAACTTTAAAATAATATTATATACATGAATTGGATTGAAAATATAGAATCAAAAGAGCTTGTAATTACAATATATATAGATTATAAAGATTAAATAGGATTATCAGGAAATCAAAAGAAACCTACCTCTCCCTTTCAGTTGCAATGCAGAAGGAAAGAGGGGGAGACAGAACAGGAAGTTATGTTGATTCGTGACATCACAACAAAAGGGGAAAGCACTCATTTCGATCAGGCAGCCACATCAGGCATATGTAAATGAACAATTCTGTGTGAATTCTACTAAACAGACATAGAAATTATACTGATTAATGTATGTATTGTTACAGCAGCATCAGCTTGTTGTTCATACATTTTAGAGCAGCTGATTCTAAGCAGCTTACAGGTTAGCCTACAATATATAAGATGCAAAGCCATCATTATTCAAATACAATTCACTCAGCAATGCATAAAATAATTCAGGCAGTACATTCATCATCCTAATTTGTTTTGTTTTTTTAAACTGACCATTTGAAATAAGAAAACTCACTAAATAAAACCATTGTGCAATTAATTTAATGAATAATGTGATTTCTTCAGTATGTAATCTTTACCCCCATGACAGGTATATTATAAATCTACCTGTCAGATCCATTAGACAAATAAGAGTTTTATTAAAGATTTCAGTTCAATAAGAGACAATATCCTTTATACTTCCTTTGTTCCTATCGGTCCTCATACCTTAATCATTTTGACCTGCAGACTTTCAGGACAAAGTTACTGCTGCTCCCTGAAAAATCATTAATGCTTATTAGACCAGTTACTGGAGTCTTTTATTGACTGGCCTAACGTAAATGTAGGTAGCAGGAGCTACAATTAAAAAGCAGACAGCTTATTGTGTTAGGTTTGTTTTCCAGCACATTTCACTGCATTACTGTATATGCAACAAATCAAATGTTGAACTTTCAGGTTGCCTACACCAGGGGTTTTCTATCCTGAGGGCTCCACTGCATATTTTGTATGTTTTCCTTATCTAACACTTGATTCAGATCAGGCATGTTCATCAATTTACATTGGCATCTATCACAACACATTACTGCCATCAGGTGGTGAAATGCAAACGTTGGTAGCCACAGTAATTTAATAACGTGCATTTCCACAGCTTGTAGTTGATTTTTCTGTTTTCTTTCATTTTTGAAAGATTTGAGATGTTAAAATTATATAGGCCTATACCTTAATATAGTTAAATAAAGTTAGTCGTGTGTCTACATATTTTGGTTCTTAAAGTTAGTAAAAAAAAAAAAAAAAAAAGTCATTAATTAGCTACTCACCCTCATGTCGTTCCAAACCTGTAATACCTTCGTTCATCTTTGAAACACAATGATATTTTTTGATGAAATCCAAGAGCTCTCTGACCCCTTCATAGACAGCTATTTAATTACCACGTTCAAGGTCTAGAAAGGTAGTAAAGACATGGTACAGTGGTTCAACCTTAAGGCTGATTTATACTTCTGCGTTGGACCTGCGCCGTAGCCTCTATGCCGTGGGCTACGCGTTGATTTTCATTTATACTTCTGCGTCCTTGTCCGCGCTGATGTAAAGTACACATGCAAAGGGAGCATGTGTATCCCTGAGGGAAGGGTTCTGGCAGACCGATCACAGCGCTTGCTGTCCGCGTTGTTACATTTTTGGAGAGGTACGCGTACGTCGTAGGCTACACGTGCAACGCACAGCCTACGACGTAGCTACGGCGTACACTCGACGCAGAAGTATAAATTGGGCTTTAATTTTATGTAGTGGCGAGAATACTTTTTGTGCGCAAAACAATTTACAAAAATAACGAATTAATTCAACAATTTCTCTATGTCTGACTCTTATGCTGTTGACGTAGTGTAAACAGTGCAGCAACGAAAAATTCTAAATTAAGGTTGAACCACTGTAGTCACATGGATGATTTTAACGATGTCTTTACTACCTTTCTGGGCCTTGAAAGAGCTCTCGGATTTCATAAAAAAATATCTTTGTGTTTTCCGAACGAAGGTTTTACAGGTTTGGAACAACATGAGGGCAAGTAATTAATTAATTTAAATTTTTGGGTGATATAAGCCTTTAAATAAATGTAGTTTTCTTTTAGGATGGCTCAATGCAAGCAAACCAAAAAAAAAAACTTTGCGACCTTTAACCTTTGTTACTACATGATTTATATCTATTTAACTTACAATGGTCGCCAATCAATGTGGTTGCCACAAGGCTATACTGTACATAAATCCTCACAGAATACCTTGTTATTGTGTCGAGCAGCACAGGGGGAATTCAAAACACTGGCACATTGTTTTCAGTTGAATTACTTCGCTCTCATGTCTTCGCTGGAGTGTTTTCCTGCCCTTGCCCGAGAAATGTCTCTTATTTTCCCACCAGTATTACGATATGTCCCCGCCTCCTGAGGTCGGATTGGCTTTGGGGAGACGATGGCACTCAGCGATTGGTCAATTGAGGCGTCACTCATACAATAGACCGCCTTCTGCGTGCGCAGTGTCTCTCTGCTGATGGCGCTGTAAACACAGTGACGCGGCGTTGCGTGGCCCAGCAAATCACAGATTACGGTTGTATATTTGGACGAGTGCTAGAGACGCTATTCACGTCCACAGCTTCATATGCAATCACATAAACAAAAGACACGCGAGGACTGCTCGTCGGAGGTGCAATGGCAAGGAAAAGTGCAATTCCTCCTTCATACTATGGTAAGAAAGCAGCAATTTGTGAAGCGCTTTAAATCAAGTTTTTGCAGTGAGACCAGTGACAAAGGGAACTGACCGAGCGATGCTGGTGTCAACCCGAATCTTTATTTTAAGTGTTTGGCTGTTTTCTCTCGCACTTAATATTTTAAGAACATCTAACTTATGCAGAACAAAAGCTCAACTGAATATGTTTTCATTCAGATCTGAGTTACTTTGTTGTTGCAAACCTGGGTGACGTGCAGACAAAACGCAGATTCGAGCTCTGAATTCGCAAAGGATTTTTATGTCATAGAAGTTAACGGGAAAGTAACCAATAAGTGGAATAATAGAAAACATATGGTGTTTTTTTATCTGCAGGTTTTGCCATATTGAGAAGGTTTTGTGTCTCTGTGCTGTATAGGTCCTCGTATTACGGTACTCTTATAGTAGGCTACACAATGTGGATAGACCTTAAAATAACTGTTTGCTATTTACTGGAGTTTTTAAAGATGCTCTCAATATTGCAAATTATGGGAGTTTAACATAAACAAATGAATGGCACTTTTCAGAAATATGATCAAATTACTCCGATGATAACTAATAACAGTACATATTTTAGCATACACACCAACAGACGATAACGATCAACTGCCGCTTTAAAGTCGGTTGGATTCTGATTAACTGTTAGCTGTCAATATTTTTTATCGTAAAAATCGTTATGAAAGTGATTCCAATTATATCCTCTGTGTCTTTATCATTATAGCTGTGGCATGGACTTCCCTATTAGAACAGTTATTAAAATGTTATAGTTATCGTCCTTTGCGTCAACAGCCCTTTATACTGTTTTATTCTACATGAAGTGGGTCGCCCCCTATGACCGCCGCCATGTTGCCATCACATGACCAGTTGCTCTGCTGCTTTAAAAGCTCCAACTCTTTAAAGTTGGCTGTATTCTGATTGCCTTCCACTTTTTTACCATCCAAGTGATCCTAATGATATTGTACCTTCGTGTCATTAACGTTTTATGACAAGTGATTAAATTGCTGGAGTCGCTGTTTGTAGTCGGCATGTTGCTAATCATTTTTTTTTAGGCTGAATCTAAAAATGTGTTCTCCACTCATGAATGTGTTTATAATGACACAGACACAAACAGATGAACAAAACAACCGAAGTGGCAGCAGTCCAAAAACCCCATACAGATAAATGTAAACCAGAGCTCTTTGAGGATGTAGTCTGGATTTACTTCACATTCCTCCATAGTCATCAGAGACGTTTCACATTGTTCTGGAAACCAATCGTTCACAATCCCCTGTGAGCTTGAGCAGAGCACTTATAGGCCCCCTAGCATAGTATTTAACACTACTGCGCTAAATATTTTTCAGAGGCAATCTATCTAATTATAACGCATAATCATGCCAAAGGGATGCATCTGGTACGCCTACCCACAGCCATTCAGTATAGCCATCCAAATAGAGTTGTTGTAATTATTATCATGTGATATACTGCATCTGAAACACTATTTTTAAAGGCTAGATGCCTCACCATGGCAGTGCTGTTGAAGTGTCAAAGAACGAAGTTTTCTTTGTCACGTAAATTGTGCAGGGAGCAGCTGTTTCTTTGACTCACTTGGGCAGGGTCAAGCTCTTTGGCCTTTGCCTCATGTATTGTTAAGTTCCCACGAGCCACTTATCAATCACAACTGTTGTCAGCTAGAATTGGGAAATAGTCTGTGGAGAGATATCCAAATCAAGGGGGAAAAAAATATCAGATGTGGAGGCATTTGGTTGTTTGTGTTTTTTGTCAGTGCATCAATCTGGCATCTGGTTCATTTCCAAATTGCATGTTTTTTTTTGGTTCTTGTGTGGCTGTTATCACGGCAGTGGGAGTATTGTACTGATGTGATTTACAAAGGCAGTGATCTATAATTGCAGTTAATTTAAAGCTGAACTGTGTGGTTTCAGTGGAGTATTTGAATAGGGGTGGAGCTTCGGTTGACCTATGTTTGGGTCTGATTGAACATCTCAGCTGCTGTTCTGTCATCATTTACTCAAACTCATGTCATTCCAAACCTGTTATGACTTTCTTTCTTCTCTGAAATAGTTAAGTAAAATCAGTATGTAAAAGTAGTACCCATGGACAAAATATGTACCATAAAGGTATGATAAAAGTTGTCCATATCCATATGACTTATGGACTATTTTCCAAGTCTTCTGAAGTCATACAACAGCTTTGTGTGAGGAAAAGACTGACATTTAAAGGGATAGTTCACCCAAAAATGAAAAGTCTGTCATTAATTACTCACCCTTACTGAATTCTCATTACTCATTTTCGGAACACAAATGAAGATATTTTTAATGAAATCTGAGTGATTTAAGTCCCTCCATTGACAGCTACACAACTACCACTTTGACGTTTCAAAACGTTTATAAAGAGATTGTACAACTAATCCATATGAATTGAGTTGTTTAGTCCAAATTTTCTGAAGAGACACGATCACTTTATATGACGAATAGTTTCACTAAACCACTCAAACCACTTTTTGAAGCATCAAAGTGTCAGTTGTGTAGCTGTTAATCGAGCAATTTTGCTCGGATATCATTAAAAATATCTTCATTTGTATTCCGAAGATGAACGAAATTCTTACGGGTTTTGAACGACACGAGAGTGAGTAGCTAATTACTGAAATAATTTTCATTTTTGGGTGATATAACCCTTTAAGTCATAATTCTCCTTCGCCATATAGTACTTGTGTTTGGATGCCCAGTTGCAATAAACCGTTTATACTATATTTTGCTGTCGACAAATAATTCTGGTTAAATAAGATTGAACAAATTTGTCGTTCAAGCTCTTAGCAAGAACTAGAGTAGCTGAACTGCATTGGGTTCCTGGCCCCATGCAGAAGTTTTTTTTTTTTTTTTTTTTTTAAAGCCTCCTGTAGATGTGGAAGGATCTTATTAACAGTTCCTCAACAGGATGATATTCCCTTAAGGACTGAAAGCAAATTATATTCCTGCTTCAGAAGTTTCTACAAGAGGTACATTTAAAGATACCTGCAATTACGTAGCTAATAGAGAGGACAGTCTGTGCATTTATGTGGGACCAGATAGTCTCTCGTTATCATTATTCACTGCCTGTGGTACAAAGCGGCTCTCTGTGGCACATGCCATAGTCCACCATAGAGTTCAGAATGAGCTCTCTACTGTGTGCCTGGGACATTAACAATGACAAATTCTACTGAAGCGCCACGCTAAGGAATGAATGGCTCATAATGGATGTCATCTCTCTTTCCAGTGCCTTTATAAATGACTAGGAGGTTGTATACGTCCCGCTAATGGAACCTATATGAAAGACTGCACCTGTATAAAAGACTAGTTGCAAAAGCATCTTCTTTGGGTCTTGATCCAAGCTGATTTTGAATGCATTTAAAAAAAAACAAAAAAACAATGTGTGACTTTAAATGTAGGCAACAAAAAAAAAGAAATGGCAGAAATCACTCATTCATGTCCGTCCAGTCTTTTTATCACTATTGTAAAGCCCTATTCGCACGGGATTAGTATTAACCGGTGACCTCTAGTAATTTGTAATAATTGCGGAGGTTGTGTTTGATCTTAATCCCCAATCGGCCATGTCTGTAATTTGTAAAGTAATAATTCCCCCACAAATGACCTACCGTATTTTGCCGAACATGAGATCCTGTGACAATATTAATCCCGTGTGAATCGGCATCTCTGTGATTTGGCATGGTCATATATAATTTTTCAAGGTTTTTGTTTCCTGTGCTCCTTTTTATCCATCTTTCGTGAAGAATAGTGGCTGCATTGGAAACTTTTTTTTTTTCAAGTTTTTTTCAGCGAAAGCTGAAAACCATCAGAAGAGCGAAAACAAATCGGTCTTGTGGCTGAACACTGACTATCGCAGCAAGCCTAGATGACATGTATAGCAGCATGCGGTAAGAAACATTCTCGTTCAAAGCGATATGGAGGAGATTAGGAGGAAAAACGGTTTGAGAAACTGCGGCTTTACCGAGCTGAAAGGCTCTAGTCAAACTGTGATATAAACGAGAGCTATTGGTGGTTTTAAAAAAGGGGAGGAGCTGCTTGATATGTCTCGCCCTGTCTTCCTGTTTCATGGGAAATTACGTGAACACATTTAAGTAAGTAAACACTGTGCTCTAAGCGAAACAGTGCTCCAGCCAATAGCCGACAAGAATGATTTCCACCCCCAAATCATTCTTGTCGGCTATTGGCTGGAGCACTGTTTGTTATGCTTCGTTGTCCAGACTGCCCATGTTTGTTTGTTTTGGTTGCAGTTTGTGGAGCTTATGCGGACTATACAGAGTTTTTTTTACAGTGTGTTCAGGGGACAGGCAGCTAGCGGATAGTGAGGAGATGTTTGCTGTATGTGACAAAAAATGTTTTGGCCTAAAAACGTGTGACATCGCTTAGAGCACCTTTAAATAATGCTGTGCATTTCAAAATACTCCAGTGGGTCTTTAAACTTTTAGTCTAATTGCTTAACTTAATTTTTTATATAACTGTCTGCTAAATGCCCACTTTTTATAATAGTATTGTTTGTACTGCTCACTGAGAGACAGAACATGTACTCTCCTGTTTAGAGCTAGAGCTCGACCAACTTCAGCCTTGAATGAGCTATGTACCCTGTGTGTGCGCTAGTATTCTTTGTTACAGGTCAGTATTGGTGAGGTGACAACTGGCACCTTGGGTAGACTGAATGACTTGTTTTCCTTAACAAGCTGGCGCCTAGAAACGCAGTTCTGCGACCTGGAAGGTCACTCGTGCCTAAACCAGAGGCCTCGGTGTCAGCTGTGTAGACGATGCTCCTGTCTATCAGTCCATGTGTGGAAAATGTCTATGTTTATCTATTTTTTAGCCAATCAGAATAATTCAACCTGCAGTAATGACGTAGATGTAAGGTATAATTGTGGTGGAAAATTGTATCCAGAGAGCGTGGCCTACAAACTCCTTGTGAGTGTTGAAGCTGGCTTCTGCTGATGAAACTGCAAACTATTCAGTAAAAATGTTTTTCAATTGACTGCACTTCTGACTCCCTCTTCATTCAACATATCTGGTCCTCAGGTCTTTAACTGTAAATTCCCTTATAACAGTGTGTTTATTTTCCTGTTTATTAATTTTAAAAACTCCAAAAAATGCTGCATGATATAGGGGTGGGTGATAATTGTCCGCCTAATTGGGCTTGAACTGTCAAATACATACACTTTAGTGTGTTTACTAAATAGCAAATTAGCGTGAGAGTGCAATTCCAAAAAACGCTGATGGTAGTGGAAGGTTCTGCGTGTGATCATCTGACGGTGCACAAATTAAAGAACACAGATGCAGCTGGATCATTTCCATTATGACCAACACAATCTACCAGTTAGCGTCTGGTTTAAGATGTGCTTTTTTTTGGCTGGTAAATAATGGTGCAAACCTTAGTAAATACTCTCTTCTTATAAATTTTACGTCTGAAAGGGAAACTCCTACAAACCAGTCTTTGCGAGTATCGTCGTAAACACAGTCATTTATGTCTTAGATGAATGTCAACAGTTGAGAAAGAAAACGCATGTGTACCAGTATATTCGGTCCTAAAGTGACAGCAGCCTAATAAACCTGCTGCTGTTAATCAAACAACAAAAGATAGAGAAAATTTGTTCTATTGTAGATTTGTCCTATTGCTTCATTAGTTTCTCTGTTCTTATTTTATCACTGACTTATTACTTATTTACAGCAAGCTTGAGGCTAGTATTAAGGGTTTTTGTAATATTGAAATTGGTGACAAGAATTATGAAATTTAAATGTTATCAAAAATGTTGATATCATAACCTTATTTAAAGCATAAATAACTAATATTGTGATATATATATTTTTTTATTTTTATTTTTTTTATCATTATCGTGAAAATAAAACTTGTATAGTGATATAAGACTTTGGTCATATCGCCCACCCCTTATGCTTCTGGATGTAAAGACGGTATCCAGGTCAGGAGTCATATTCACACTCACACTATCAATGTCTATGCTGTCCACCTGGTGCTCAAGGCTAAACCTGGTGTCATTGAGAGATCTGCAAGCAGTTTTACTCATTTGAACAGGCACTGGCAGGACTTTATGCATTACATGTACTTTGTGATAGGGACTGAGCAACAGAACAACAGTAATATACAAACATCCATGTTTGTATATTACACATTTTAAGTACTTGTTTTACATGAAGGTGCGAGAATTGCCTCCAATTGCTGTAAATTTAAATGTAACTACATCAAGTGTTGGTGTTATTACACAATAAATTAACAGAGTGGAAACAACTGAAGTGCTTTCTCTGTTGTCATTAAGTAACCGCTCTCATTTGAATAACCAGTTTGGTGATAAATTAAGAACAGCCCTTTGATTAGACATAGTAATGAAGCAGCCACATGAAAAGTAAAGCGTTTAAACTCCAATCCTCTTATTTGAGTGTAGGCCAGTGATAACCAGCATATATCAGCAAAACATGAGTCTAAAGGGAGGGGAGTTTCCTGCCTCAATCTGCTCTGTCTGTCACTCTCTTCACTTCGCCCGTCCAGCTGTCCCTGACGATTTGCGTGTCTGTCTCGCTGTCTGTCACTCTGTGACTGATGACATCCAAGTGAAGCTTGAGTCAGAGAAAATATTTTATATGTATCTTATAGTACCCAGTACCCGCAGATTAGAGATAATACATTTTGCATAAAATAGTGGGACTAATTTTGTGTGCTCTGTTCATATACACTAAATTGCCAAAAGTTTTGAGACGCCTGCCTTTACATGCACATGAACTTTAATGACATCTCATTCTTAATCCATAGAGTTTAATATGGAGTTGGCCCACCCTTTACAGCTGTAACAGCTTCAACTCTTCTGGGAAGGCTTTCCACAAGGTTTAGGAGTGTGTTTATGGGAATTTTTGACCATTCTTCTAGAAGCGCATTTGTGATGTCAGGCACTGATGTTGGATGAGAAGGCCTGGCTCGCAGTCTCTGCTCTAATTCATCCCAAAGGTGTTCTTTCGGGTTGAGGTCAGGACTCTGTGCAGGTCAGTCAAGTTCCTCCACACCAAACTCGCTCATCCGTGTCTTTATGGACCTTGCTTTGTGTACTGGTGCGCAGTCATGTTGGAACAGGAAGGGGTCATCTCCAAACTGTTCCCACAAAGTTGGGAGCATGAATTTGTCCAAAGTGTCTTGGTATTTTGAAGCATTAAGAGTTCCTTTTACTGGAACTAAGGGGCCAAGCTCAACCCCTGAAAAACAACCCCACACCATAATCCCCCCTCGACCAAACTTTACACTTGGCACAATGCAGTCAGGCAAGTACCGTTATCCTGGTGACCGCCAAACCCAGACTCCTCCATCAGATTGCCAGACAGAGAAGCGTGATTCTTCACTCCAGAGAACACGTCTCCACTGCTCTAGAGTCCAGCAGCGTTCTTTACACCCCTGCATCCCACGCTTTGCGTTGTGTTTTGTGATGTAAGGCTTGGATACAGCTGCTCGGCCATGGAATCCCATACCATGAAGCTCTCTACGCACTGTTCTTGAGCCAATCTGAAGGCCACACAAAGTTTGGAGGTCTGTAGCTACTGACTCTTCAGAAAGTTGGCAACTTCTGCGCACTGTGCACCTCAGCATGCATTGATCCCACTCTGTGAATTTATTTTATTTTTTTATTTTTTTGAGTTGCTGTTGTTCCCAATTGCTTCCACTTTCTTATAATACCACTAACAGTTGATCGTGGAATATTTAGTAGTGAGAAAGTTCACAAATGGACTTATTGTACAGGTGGCAACCTATCACGGTACCACACTTGAATTCACTGAATCCTGAGAGCGACCCATTCTTTCACAAATGTTTGTAGAAGCGTCTGCATGCCTAGGTGATTGATTTTTATACACCTTTGGCCATGGAGGTGATTGGAGCACCTGAATTCAATGATTTGGAGGGGTGTCCCAATACTTTTGGCAATATAGTGTATATTAGGTAGCAAACACAGCACACAAAAATGCTGAAATGTTAAAATTATATAATTTTACAGATTTAATGACATTTGCTGAAAACCCACATATTGATACTCATCTGTTTCCTCTAGATTTATGTTTAGCATTTGCACAGAATGTTTATTTAGTTATTTATCCAGTTGTGCATTTCATTTATAGCAGTTTGTTAATTAATATAAAACTGACAATTTTCAGGCAATTCATTTGAGGTCATGATTGAGATGCAGCATATGTAAGGGACATGTTTGTGACTTAATGCCATGGTGTGGGAACTCCATGTTCTGGTAGGAAGAGGAAAATGTAACCACACAGAGTTTCCATTCGCCCAAACTCACACTGTCTGCACCTGCACGCCTTCCCAGGCTGTTCCTTATGGAGAAACACTGAAAGAGGCTTGTGTTATGCAGCAAGGCCTGCAAGACACTGCTTTCAGTGTGTGAACTCATGTGTGTACATGGAGGGAAAAAAAGGCTTAGTGGAAGTAGAGGATGAGAGGAAGAGGTATAGAGAAGGAGATGAGACTTCACTGAGCAGTTCAAGGAACTACTGTACCCCGCTATATCTGAAGCCAAAAACTGACACATTTGGAATGTGCTTTCTAAAGAGTAACAGTTGCTTTCTGTGCCAGTGCATTCTCATCTCATCTCATCTCATCTCAAAAAGCAAGTGGAAGAGAGGGGAAAACTGAATAAATCTTGAATTTTGTAACTCCAGTCCAAAAAGAGGATCTCGTTGTACAGGCTTTTAACTGGAACAAGAAAATGATATGTGTATAGTCACTTGAATTGAATTCACATTCATTTGTATAGCACTTTTCACAATGCATATAATTTCAAAGCAGCTTTATAGAAAATGCATATTTCTACATTACAAGTTAGATCATTTGTATATATTTAATTGATAATATTTTTACTAAGTATACAAATCAAGTTACGCGGTTTAAACTAAGTTTAAATGTACGTCAATCTTAATTTTTAGAACTTTTACGATTTTGAAGGAGTCATTGTTAAAATTAGTGTCACTGAGGAGTCTGTGCCTGTCTCGCTTGGGCGGTAATTTCGTTTACCTGGGAAGGATTGACACCAGCTGTTCCTTTGCCACAGTTCTGATGATGCAATTAAGCCATGCAAACCGACGAAACATTCAGTCTGTTAGATGTCGGACAGATTATAAATGAGATGGAGAAGTAGGGATAAGCTGTTGATCTGCTGTGATGTGAGATGTGTCTCAGGGGACGGCCTGTTATTCGAGTCAAGTTTATTGCCACTCTTCATGTTACTGCCAGTGTGACGTTTTTTTTTTTTTTTTTTTTTTTTTTAGTATTCAGCAGTTAGACAAGACCAATAAATCTGTCCTTTACAAACCCGATTCCAAAAAAGTTGGGACACTGTACAAATTGTGAATAAAAAAGGAATGCAATAATTTACAAATCTCATAAACTTATGTTATCTATATTCTATTGTGAATAAAAGATATCAAATGTTGAAAGTGAGACATTATGAAATGTAATGCCAAATATTGGCTCATTTTGGATTTCATGAGAGCTACACATTCCAAAAAAGTTGGGACCGGTAGCAATAAGAGGCCGGAAAAGTTAAATGTACATATAAGGAACGGTTGGAGGACCAATTTGCAACTTATTAGGTCAATTGGCAACATGATTGGGTATAAAAAGAGCCTCTCAGAGTGGCAGTGTCTCTCAGAAGTCAAGATGGGCAGAGAATCACCAATTCCCCCAATGCTGCGGCCAAAAATAGTGGAGGAATATCAGAAAGGAGTTTCTCAGAGGAAAAATTGCAAAGAGTTTGAAGTTATCATCATCTACAGTGCATAATATCATCTAAAGATTCAGAGAATCTGGAACAATCACTGTGTGTAAGGGTTAAGGAAAACCATACTGGATGCCCGTGATCTTCAGCCCTTAGACGGCACTGCATCACATACAGGAATGCTACTGTAATGGAAATCACAACATGGACTCAGGAATACTTCCAGAAAACATTGTCAGTGAACACAATCCACCGTGTCATTCGCCATTGCCGGCTAAAACTCTATAGGTCAAAAAATAAGCCATATCTAAACATGATCCAGGCGTTTTATCTGAGCCAAGGCTCATTTAAAATGGACTGTGGCAAAGTGGAAAACTGTTCTGAGGTCAGATGAATCAAAATTTGACGTTCTTTTTGGAAAACTGGGACGCCATTCCATCCGGACTAAAGAGGACCAGGACAACCCAAGTTGTTATCAGCGCTCCGTTCAGAAGCCTGCATCTCTGATGGTATGGGGTTGCATGAGTGCGTGTGGCATGGGCAGCTTACACATCTGGAAAGGCACCATCAATGCTGAAAGGTATATCCAAGTTCTAGAACAACATATGCTCCCATCCAGATGTCGTCTCTTTCAGGGAAGACCTTGCATTTTCCAACATGACAATGCCAGACCACATACTGCATCATTTACAACATCATGGCTGTGTAGAAGGAGGATCCGGGTACTGAAATGGCCAGCCTGCAGTCCAGATCTTTCACCCATAGAAAACATTTGGCGCATCATAAAGAGGAAGATGCCACAAAGAAGACCTAAGACAGTTGAGCAACTAGAAGCCTGTATTGGACAAGAATGGGACAACATTCCTATTCCTAAACTTGAGCAACTTGTCTCCTCAGTCCCCAGACGTTTGCAGACTGTTATAAAAAGAAGAGGGGATGCCACACAGTGGGAAACATGGCCTTGTCCCAACTTTTTTGAGATGTGTTGATGCCATGAAATTTAAAAATCAACTTATTTTTCCCTTAAAATGATACATTTTCTATGTTGTATTCTGAATAAAATATTGAAATTTGAAACTTCCACATCATTGCTTTCTGTTTTTATTCACAATTTGTACAGTGTCCCAACTTTTTTGGAATCGGGTTTGTAGTTTGAGCTGACATTTTGTAGAAAGCTTTAATTTATTCTCTACTTAACTAAATGAAACACTTTTCCTTAAATTCTGAGGATAATTACTAATATAATGGCTTTTTCCATAATTGGCTGTATCTATTCATTCTTGAGACATTTTAGTGTCTTGTATTTGAGAGGCATATAATGAGAGCACCTAGCAGCCACAAAGGGGCTTCTGAAACCTAAAGCACCCTTCTGAAACCTAAAGTCAGATGGGACACTACAGACAAGCATGTGACGGGGCAAGCAATGCTGACGTTGTTTTTCCCATAAGACCTCGGGAGCATTTTCCTGATGTCCTGGCCTGTTTGTCCACTGCTGCATGGCCACAGTGTCTTTTCAATTCTTTATTCCTCTTTCTTTCTCTCATGCCTCCCTATAGTCTTTATACCTCTTTGTCATTGTCTCTTTTGGTCTCTCTTTTGTCCATCATTCTCTCCTTTTCACCATAATTTTTACTCTGACTTTCTCAGACTCCTCATTCTTCTGACTGTAAGTGAAACTATGGATGTAGGTTGTACAACTACAGTAAATATACATGCTATTTGGCTGTACTGCCTGACATAAAATCAGTCAAATTAATTTAAACACATTGTTCATGACTCAGAAATATTGCAAATATTACATTACATCAGTTTTGAAAAATTTAAAGTGAAAAAAAAAACCCCAACTTTTTTGAAGCTTTTTGTCAATGACCCAAACACATTCTAATTTTTAAGCCTTGTCACTTTTTAAATTTTTTTTTTTTTTTTTTAAATCAAGCGTTTTGTTTTTTTTCCCATTCCAAGCATGAAAAACATTAAAAGAGAACTCTTTTAATACTCGCACAGTGTTCTGACAGATGGTTTTCTGTGCTCTCACAAAGGTGCTTAACACCATTTTGTGATTTTAATTTATCTTAAAAAGTCAGGTACACTTTTCCCTAAACTGAATGCTGAAAAGGCACCCTTTGTTTAATTTGGAGCTTTTTTTTTTTCTCTTGTATTTATTTGTCCTATTGCTTGATTATTTATTCTTATTTTATTACGGACTGTTTACTTGCCTTTCCAAAATGTGACTTTTACTGTACATTTAGGTAGGCTAGTATAATTTTCAGCAC
The DNA here is from genome assembly GCA_018749465.1 of Paracanthobrama guichenoti. Lineage (NCBI taxonomy): Eukaryota > Metazoa > Chordata > Actinopteri > Cypriniformes > Gobionidae > Paracanthobrama > Paracanthobrama guichenoti. The sequence goes on from CM031950.1 coordinate 7,145,101, forward strand.
AAATTACTATATCATTATGACATTATCATGAAATAAAATGACTCCTATTGGGCTATAAGAGTTTGGTCATATCGCCCCAGCCCTAAGTCAGTAGTTTGGAAGGAGTGGACATTCCTTAAATTCACATTGTTAACAGCTCAGGATGTAGTTCAGCCCTCATGATAATAGAGACGGTGAAGTGGAGCTGACTACTGCTTATTGGAGTTCATCCAAAATCCTGTGTACTTCTTTCTTCTCCTTTGCTAAGTTCAAGAGTTCCAGAATGTTTTTGCAAATGGTGGTTGTTGTGTGAATGCGAAAGATCTTCTGTGGTTTCTCAGAGATGTGTTAACAGTGCTGTTATTTTGCCATCTAAATTGCCACAAACTGAACCAATCAGAAGCTCCTTTGAAATGTTTGTCTAGTGATAATGAATACAGTGAGCATGAAAGCCCCACCCTCTTGTGAACAGATCAAATCTCGGTTACATAATTGGGTCAGTGATGTAGAAGGATTTTCAACAGGTCAGTTTTAAAATACAAAAATAATATCTATTGTAATTGTTCAAACATTAAGACTGTTGTGTACACATAAATTCATATTAAAATGTCAAAATAAGTGATTTTTACTGTTGTTTTTTTTTTTTGTTTCATCTCATCATTTAGACGAATTGACTGTAGTCTTAAAAAAGACTTGCTGCTTCAATGGGTCCTTGGCAAATTGATATATGATGCAATGTTCTATCTTTATTTGGATTTCAACATAAAAGTCCAAAAATTGATAGTTTCTTGATAAAATGGACATCATTGGATAATGTTTGTTTGCGTATTATGAAAGAAATAAAAAAAACTAATGCTTTGCAATTTTGTGCAGGATTACAAAACACTTTGGAAATCTTGCCAAATAGTGTAGAAAATAAATTTGAATACATTTAGAGTCATTTCCAAAACAGCGGTTATGGCCAGGCGGTCGCACCACATGATATTTTGACACTTTAAATAACAGAAAAATTACAAATAACTAATGTTTTTTTAATTTATTTTATTTATAAATGAAAGTGAGTACATACATTGGAGAGGTACTACATAATTATATAAGATGTCTTTTTATGCATTTAAACCAGTTTTTAACTGAAAAAATGCACTCGGACAGAAAATGTAGGTGTCACATCATTAACACACAAAATTAAGAGACATATTCAATATTTTAATACTGAATTCAGTAGTCAATATGGCTATTTTTAAAAATCAAACAAGTTTTTGCTGTTGTGTGTTTGTTTGTTTTTTCGTTGTTGTTGTTTTTGTTGTTGTTGTTTTTTTTTTTTTTTTTTCTTTTTTTTTGCACAAATAAATACATATTTTGGTAATACATATTCAGTGTTTTGGCGGTGTCAATATTTTGGGAATTGTGATTCGAATAGAGAATCTCACATAATTTTGACTGGAACTCAGCAAGACTTGTAAATTAAATATTCAGTAAAATATGATGGATATGATGGAGAAATATTCAATATTTTAATACTGAATTAGTCTATTTTTAGAACAAAAAAAATACATATTGATAGCATGAAAAGCTGTAATTTATAGTGTATCTAACATTCGTTATAAATCTTTTTCCACATAATTTATAGCATACTATCATATACAGCCATTCATTTGCACATTGATGATGAGAAAAATAATGAAATACTAAGAATATAATAATAATAATAATAATATATTTATCCAGTTAACTTGATAAATAATTGTGAATTATGAAAATGAGCCTAGCCTGGTCAGGTTGGTCTTTTGGCTGTTTTTTAGAAGGGTTTTGAGGAGTTTTCAGATCAGCTGAAGACCAGTTTAAACCAGCTAAGACTGTTTTTTGTATTCTAGGATGGCATCACTGCATGATCCCCCAACTCGGGCCACTTAGGCGTGCATCATCATATGTGACACCTGATGTCTGTACACTCAGCTTGGTCAGTTATACTGGCACAGATACTAGCAGACCAATGTGTTTGTCCTGTGCTGTCAAAGCCTGACTGTCTAAAGCAGGTTATCTGTTTAAATTTAAGGATTTTATCTATTAATCAGTAATCCCACTGAGATCAGAAGTGATGGTATGTTTGGCGATGTACAAACAGCACTTTCTGAGTCTGTGTGTGTGTGTGTGTGTGTGTGTGTGTGTGTGTGTGTGTGTGTGTGTGTGTGTGTGTGTGTGTGTGTGTGTGCAAAGCTTTGAGCAGGTGGCTGCCATGCTGTTGTCTCATTGTGTCTGGTGTGTCAGTGGATGCTACCAATCTGAGCCGCGAGACACCAGTGTTGTTTCCTTTGTGAGCATGAGAGAGAGAGAGGGAGAGAGGATAAGGAATGAGTGAAGGAGTAGAGAGTGGATGGTGTGAGAGAGAGGCAGATGGAAGCGACGCAAACGCCCACAAGCCTGATTTCTCCTCCACCTCCTCTCGCAAACACGGCTATGTGTGTAATGATTAACCGATTGCAGAAAGACGAGAAGATATCGACTCAGCCCTCATAGGAAGTGACACACGCACAGTAACATTATATAAACACAGTGTCTTCGCTCAGAGAACAGTGAACATGACTGGACCAAAAGGAGGATACTACAAAGCTGAATTGGGTAGGAACTTATTGCAAATACTTTGATGAAGGGAAATGCTTTGTCTCAAAATTATCTGATGTGTTTCAAACTGTGGCAGGTACATGCTTTTGTGTTTTCCTGTGCTTTATGGCTAAAATGCACTCCTAAGGCATTGTGTGCCTGTTCAGACCATGACTACTTTGATCGAGTGCTTTGTTTTCATGAACAGGGTGGTGACAATATGAGCATTGTTTTGCATTGTTTCAATGTGGGCTTGTTCTGATATCAGTTGGTTTGTTTGCTCTTTGACCTGGTCATAGCAAGCCCCTATACATGGTTCAAGCTTCCTGATGAGTATAGTAAAAAGATTAAATGCTTTTGAATGGCTTGAGGTTTTGCTATTGTTATTTTCACTATTTAAAAGCGATTTATTTTGACACTTTGCTCTTGTGTTACAGGGGAGCCACACAAATTTGACCCCACATTTACTGGACCCGTTCACAATAGGTACAGTAAATCTTACTTACTTTTTATTTGAGGCTGCGTGCATTATTTATATATATATATATATATATAAGGATGAGAAGATAATCCATAATTCCATAAATCTGCTGGAACATTGAAAATGATGGACTGGCCCCCTCAAAGTCCGGACCTCAACTCCATCGAGCACATTTGGGGCAAGTTGGAAAATAAACTGGGCAGATCTATTGTACATTTCAAAGGAAAGCCTTTAGCTTCAGTTGCAGAAGGCATGGGATAACATTAGTTCTCAGAGGAAATATATTGGCACTATGTCAGAGAGATGTGCTGCTGTAATTGCTGCAAAAGGTGGACATACCAAATATTAAAGTTAAAAGTGGATAAAAACCGTACGACTCACTGATCTGATATTAGCTGTGCTCAGAGCAACCATCTGCATGTTTCATGAACATTATGAAATGAAATCATGTTTTGGAGGCAAAAAAAGTCAATATTTTCAGATCTTTCAGGTGTTCTAATAATTTTGGCCACCGCTGTATTTCTAAAGTAACAACAGCGACACCAGCGGGAGTCCGTGTCTCTCTTGATTCCCCAGAGCCCATTGAGTTTTAACAGACCCCCTAAAGCATGCAGTGGGTTTAATGGGGGGAAAGAAACAAAAAAAAATGCATTTGTGCAAAAAATTTGTGATTAAATCCCGCTTCTTGTTTTTGTGCGTGGCATTAATGTGAAGAGTAATTAAAAAGTAAACAACTCCCCCACTTGGATATCACCGCTTTGCTTAAAAACATTAACTTGATCATTTAAACTTGATTTAATAAATGGAACATTACCAGCATTAATGTAAAAATATAAAATATTTATTTTTTGGAAGTAATGTAACCGGGAAAATGTGACAACATTAAGTGTAAAATTTACATTGATATATATAAAAAAATCCAATGTAAATTTTACACTTAGATAGATTTTTTTTTTTTTTTTTTTTTAAATGTTAAATAAATAAATACATGCAGAAATATCTAAATGGGGACTTTATATTGACTTCCTATTGTTTTTAATTAAACCAATTTTAACTACTATAAGCCTACAACCGAACATCAAAAGTAATGCTAAAATACAACTTTTGGTATTTATAGAACGGAATAAAGCCATTATTTAGTCTCTATTTATAATCTTTACTTTTAAGACCTCAACAAAGGAGGGTTGCTTTCCTAATTTTTCTAACTTCTGGCAATATTTAGCAGCAATAATGCCCCCAAAACTACAGCTAGGTCAGAAACACACATGCACACCCTCAAAACGTTGTCCCTTTGTCTGTCCCTGATTTGCACGTGTCTGTTATTGATAAAAAAATATTGACTTCGTTCATGGACCTGTCGCTCCGCTCGCCTGTTTCTCGCTTTTATCCAGAGCTGCTGGTGGATCAATGGTTAGTTCAGCAGTGATAGCGGACAGCACAACTTTCACCCCACCGGAACAGAGAAATCAATGACTGTTGCTCATATGTCTTGGGTTACTGTGCCTCATTAACATGCATGCTAAATAAGATTCAGCAGATTGTGAGGTAATTCTGCTATTAATGGACAACAAGCCATGGGTTTCAGTTTATTTTTGTTGCCCTCAATACAAAGTGTGCCATCACAGTGTGCAGCTTAGCGTGTTTCTAATGGGGTTTTCTGTGCTTAGTGCATATTTGTAAGGCTTGGTTGCTGCTAATTAGGGTTGACTGATGTAAAACGCTTAAGCTCTGTTGGGTTAGCACAGCATGTGGAGCTTTGCTGTGCCATGTTTGCTGTGATCAGGTGTGGTACATTTCATGTCACAGCTGACCCATAGTAGCTCAGTAATAACATGATGAAGTTTTATCTTCGTTATGGTTTGATAAACCAAGAGACTTAATAGACTTAAATGACTTTTTTCCCCATGAAGCACAAAAGGAGAATCTGTAACCTGAAGTTGTATTTTTTCTATACAATAGCAGTTTATAGTGATCACACATCTAGCTACAAAAGCACCATAAAAGTACATATGACTCTTGCACTATATTCAAAGTAGTAGTGGTGCAACGGGGATTACAGATTACATAAATGTATGCAAAGATATACATACTGTAACTTTGATATCACAGCAAAAACTACTAGCCTAACTAATGAAGTTCAAACATTATTAAAGACAAGTGATTAGTCAGTAATAAAATAAAAACAAATTACAAGCATAGATAAAGTTCACAGGCAGCCAGTGAAGACCATAGGCTGGCATTATACATGCTTATTACAAATCTACATAGGTTTGTGCTGGAAGAAAGACTGGAATTACTGACGACTCATTTCAGGCAGGTCCGAATCGGGTTCTTTCTTTTGGGAGACAATAACTCCATTTATCATGCACTGAATATTTCCAGACCTTTTACATTCGTAAACCGCTATTACACACTACATGAAAGGTAATATTAGAAAAAGTAAAATGGGGCACTTTAAGAACTTCTGATAATATTCTCCTCCAGTGCACAGAACTGCTGTGACTGGATCATTGAGAACTGGAACAGTTCAATTCCTGAAGATAATTCTTTATTTATTTTTTCTTTTCAATCAACCTATGAATGATTCATTCACATTATTATTATTATTATTGACTCAGTCTGGTCACAGCAGCTCAAGATTAAGTTATCAAATGACTTGCAATATAGTGATATAGTCATATGAGCTACATATTTTGGTCATAATGAACTGTCATTTCTATGAAAAAAAGAGTTGCATGAATACTTGTAAAACAAAAATAATAGCATTTTGGGTTATTTTTGAGTAACTATACCTGTGATTTAAACTTTTGCCTGATTTATATTCTTAGTTGGCCATTAACAAAACTTTCCATCAGTCCATTAACAAAATTTCACCTAAAATATCACCCAAGCTGTATTGCATTAAATGTCACTGACTCCCAGTAACACGTCAGATCCACACCTTTGTGTGAAAGTGGCCCGGCGCAACCACCCACTTCCCGTCTGTGTTGAGCAGAATATAAATATAGCTCAGGGAACGCTTTTACTGACGGAACTGTGGGTCACTCATTTCTACTGTCCTCCACATTAGCTGTCCACTCAAAGCTTCTGTGTACTGTGAGTTGGTAAGATTTGGTTTAGTGGAGGGAGCCAGTACTACTACATGACTGATGTCCCAGATAGCATATGTATTCTCTGCACTACAAGTATGTACTTTACTGGTGATCCCACAACATAAAGTTGCTTCTTAGTTCTACAGACTTCCTTGTAGCAAATTGTTTATATTTGCATCTAGCTTACTCGTTATCTTAAAATTTACTATTACTTAAAGTTGGCATAAAACGGAAGTTGTGATAGTCTTTTCTTCCCTATTGTGACATATAGCCGAGTGAAACTTATCAATACATTGATTGTATTGTGACAGGTTGCCCCATCCTCACGATGAAACGCGTCATCAGAATGTGCACAGATAAATCATTTGGAATAAATATGGCAATATTCCATAAAAATTGTTTTATTTTATTTCAGCTTTATTTCAGTTAACAAAAAAACATTTTTAATTAGTTAGTTAACAGTAGCAGCCCTGTGCACTACTTCATTACTTGCGTACTGTTTAGGATGGATAATATGAGAATGGGGATGCAGCACATCTGTTAATCTCTTATTTGCCCTGCTGTAACCTCAGCCTCGTTTTCTGTGTCTGCTAAGCTGCTATATAGACCAGTTTGTTCTGTTCTGTTGGGGTTACAGTCAGCAGGGAAAAAGCAATGTCAGATACAGCATATGTGCGCTGTGTGTATAGTAGTTTTTTTTTATACACTGTGGTAGTGAAAAATGTAATTTTGTTCATAGATTTGAGGGCTCACAATAGTTATAAAAGTTATATTTGACAACATTTGATTAATTAAGAGTATATAATTCATGAACTTATTAAAATAATTATTGAAATGCTGTTATGAATGTAAATATACTGTGATTTATTCATTCAGTGCTCTCATTCTCTCTCACATTCCCACTGCAGGGGCTGCACAGACGTGCTTTGCTGTGTGATCTTTGTCATCGTCATCCTCGGTTACATCGTTCTGGGAACAGTGGGTGAGTTACACCTCATTAACACGCGCTTCAGCAGAGAGGGTTGCGTAATGCGGCTCATGAATCCAGCGCTATTAAGCAGCCAAATAGAAGCGGCGGGGGAGCATCAGTCGTAAACAGCAGCCTAATGCGGTGTCATTATGTTCAGTTACACTCCCCTCACCGTATGTGGCTGTTTTTAAAAGGACAGTCATTTAGTCCATTCTCAAAAAAGCAAGAGGACTCACACAAACCCATTCATTCACTGTGACGTTTGATTGCTTACATCATTCATGGTTTAAATGTGGAGTCTGTGGTTAAAACTGTCAGAGGCCGTTTCAGGGAGACTCACAGCTTGCTGACTGTTGGATCTGTCTATTTTGGAAACATGTAACCAGTGTTATATTCATATACAGTGGCACCCAAAAAGTTTGCATCGAAAATCTGGAACGCAACATCTAATTTTAAAACAAAGTTTTTAGTTTTTTGGAATTTTGGAATAGGATCATGTGACACTGAAGACTGGGAGTAATGGCTGATAAATGCTAAATAGACTGGAATAAGTAGCATTTTAAATATACATACATGCATGCATGCATGCATGCATACATACATACATAAATACATACGCACGCACGCACGCACGCACGCACGCACGCACACACTTATTCTTTAGTCGTCTCAGACTTTTGGACCTTGCTGTTTCTCCCAGTGCAGTTTCTTTCTCACATTGATCTCATTTTACTCCTCTGACGTCTTATTGATTTAATCCTGACTAGGCTAAATTAATACGACTAGCTTTTCTGTTGCCCTTTGAAGTGCACTGACAACTCATGTGACCCTTTTAGACTTAAGGTGACATTCCATGACCATGACCCCTGAAGCTCAAATTCCCTTTTCCATGCAGACTTAAGTGGAGACAATTAAATAATCAGGCAGAATCATTCTCCACAGAGCTGCAGTGTGTTCGATTCACTGTGGATTTGAATGGCTTAGTTAAATTACATAAAGAACCTCTTATGCTCTAAATTAAATATGGGGTTTCACTTTATTTTTAGATTGTTTTTCATGCATCTTTTCTTGTTTGTCGTCTTTGCTTGTGCATGTTCCTTCTCAACAGGAACAGTGGGTGTAGTTTCAGTGCCATAAAATACTGAGGTTGCTGGTACAAAATAAAATACTTTAATTATAGCAATTATTTGAAATGCGTGATGTTTGAAATGCAACTGTATTGAATTTATTTGAAAAACATGATTCAGATGACATGTCTTGTGTTATGTTTTTAAGCTTGGATGCATGGGGATCCCCGGAAAGTGGTCTACCCGACAGACAGCTATGGGCAGCTCTGTGGACAGCGGGAAACTCCTAATGCGTGAGTATGAGTCTGAGAGGAGCGTTAAAGCCGTTATATATTTCAATTAAAACATTGAAAAGAATATTTAAAGATAGTCTCACATTTTATGTATTTATATTATATTATAATTGTATTATTATATTCATTTAGAAGACATTTAGATTTCTAAACTGAATTGAAACCCCTTCTGTTTCTCCCCCACAGAAATAAAGCCATATTGTTTTACTTCAATATTTTACAATGTGCTAATCCTACAGTCCTCATTAACCTCCAGTGCCCTACAACTCAGGTAATACAGACACTTTTGCAAAATATGTCATTCTTTCTAAGCTAGATTGTTCTGTATTTTAGCACATTCCTCGTTTTATTTGTAGCTGATGTTGCTTTTCCTCTCTTGTTCACCTCAGCTGTGTGTATCCAAGTGCCCAGATAGATTTGCCACGTACATTGACATGCAATACAACTATAGACGCAATAAGAGCTACTGGGAATACTACAAGCAATTCTGCAAGCCTGGCTTCAACAATCCTGATAAGGTATGATGTGGATATCCATAAGAACCAGAACTTTGTTTAAATTCAGAGATGACAGAACAAAAACATGCACACTGGCTTTTGATAAAAGTCGGAATATTCTTAAAGTTTTTTTTTTTTTTTCTAGGCTAGGCCATTGAAATGAATAAAATCTTATTCATTCAAAGTCATAGACATTTCCATAGGGAATGTAAAGGCTATATATATACATTTCATATTATTCTCTGCTCTAAAATATCTCTGTCTAGAAATTGCTCTTGTGTAGAATAAAATTAGTGATGTTTGTGTTTTTGTTTTTTCAATGCATTGTTGAGCCGATTCATAAATCAGTCTAAGGATGTATTAGCAAGTTGATCTGAATTTAATTGGTAATTGATTGAATAATACTTATCCGTAATCACAAATTACTGGAAAAGTCGTGGAAGTTTATTAGTTAAAAAGAGGGTGGAAAACCTGTTATTTCTGGAGAATTTTATGCATGTTACTGTCAGATAGATTAGCACTTGTGATGACGATGGTTCATCTTAGCAAGCCGGTACTTGCGTAAATGTACCAACGCAAACAGTCAATGGTCTAATTCTGCTGTGTCTGTGACTGGATTTTCACACATGCACACTTAGAAGCACACATGGTGACATTTTTTGAGCCAGGCCTGACATACTGGAGAGAGGGTGTATAGAGCAGAATGCTGTATTTTTGTAAAATATCTTTTTATCCTCTTCTCTCCCATTTGGCAGTCGGTTTCTCAGGTGCTACGGGATGAAGATTGTCCCTCAATGATTGTGCCAAGCAGACCATGTGAGTTTTTATAAAAAAAATATATTTTTGAGAGGAATACATAATCAAAACTATACTTTCTGTCCTAAAATGTTTCATTATTATAATATATACATCCATAATGCATGCACGCACTTTTAACTACACACATATATACATACATACACACACCATATAGTGCATATGCATTTCCAGGATAATCTTGAAAGTTTGAGGAGTGAACTAGTGCCAGAACAAAGAAAATCCAACAAAATCCAAATGTGTATAAGTGGGCAAAACAAGATTTAGCATTAATTTATTTTACGTGTAATTAAAATGAAGATGCTAATGACATGAATGTATGTGAACACAAATAGAAACTTGTGCAGCAGGAGATCAAGAGTTTCAGTTCAGGGCCCGGTTGCATGAAAGCCCTTATGTTAAGACAACCCTTAGTTATAAGGTTAAGGGTACCCTTAGTGAAACATGGGTTGCAAGAAAAAACCCTAAGGGTTCACTTAAGGAATCTTAGGGCTGTCACTAAGTTTTTCCCTTAAGTTTTGTTATGTGTTGCAACAAAGTCCTTAGTAACCATTTAGCCCTTAAAAAATTAAGGGATCAAAATAGGTCCCTTAAGTCATCTGCTGAACTCAAATGCGATGGATGATTTCATGTTAACTGAGAAAGAAAGTACCAATGTGCATTTTTACCAATCAATTAAATTAAGCCTGTTGAAAGTATGACATGAAACGGTGTATATTGATTAAATAAACATTCAAAACCAAAGGTTTTTTTTTTTTTTTCATTACTTCCACTGTGCACTTGAATTACTTATTTCATGGCAGGCTTTCATCTTGTGCGCAAGAGTTAGGCTACTGATTATAGTGGCAGGCTTGGGTGTTTTTCCCCTGTCTTTAAAAACAAATGCTGTTTGCCTGTGGTTGTGAAGTTGTGAACAGAGTGGCGTTGATGCATGAGTACAATACAATAACAACGAGTTGGACATATATAATATAATTTAATGGAAACCGATGCGAGTGGCACAGCAGGATTTTGAACATTTCGGTCAGGTGTCGTAGCTGAACTCATAAAAACAATGCTCGAGGACGCTCTGTATTGTCCGTCAGACCGCATTTAATATTCTCCATAACTCAAATATTGTAGCACAGCTGTATAGTTTAGTAAATGTCAAACTTGTTTAAAAGTCAGTGGTCCGTTATGTTCCGTTTATTGTGTGAGATTTTGTAACTATAGCAACCGCTTCTCCATTGCCGTGTTTTGCCTGAAACTATCACGAAATGCTTAGTATAAACACTTAGGGAAGGGTGACGATTAAGACGTTTGTTGCAACGCTCTTAAAGAAATCCCTTACCTTAGGGATTTTTCCCGGTTAGGGATACAACCACTTAAGAGGTTTCATGCAACCGGGCCCTGGCCACTGGATCTCTTTGAAGCCATCTTATCTGCTTCAATGTAAACATTGTGAAAAATATAAGCGAGAGAAAAAGAGAAAATGTCTCAGGCAAGGCTGAGAAAGGTCGCTGTGTCTCCTCCATATCGGCAGAGGAGGTACAGAATGATACAAACCCTTGGATAGCTGCTGCTTATCACTTCTAAGGAATCCAAGCCTTGAAGGCAGAGTGAAAAAATACAAGTGCAGACAGTATTCAAAAGTTGTTGAGGACATGCTTTGTGTCTAACAAATTTAAATACTTTTTAATTTTTGCTTCATTCTTCACTGTCTCTCAGTTCTCCAGAGGTGCTTTCCCGATTTCATCACCAGAAACGGGACGTTAACTGTTGCCAACCAAACAAGCTTCAAAGATGGACATGGTAAAACCAGAAGTGTCATTGATCTGAGAGAAGCAGCAAAGTAAGTTTCACTTAGTAATGCTTAGCATCACTCATTAAAGACTATAGCCTTCAACCAGCCTGTTTAATAGCTATTGGACGTGTTTTTCTGTCTACAAAATTGCTCTTATTCGGTGTAACATGAGTAGGAAGACTAGTAAGGCATGCCAAAACAGCCATGCTGCCTTTGTTTGAGTTTGAAATATGAGTTTAGTTTAGTTTTAGTTGCGACAGTGTTTCTCAAATACCTTAATTTATTCAAGAGTTTTATTTGTCACATACACAGTTATATACAGAATATACAACCGGCAGTGAAATGTAAAGTGATGTGCGTTATACGCACCATTCCGTTGTCAAATATTGTTAGTGACCACTAAACTATATAATCTTATATTACATAACCATAGAAATACAAACCATACAAAACAAGTCATAAGGGATTTGAAATTGAGAAATTTGAAAATAATTTGAAATTGAGATTTATACAACATCATCTATTGATGTATGGTTTGTTAGGATAGGACAATATTTGGCCAAGATACAACCATTTGAAAATCTGGAATCTGAGTGTGCAAAACAATCTAAACATTGAGAAAATCACCTTTAAAGTTGTCCAAATGAAGTCCATAGCAATGCATATTACTAATAATATTTTTTTTTTATGTATTTACGGTAGGACATTTATAAAATATCTTCATGGAACATGATCTTTACTTAATATCCTAATGATACTTGGCATAAAAGAAAAATTGCTAATTTAAATTTGACCTATACAATGTATTGTTGGCTATTGCCACAAATATACCCGTGCGTCTTATGACTGGTTTTGTGGTCCAGGGTCACATTTAAAAACTGCTAGATTCACGTCTCTAGTATCACTCCGCGGTCTCTTTCGTACATACTCAACATTTCATGTCTATTTATGTATTTATTTGGTTAAGTAGCAGTGTTACAAGTGGGGTAATATAGATCTAGCTGGTCATTAACACAAAATAAACCCCTTCACTTAACTTTAAGGGTCCTAATCACCCTGTCAGGGTTCATACGAGTCAGATTTTAAGTGAGTGTACACTACTGTTCATAAGTTTGGGGTCGCTGAGATGGGTTTCATATATTGTTTTAGTTTTTATTTCATCAAAATACTGTAAAACGGGTATATTGTTAAATATTAGTACAATTTAAAATGTTTAACAATTTTAACTCTTTTCTATTGAAATATATTTAAAAATGTATTTTATTCTTTTGATGGCAAAGCTGAATTTTCAGCATCATTATTCCAGTCTTCAGTGTCACATGATCCTTCAGAAATCATTCTAATATGATAATTTGGTGCTCAAGAAATATATTATTATTATTATCAGTTAAAAACAGTTGTTCAGCTTAATATTTTTGTAGAAACAATTATACATTTCCCCTGTTTATTCAGGATTCCATTTCAAATAAATGCTGTTTGAAAGAGTATTAATTTCTTTCAAAAAAAAAAAAAAAGACTGACCCCAAATTTTTGAACTGAATGTATGTGTAATATTACATCTTGATATTAAAAATATCTGCTTTTGATTTGGTAGATACATCAAGTAAACATATAATAAAGTTATTTTTGACATCTGTTCCTAAATATACTGTCTTTCCATCCAGGCAAGAGAGGACAGTTTTATCTGGGTATGACATTAGGCCTTACAAAGGTCAGAGAGAATCTGACCTTTTTAAGCCATACAAAGAAGTCAAGCTGTGCATGTTTGCATGAGTTTGCTGTTGCCTTAATAGCACTGATGTTGAACGCCTGGGTTGAAAGGTCACGCATTCTTATTTTGGCAGGCAGGTTTCTTGTAACTAATAGACAATGTTTACACAGGATGTGTTCTTGCGTCTTTAGCCATTGCATTGCATCTTGCTACGTTGTAAAATTTGTTAAAATGTCCATCTACCCGTTTTTGAATGCAAGACTGTGTCCTGTGTGAACAAGCTTTAACCAATTATATTTTTGGATTGAGTTTCACTCACAAAAACAAGCACTTTTATGCTATAATCTACTGATGCTTTTTATAACTCTTTACCTGATTGCAGAAAGCCAAGGTTTTTTCTTCCCGTGTGTAACATGCGCAATGCTTCTTTTTTGTAGCAAAGTTACGGCCATGCAGCAAGGAGCAGAAAGGTCTTCATTTATTGTCTGCTTTAAAACTTGACCTTGTCCTTCGCTTATCTACAAACTAACCTCCCTCACCACACATTCTGCACCTGCATCAGCTCAAAGAATCTGTAGAACAGAAAAAAACACATCTCTATTTTTTTCCCCCTCATCAGAACTGAGGTAACTGACAAAATCCCACTGCCTTTCAGATGTCTGTCTGCTGAAAGAGCTTTTAAGAATATAATGGCAAATGTAAGAGAGGAAGGACAGTCGTTTTGCACGGGAACCAGATTGATCATGTCCATGCAAAATTTAGCGTAGGAGTTTGAAATGCAGAGGACATTGTTAAAATTGGGACACAACAGCTTCTCTGCTGTAGAGAAACACACTTTTCATTAGCATTACTTTACATTATACAGTGTTTAGAAATAATAACTAACTATATTTTTCAGTATCATGACAGTTGTGATGTTTGTTTTTTTAAATATATAATGTGACAGTTATTTTGTTTTGTTTTTTACTTGAATGAACTTCCACACTCTCTCATATGAATCTTTCACATGATTCTTTGAGTCCATGTGCAGATGTCGACAGTCTCTGCACTGCAATTTTTCGTAGTAATATGCAGATATTCTAAGTGTTTTATTTTTACAACATATTTAGCAAGACAACTGCATTTGTTTAAGAAGTTGCTTCACTGTAGTTTAACTAAATTACTTTATATTTAGTAACTTGTAGTTTGACAAGCTAATAGTTTCCACCTCACTACTGCCATCCTTTTCAAAACTACCTCACTTCTGTACAAATCAATGAGCATCACATATTGTATAAAATGTTCATATAGCTATCTTAAGTAATACAATCAAATCCATTGAATACACTTCCATTCAAAAGTTTGGGTCGATTTTAGTTTTGTTTTGTGTATCTTATGCTCACCAAGGGTGGCTGCATTTATACAGTAAATACAGTAATATTGTGAAATATTATTACAATTTTTTTTTTTTTTTAAATGCAATTTATTCCTGTGATGGCAAAGCTGAATTTTCAGCATCATTACTCCAGTCTTCAGTCACATTCATTCAGAAATCATTCTAATATGCTGATTTGGTGATCATGAAACCATTCTTATTATTATCAACTTTAAAAACAGTTGCTTAATATTTTTGTGGAAATGGTGATAATTTTTTTCTTTGACGAATATAAAGTTCAAAAGAATAGCATTTATTTAAAATAATAGAAATCTTTTGTAACTCTAAATGTCTTTACAGTGACATTTGATCAATTCAATGCATCCTTTCTGAATAAAAGTATTAATTTCCTTAGAAGAAAAAATGAAAACTTTTGAATGGTAGTGTTATGTACAAACACTTCTCTCACCATAGACTTACATAGAGTGTGCTATATTAACTTGTATTTTGAAAATGAGACTGTGATGGTTAGAAATAAAAATAAAAAAATCTGTAAAACATGGAGGAAAATTAGATCACCATTGACCTTTTTAGACAGAAACGTTTATTGCACAGACTGTACTTCTGTCCCTCACAGCATCATTTTCAGTTGTAGATAAAATAAACAAAGACTCAACACTTGTCCTTCATTGTGTATGAAAAAACATGGATTTTTCATGAATGGAGGCCAATAGAACAAAACTGATGTCTTCTTACACCGGTAACGCTTGTGTGAAACATCTGGTAACACCTGTGTGAAACATCCACCTGATCACTGTTGAACTGTAGTGCTTCTTAGTTTTATTTAAAAAAATGGACTGTATGTGGCACATTTATGAGAGAGAGAGAGAGAGAGAGAGAGAGACAAACCTCCTCATATACTGCTCTGTACAGTCATTAAAGTTGAATGTGCAGTTTGTATTGCTTTTGATGGTTTTCTTGCTCTTTTACAGTGGCATCACCAGCCTGTTAGATGCGAAGGAGGTCGGCACCAAGATCTTTGAGGATTACGCCAGCTCGTGGTTTTGGATCCTAATGTATGCATTACATTAGTGTTTGACCATTAAACTAAATACAGTAGATTAATATAATGTAGCTGATCTGTTTTTATGGGTGTTTTCAGTGGTCTGGTGATTAGCATGCTGGTCAGTCTGATGTTTATTCTGCTGTTGCGGTTCACCGCTGGCGTTCTCTTCTGGATGGTCATCTTCGGGGTCATCGTGGCTGTGGGCTATGGTTGGTAATGACTACAGAACCCTACAGACCAAAACTAAACTGGCATATACTAGACTTCAATAATCTCTTAAAGGGATAGTCACTCTCACAACTGTTGTTCTTCAGTAGAACACAACAGAAAATAACTCTTTTAAAACTTCAAAAAGTCATTTTTGTCTTCTTTTGAGTCAGATGTTTTCAGTGAATCAAATGTTCCAGTTTGAATCGTTCATGAATCGGACTGATCTGGTTTTCTCATGAACTCTCATGCTTCTTTGGATTGCAACGGTGAATGTTCACTGATCATAAAGGTTTATGTTAGTTCACCCAAAATTGAAAAATCTGTCATCAATTACTCACCCTTATGTCATTCCAAACCCGTAAGACTTTTGTTCATTTTTAGAAATCTGAGAGATTTCTGTCCCTCCATTGTAAGTCTATTCACCCCAAATTCTGATGCTTCAAAACATTCATAAAGAGATCGTAAACCTATTCCATAAGAATCAAGCAGTTTATTCCAAGTCTTGGAAGAGAGACAATTGCTTTATATGTTGAACATTAAAGGTTTTATTCACAAAAAAAAAAAAAAAGAGTGCCTATACATAATGCACTTAAATTATGCACATGCTTACAAGAGGTGATTTCTCACGTCATCAGCAAACCAATGAGGTTCGTTAAGAAAGTACGGTTGAGTTTGTGCGCTGATTAATGTTTATGTGATTTAAAAGCCTAAATTCAATCTTTTCATCATTTAAGGAGAGCATGCTGTAGCAATGCTTATTGTTCTTAGCATTATTGTAGCATTGTTACAATGTCTCTTCAGAAGACTTGGATTAAACCGCTCCATTCGTGTGGATTTATTTTATGATCTCTTTATGAATGTTTTGTGTCAGTTTGGAGTCAATAGACTTCCAGTGGAGGGACAGAATCTCTCAGATATTATTAAAATATTTGTATTTGTATTCTGAAGTTGAACAAAAGATTCTTATGGGTTTATAAAAGTATTTTTATAAACTTTCTTTTGTTGTTGAACTATCCCTTTAACAATAAATTTGTTGTTAGATAAGTTAGTGAATTTCTCTACACTATGGGTTCACCCACTGTGTCTTGACTGTCATTTACAGGAATATGGCATTGTTACTGGGAGTACAGTTCACTCAAGGGGAAGCCGGACTCTGATATCACCATCTCAGACATTGGATTCCAGACTGACTTCCGGGTTTACCTGCAGCTGAGTCAGACCTGGCTCATTTTCAGTGAGATTTCTTCAGTTATTCCAGTATATGAGTGTTTGTAGTACAGTTTAAATCAAATAATAAATCTCAAACCAAGCAATGCACCTCCACTTTCAAGTTAGTAAAAGTTCAGTTTGATGGAAGAATGACAGCTTGATGTTGTACCGCAGTGATCTCCTTGGCTGTCATTGAAGCTATCATCATCTTAGTGCTGATATTCCTGCGGAACAGAGTTCGTATTGCCATCGCTCTTCTGAAAGAGGGCAGCAAGTTAGTTTCTTTCTCTTTCTTTTCTTTAATGCCGGTGTATGTAAATGGAAAGAATAGAAAAACACCTGAAACAAAGCTGTTAAATGTTATTGCTGTTTTTTTTTTCTTTCTCTCACATCTGTCTCTTTCGTACAGGGCGATTGGCTGCATTATGTCGACACTATTCTATCCCATCTTCACCTTTCTGATGCTGGCTCTCTGTATCGCGTACTGGGCCGTTACAGCGGTGTATCCAAATCTCAATTTAAATAACTGCTGGATTAAAATTAATATATGCATGATTAAAATTAATATATGCAAGATTAATAATTATGTGCAAAATTAATATGAGTGATTCTATAATTGGAGATATATTTGGCATTTCAAAAAACTGTTCACTAACAGAAATTTTTTCCAGTATTCTTATTAAAAACATATTCAATTTGAATAATTCAGTGCCTGTCAAACACAAGTTACTTCCTTTTTACTTTTAACGGAAAAGTAATTCCTTTGGAGTATTATTTGTCAACTCTGTTACAGACAAATTAGGCAATGTGTATAAATAACATTGGTAACAGAGTTTGATGGTAACAGGATTGACAATTTTAAACTTTTTAGCCAAAACCTCCAATTGCTAGAGGAAGTGCTAAGAGCACATGACACTAATGAAACCATCAATCATCAAAATTCTGTTTTTCTATTTTTACAAAATAACTTGGTATAAGAACTTTTAGATTAAAATATTTATTGTATTTTTATATATATATATATATATATATATATATATATATATATATATATATATATATATATATATATATATATATATATATATATATATATATATATACATATATATATATATACATATATATATACATACATACATACATATATACATACATACATACATACATACATACATACATACACACACTCACATACACACATTACACACACACACATACACACACATACACACATACACATACATTCTTTAGAAATGTTACATACATACATACACACTCACCTAAAGGATTATTAGGAACACCTGTTCAATTTCTCATTAATGCAATTATCTAATCAACCAATCACATGGCAGTTGCTTCAATGCATTTATGGATGTGGTCCTGGTCAAGACAATCTCCTGAACTCCAAACTGAATGTCAGAATGGGAAAGAAAGGTGATTTAAGCAATTTTGAGCGTGGCATGGTTGTTGGTGCCAGACGGGCCGGTCTGAGTATTTCACAATCTGCTCAGTTACTGGGATTTTCACGCACAACCATTTCTAGGGTTTACAAGAATGGTATGAACATAGAAAAAACATCCAGTATGCGGCAGTCCTGTGGGGCGAAAAATGTTGGTGCTAGAGGTCAGAGGAGAATGGGCCGACTGATTCAAGCTGATAGAAGAGCAACTTTGACTGAAATAAACACTCGTTACATCTGAGGTATGCAGCAAAGCATTTGTGAAGCCACAACACGCACAACCTTGAGGCGGATGGGCTACAACAGCAGAAGACCCCACCGGGTACCACTCATTTCCACTACAAATAGGAAAAAGAGGCTACAATTTGCACAAGCTCACCAAAATTGGACAGTTGAAGACTGGAAAAATGATGCCTGGTCTGATGAGTCTTGATTTCTGTTGAGACATTCAGATGGTAGAGTCAGAATTTGGCTTAAACAGAATGAGAACATGGATCCATCATGCCTTGTTACCACTGTGCAGGCTGGTGGTGGTGGTGTAATGGTGTGGGGGATGTTTTCTTGGCACACTTTAGGCCCCTTAGTGCCAATTGGGCATCGTTTAAATGCCACGGCCTACCTGAGCATTGTTTCTGACCATGTCCATTGTTTTCTGATAATGCACAATGTCACAAAGCTCGAATCATTTCAAATTGGTTTCTTGAACATGACAATGAGTTCACTGTACTAAAATGGCCCCCACAGTCACCAGATCTCAACCCAATAGAGCATCTTTGGGATGTGGTGGAACGGGAGCTTCGTGCCCTGGATGTGCATCTCACAAATCTCCATCAATTGCAAAATGCTATCCTATCAATATGGGCCAACATTTCTAAAGAATGCTTTCAGCACCTTGTTGAATCAATGCCACGTAAATCCTTTAGGTATGTGTGTGTGTATATATATATATATATATATATATATATATATATATATATATATATATATATATATATATATATATATATATATATATATATATATATATATATATATATATATATATATATATATATATATATATATATTATAATATAATATATAATATTATACAGACCATTTGAAAAAGCAGAGGAAAAAGACTTTGGACACCAAATGTACCTTCATTTGGTGACAATGGGAGATAATTCCACCAATTGGAAGGCAAAGTATGGTACGTTAACAGAATTGACACGATCTTTATAGACACATTTTTATAAGAAGTTATTTTTAAACAATTTCATGTTGTAGAATTAGGAAAATTACTATTTATAAATAAAATAACTGAAATATGACCTAAAATATTTTGATTACACAATGATACATGATGGAAAAAATTGACTAATTCGGACAACAAGCAATCATGATTTTCAGCTTCTTTTTTTACAGAAAATATTATATTGTTATGGCCTGCAACATCTTGTGATCCATGACAATGAGTAACAAAGTATTAAAATAATTAAAAATATAACCATTTGAAAAAGCAGGGAAAAATAGACACCAAATGTACCTTCAATTATAGAATCACCCATATGCATATATGTATGCATGATTTTGGGGTGAGATTATTTTAGCAGTCCATTTACTGGAACAGAAATTACACACTTTAGCTTTAAGTTTGTATTTTTAGTCTCCTTAACCATAACTTATTTCAGGTTCCTGGCCTCATCTGGGGATGCTATCTATAAAGTAATGTCAACACTGCCCGACTGCAAGTATATCAATCTCACCTGTGACCCAGAGGTAAGAACTAACCCTACTGTAAACTCTGATAATCTGAGATACAAGAACAGTCTGCTTAACCAGTGTACATGTTTTCATTTGTACTAAATTTAAGTATTGAGTCCATTTATATTGATTCTGATCTAGTAACTGTGTCATATTGGTGATTGTTTGTGTCTCTTTGATATGTTTCAGACCTTCAGTCAATCAAACGTGACTAAACTGTGTCCGGGCTCCCAGTGCACGTTTGCTTTTTACGGTGGGGAGAGTTTGTACCACCGTTATATCTTTGTACTTCAGCTCTGCAATTTACTGGTGTTCCTCTGGCTGGTGAATTTCACCATCGCTCTGGGCCAGTGCACCCTCGCTGGGGCTTTTGCCTCATATTACTGGGCCTTGAGGAAGCCAGAAGATATCCCATCTTGTCCCTTGGCTTCATCATTTGGCAGGGCTTTAAGGTATGTTGCCATCAGAGCTTTTAGAAGCTTGTAGGTGATTGTGGCTGTTGGACTGGAATGAAATGTTCACTGTAATCACATTACAATGTTATTCCAGGTATCACACAGGCTCTCTTGCATTTGGAGCTTTGATTCTGTCCATCGTACAGTTCATCCGGATTATTCTGGAGTATCTCGACCACAAACTGAAAGGTATGAAATTTCATTCAAAGTTTCAGAGGTTTAATTGTAACTGGTGCCTCATTTGCATCATAATTCAGAAATGGTTTTAAAATGTTATAAAACTTTTACATCCTGTTCAAAAATTTGAGGTCAATACAGTTTTAATTGAAATAAATGAATAGGTTTATTCACCAGTAATGCGTTAAAATGATCAAAAGTAAAACATTTGTTACAAAAAGAGTTTTTAATGTTCTTTTGAACTTATTTTTTCAAGATTCTTTGAATACTATATCACAGTTTCCACAAAAATATTGTTGCAGCACAACTGTTTTCAACATTGATTGATAATGATAAGAAATGTTTATTGAACATCAAATCAGCATATTAGAATGATTTTTTTGAAGGATCATGTCTGACTGAAGAATGGAGTAATAGCTGATGAAAATTCAGTCTTGCCAGGTTAAAATATATTAAAATGGAAAACAGTTATTTAAAGTTATTTAATAATATTTCACAATATGGCTTTTTTACTATATTTTTGATACTGTAAATACAGCCTTGGTGAGCGTAAGAGACTTCTTTCATAAACATTTAAATAATCTGTAACACTTTATTTTACAGTGTCCTTGTTGCACGTTACATGTAGCTAGTTACTGTAGTAATAACTATAAATGATATATAATTATATGCAATTAACCTTATCCACACCCTAATCCTAACCCTTAATTATCATTACACAGTACTTAAATGCATAATTACACTGTAACAAATGTAACAAAAAGTAGTGTATATCAGTATAGAATACATTGTGAATAATGATGTTGCTCTTCCTTCTGTCTTTGTCGTAGGTGCTCACAATGCATTTACACGCTTCCTGCTGTGCTGCCTTAAATGCTGTTTCTGGTGCCTTGAGCACTTCATCAAGTTCATGAACAGGAATGCTTACATTATGGTGAGTCACCCCACTTTTTCAAGGTACAGGCATTTCATAACTTTATTCTATATAACTATATAGCATGCCTTTTGAGTGCAGAGAGCATTAAATGGTATAATTTAGGTATGAAAGGCAATGTCGAACCTGAGTTTTGGAGACGGACTGACTGATTTTCTTTTTTTCCTCAGATTTCAATATATGGGAAGAATTTCTGTGCCTCAGCGCGAGACGCTTTCTTCCTGTTAATGAGGAACGTTATGAGGTAAGACTCACAGCTGAGCCATTTATAATGTCATCAAGGTGTGAAGCTGCAAGGACTTTCTCTTACACACAAAAGTAGTTTCAGTTACGGTTACATTTCTAGGATGTTGTTGATATGATATAGATTAGGTTTAGGTTTATCAGTCAAATTTCACTAAATGTTGCCTCTACCATAAAAAGCATATTTGTGAAGCATCATTTCAACAACGTTCGATTAATACAAGTCAGACATGAAAAAAAAAAATTGTCACAACTTGTATTCGAATAAATATGATCAATTAAATTGTGAATTGTCTAAATATTCCATATAATTATCTAATTTATGTAACATTTCTAAGACTAAATATGACTGTATACAGCATCTTTTGTGTGTGTGTGTGTGTGTGTGTCTAGAGTTGCTGTTCTGGACAAGGTGACTGACTTCCTGCTGTTCTTGGGCAAACTGCTGATCTCAGGGAGTGTTGGTGAGTCAGTGGCATACAGTCGAGGAAACATTAAGACTAATAGAGTCTGAGGACAAACGCACACTGACACTGCATAGACCTGCTGCCTAAATTCAACTTGAAACAAACATGTCACATTGATGTCACATTGTTTGCTGATGTTGTGAATTGTTTTTTGCAGGTGTCCTTGCGTTCTTTTTCTTCACCCGCCAAATACCAGTTATCCAGGAAGAGGTGCCATCATTAAATTACTATTGGGTCCCTCTACTGGTGAGTGAAAGCATTACAGCGTGCTTTTGTTGTAGAAATTATGCTTTTATTTGTTGTTAAAGTGATTCCTCAGATTTCATTCTTCTGCAGTCTTTAAGACCGATTTAAATATTAATAGATGATTATATGTAAAATAATTTTTTACTTTTTTTATGCATGCATGCATGTATATGTGTGTGTGTGTGTATATGCATGTATGTATACGTGTATGGGAGCCCTCACCTTTAGGCCCCGTTTACACCTGGTATTAAGATGTTTTGGTCGATCGGATCACAAGTGGAAATATAGGTGTAAACAGAGTGTAAAACGTTTTGAGACTGTCCACTTTCGACCACTTCCAGATGTAGTCGAAAACACATTGGACCAGATTTCTTTCGTAGTGTAAACGCTCATGTGGTTGAATACTGCCTACTCTCCGCCCTGACCTAACGCGTAAACATTACGGGAAGTTTCGCTAGCCAGACAGGACATTTTGATATCATCGTGACTAATTTCTGTTGTAATCTTTTTTTTTTCCACACACAGACTGTGATATTTGGATCCTATATGATTGCACACGGATTCTTTAACGTCTATGCCATGTGTGTAGATACATTGTTCCTCTGCTTCTGTAAGTACATCTCATTAAATCTGCAATATTCCCATATGTGTGTTTGGTAATAAATGCTGAACATCATGATGTTTTCAACTTAAATACATACCCGCTGGTCTTTCTTTACCTTTCCTCTTCTTATCTGTGCATAACTTTGATCTTTTCTGTTCTTAACTTATAATTCTAATGTGATCTTCTCAAACTGCAAGACTACTCACTAACTCTTTCTTATTTCTTTTATCCCTTTTTCCTTGCAACACTGTCTTTCCTCCTTCACTCTTCCATTCTTCCGTCATCTGATTTGCCCGGGACACTCTTCAGGTGAAGATCTTGAAAGGAACGATGGCAGTCCTTCCAAACCGTATTTCATGCCTCCAGGCCTGCACAGGATACTTAACAAAAATGATCAAGCAGGCAAAAAGTATGCTGTGTCCTAAAACCGTTACCTCAGTGGGACGTGAAGAACAGCTGTAGTACTGTAGCACGCTGCATCTCTCCCGCAGCAGAGCAAGGCATTCTGGGATATGGAATCAGGAGCCAATAGCATTTATAGAAGCGATCTCCTCTCTGCGCTCTCCGCTGATGCTGACTGGCTCTTGCTGTACTTTTTTCCTATACTTTTTCCCCTTTCATTTCTTTTAGCTGATATTCTGTCCATCATTGCCTTACACATTGTGTGTCTTCTGGAGCAAAGTAACTGAATTAAAGTCTGATAATATTCTGGATTATGAAAGCAAGTTATTCTATATATTTATTCTCTAATGAGAAAAGATCTTGTATCTTGCAGTATCCTTCTCTATCTACACAACCCTTTGTTTTCATGTCATTTCTGGTTTATAAGCTCATGCAGTACATAGGATGTGCATGTGGATGGATTTATTCTCAGTCCATGTGCCACATGATTTTAATATTAACTTTGTCATAATCTAATGGCAAATTCTATTGTATTGGAGGATTCATAATAGATGCAGTGTATATTCTCTTTTAACCATGTTTTGATATAATCCAGGTGTTCTAATGGCAGTATTTAGTAAATGTGCCTAGTTTAAAAGGAAGAGCACTGCTCTCCTTTGGTTTTTGCAATCAATCTGAAAGTTTTTTCCAGTTCAATTTATAAAAGGAACATAAAAGCCATTTTTTTGTAATTTTGTAATATGTAGACAGGTTTGATGCTGCATCTACTCTGTGAAGTTACTCAGTACAAGTTGTCTTTTAATGGGGGAACGTTTTGTAAAAATACAATGTTTTTTCCAATTAGAATAAAGCTGAACTAAATATTATTATTGGTTTGACTGTTTAGATTAATTTTATTTTTTGCAGTATGTTGACATATATTATCAATACTTTATTGCATTCTGTGTTAAGTGTGCGTGCGCGCGTGTGACGTCCGAAGGGAATATTTGTTTTTAATGAGCTTACAAGTTCGATTAAACCATCAAAATATGAAGACATTTTTATATATATATGTGTGTGTGTGTGTGTGTGTGTATATATATATATATATATATATATATATATATATATATATATATATATATATATATATATATATATATATACATACATACATACATACATACATACATACATACATACATACATACATACATACACACACACACACACACACACACACACACACACACACACACACACACACACACACACACACACACACACACACACACACACACACACACACACACACACACACACACACACACACACACACACACACACACACACACACACACACAAACCCGATTCCAAAAATACAATACAAAAGGAATGCAATAATTTACAAATCTCATAAACTTACACTCACCTAAAGGATTATTAGGAACACCTGTTCAATTTCTCATTAATGCAATTATCTAATCAACCAATCACACGGCAGTTGCTTCAATGCATTTAGGGGTGTGGTCCTGGTCAAGACAATCTCCTAAACTCCAAACTGAATGTCAGAATGGGAAAGAAAGGTGATTTAAGCAATTTTGAGCGTTTTTGTTGGTGCCAGTCTGAGTATTTCACAATCTGCTCAGTCACTGGGATTTTCACGCACAACCATTTCTAGGGTTTACAAAGAATGGTGTGAAAAGGGAAAAACATCCAGTATGCGGCAGTCCTGTGGGCGAAAATGCCTTGTTGATGCTAGAGGTCAGAGGAGAATGGGCTGACTGATTCAAGCTGATAGAAGAGCAACTTTGACTGAAATAACCACTCGTTACAACTGAGGTATGCAGCAAAACATTTGTGAAGCCACAACACGCACAACCTTGAGGCGGATGGGCTACAACAGCAGAAGACCCCACTGGGTACCACTCATCTCCACTACAAATAGGAAAAAGAGGCTACAATTTGCACGAGCTCACTAAAATTGGACAGTTGAAGACTGGAAAAATGTTGCCTGGTCTGATGAGTCTCGATTTCTGTTGAGACATTCAGATGGTAGAGTCAGAATTTGGCGTAAACAGAATGAGAACATGGATCCATCATGCCTTGTTACCACTGTGCAGGCTGGTGGTGGTGGTGTAATGGTGTGGGGGATGTTTTCTTGGCACACTTTAGGCCCCTTAGTGCCAATTGGGCATCGTTTAAATGCCACGGCCCTCATTGTTTCTGACCATGTCCATCCCTTTATGACCACCATGTACCCATTCTCTGATGGCTACTTCCAGCAGGATAATGCACCATGTCACAAAGCTCGAATCATTTCAAATTGGTTTCTTGAACATGACAATGAGTTCACTGTACTAAAATGGCCCCCACAGTCACCAGATCTCAACCCAATAGAGCATCTTTGGGATGTGGTGGAACGGGAGCTTCGTGCCCTGGATGTGCATCCCACAAATCTCCATCAACTGCAAGATGCTATCCTATCAATACGGGCCAACATTTCTAAAGAATGCTTTCAGCACCTTGTTGAATCAATGCCACGTAGAATTAAGGCAGTTCTGATGGCGAAAAGGGGTCAAACACAGTATTAGTATGGTGTTCCTAATAATCCTTTAGGTGAGTGTATATTTTATTCACAATAGAAATATAGATAAAATATCAAATGTTGAAAGAAGTGAGACATTTTGAAATGTCATGCCAAATATTGGCTCATTTTGGATTTCATGAGAGCTGCACGTTCCAAAAAAGTTGGGACAGGTAGCAATAAGAGGCCGGAAAAGTTAAATGTACATATAAGGAACAGCATGATTGGGTATAAAAAGAGCCTCTCAGAGTCAAGATGGGCAGAGGATCACCAATTTCCCCAATGCTGCGGCCAAAAATAGTGGAGCAATATCAGAAAGGAGTTTCTCAGAGAAAAATTGCAAAGAGTTTGAAGTTATCATCATCTACAGTGCATAATATCATCCAAAGATTCAGAGAATCTGGAACAATCTCTGTGTGTAAGGATCAAGGCCGGAAAACCATACAAGAGAGATTCAAGATTCAAGAGTTTTATTTGTCACATACACAGTTTATATATTATATATATATATATATATATATATATATATATATATATATATATATATCTATATATATATATCTCTGTAGAATTATAAATAAATCAAGTAGAAACAAATAAATAAATAAAAAAGTGGAATAAAATAAGTGAAATAAACTGTGCAGTGAGTAAACTGTAGACTTATAAATATGTGGTTAACAGAAATGTACAAAGTATAATGTGCAAACAGGTTTATAACAGGATGTTACACAGTAACAACGAGAACAGAAAGTGCAGTGCAATGTCAGTGTATCGATGTTTATCCTGAAGTGAAGTCACGTGATGTTAAGTGACTGAGTTCAGGAGTCTGATGGCCTGGGGAAGAAGCTTCTCCTGAGTCTCTCAGTTTTGGCCATCAGGCTTGGAAGCGCTACCAGATGGCAGCAGCGTGAAATGAGGGTTTGCAGGGTGATTAGAGTCCTTGATGATTTTAGTAGCTCTACCTTTGCAGCGTTTGGTGTAGACGTCCTGCAGAGACAGGAGAGCTGACCCTGAGATACGCTCGGATAAGCGCACGACTCTTTGCAGGGCTTTGCAGTCATGACTGGTGCTGTTCCCATACCACGCTGTGATGCACTGAGTTAATACACTTTCTATCGCCCCTAAATAGAAAGTTTTCAGGATAGCTTGTGAAACCCTGAATTTCCTCAGCTGGCGCAGATGGTACAGTCTATGCCTGGATATACTGGATGCCCGTGATCTTCGGGCCCTTAGACGGCACTGCATCACATACAGGAATGCTACTGTAATGGAAATCACAACATGGGCTCAGGAATACTTCCAGAAAACAATGTCGTGAACACAATCCACCGTGTCATTCGCCGTTGCCGGTTAAAACTCTATAGGTCAAAAAAGAAGCCATATCTAAACCTGATCCAGAAGCGCAGGTGTTTTCTCTGGGCCAAGGATCATTTAAAATGGACTGTGGCAAAGTGGAAAACTGTTCTGTGGACAGACGAATCAAAATTTGAAGTTCTTTTTGGAAAACTGGGACACCATGTCATCCGGACTAAAGAGGACAAGGGCAACCCAAGTTGTTCTCAGCGCTCAGTTCAGAAGCCTGCATCTCTGATGGTATGGGGTTGCATGAGAGCGTGTGGCATGGGCAGCTTACACATCTGGAAAGGCACCATCAATGCTGAAAGGTATATCCAAGTTCTAGAACAACATATGCTCCCATCCAGACGTCGTCTCTTTCAGGGAAGACCTTGCATTTTCCAACTTGACAATGCCAGACCACATACTGCATCAATTACAACATCATGGCTGCGTAGAAGGAAGAAGGCCTGCAGTCCAGATCTTTCACCTATAGAAAACATTTGGCGCATCATAAAGAGGAAGATGCGACAAAGAAGACCTAAGACAGTTGAGCAACTAGAAGCCTGTATTAGACAAGAATGGGACAACATTCCTATTCCTAAACTTGAGCAACTTGTCTCCTCAGTCCCCAGACGTTTGCTGACTGTTATAAAAAGAAGAGGGGATGCCACACAGTGGGAAACATGGCCTTGTCCCAACTTTTTTGAGAAGTGTTGATGCCATGAAATTTAAAATCAACTTATTTTTCCCTTAAAATGATACATTTTCTCAGTTTAAACATTTGATATGTCATCTATGTTGTATTCTGAATAAAATATTGAAATTTGAAACCACATCATTGCTTTCTGTTTTTATTCACAATTTGTACAGTGTCCCAACTTTTTTGGAATCGGAGATGTGTGTATGTATGTTTTATATTTGAAATATGAGGGAAGAACAAAACACTGTTCTTGGTATTTGTCTGACAAAATTATTTGGCAAAAAAAAAGCAAACTACAGGTTTTATTTTACAATGCAAAAAGTATAGAAAACCAAAAGAGCTCACATGAAAGAGCATACATTTGACTGCAACATAATAAAGTTATTAATATTTCATTAGTTCTCTTGGTTTTGCATGTGTTCATAATTTCTTTGTATAACAGCTTGGCAAAAATTATGCCCGCACAATTTGGCATGTTTCATTGCGTTATCACAAATAAAACAATTGACTATGCAATATGCTTACAAAACCTTTAACACATTTTTAATAATATTAGAATAAAGAGTAAAGATGTCACTTTTGTCCACTACTGTGTGTGTGTGTGCGCGTGTATTTACTGTATAACTTTCTCCAGTTAAGTTTTCCTTGTATCCAAATGTCCAGCATTGCCTCTGATTGCCATCAAAATCACATTAACGATTGGCTGGCATTAACGTTGCTTGTGCTTCTGTTCTCAGTGCTAGATCTGGAGAAGAACGACGGCTCAGCAAGCCGCCCTTATTACATGGGCAGCAGCCTGCGAGCCATCCTCAACAAGAAGAACCACAAGAGACCAGAGGAGAAAAAGAAAGGTAGAAAATAAAAGGACCAACCAACAAAAAGACACTGACATGAAAAACGGACACTGCCAATTGCTATCCTGTTTCCTGACCATCAGCATCCTAAATGGACTGCTTTAGACAGTATTCAGTCATGTCCGTAGGCAGCTTCTGTGTTATAAATCCTATTAGAAGCCGAAAAATATAAATACAAGAGTCTTCAAACTGATCTGCATCTTTTTATGTTATCATTATGAAAGTAAATATAATTTACAATAAGCATCTAAATCTGTTAAGATTATTTCCTGTTTATAGGTGTGTGTGTGTGGAAGTGTCTTACTTTCTATGCATTTTTAAAGAATTGTTTTTTTTTGTTTTTTTAAATAACTGATTCTTGTCTTTTATATGACCATTGCATTCTGTTAGCACCCATTTGGGTTGAAACTGACACTTTTCTCATATTGAGAAAATGACCAGTAACACATTTAATTACTCTTCACTAGATGAATTTTCTTCAACTTTTATAAGTTGCTGTTTGTACTTGCAGTTCAGCTGAAGTGCCTTACTTCAACATGCCATTAACAGACCTTTTAACCTCAACCACGTTGATTTGAGCCCTTTTCTGCTGTGCAGAGCTTTAAATTCTATTTATTCCTTCATTAATGCTCTTGTTCCTCCATCCAACTGTATTTCTCATCAGATTGATTGCTCTCTAGCAGTAGGAGATTACAACCTTCGTTCCTTTAGAGTGATTTCACTGTGTCCATTCACACTTCATTTTAGCCAGGGACTTGAATTTATGTTAATAACACCTTAATATGAATATGTGTGCAGAATATTGGTAGTTATTTTAGGTGGACTAATTTCTCATATTTTGATGAAGTTATGTGATTACAAACAATTTGAAGTTTTCATTTTCTTTTCTTACAATGTAAACATCTGAAAGGGATATTTCTTCAAATATTTGAGTCAAAATGTATTTACCATTTTATGTTAAGAACACTTGAATGTGAATGTTAATACAGAGAGTGCATGTGCTGAAATGTTATTCAGCTCTCATAGTTCATTTAAATTGTATTATTTCTCAGTTTAACACTTGTTGTCATCTTATTAGTATGTAACTTTATTTAATTCTCCTCTTTTACAGTGTGGTAAACGTTTATATTATTTTTGTGACCATATATTTTGCTACTTTACAATGCAAAATAACATTGTATGATGTAATCCAAATGCATGCAAGGATCAATTTGGAAATAAAGTATTTCATATAGACACATGACAAGTTATTTTTACTTGGACCACATGGGATATAAACAAAATGCACATTAATAAATGAAAACATACAGATGAATACATTCAGTACAAAGGAATAAAACAATAAATATTATTATAATAATAACTGTTTAGCTGCTGATTGGTAGATGTGTTGATTGGTGGGACAGTAATGGCTGATAGAGTAGAGATGGTGTGTGAACTGGAGATAAAAGAGAAACAGAGCCATTAACAAAAGCACAGAACAAATTTGTCTTTTTTTTTTTGAGCCTTTCAAGGTCCAAGTCAAGCCTCAAGTCTTTGGGCCCAAGTCAAGTCTCAACTCTTTAAGGTCCAAGTCAAGTCTCAACTCTTTGGGTCCAAGTCAAGTCTCAACTCTTTGGGTCCAAGTCACGTTTCAACTCTTTAAGGTCCAAGTCACGTTTCAACTCTTTAAGGTCCAAGTCAAGTCCCAAGTCTTTGAGGTCCAAGTCAAGTCTCAACTCTTTAAGGTCCAAGTCACGTTTCCACTCCTTTGAGGTCCAAGACAAATTTCAACTCTTTGAGATCCAAGTCTTGTCTCAACTCTTTGAGATCCAAGTCTTGTCTCAACTCTTTGGGCCCAAGTCAAGTCTCAAGTTTTTGAGGTCCAATCAAGTCTCAACTCTTTAAGGTCCAAGTCACGTTTCCACTCCTTTGAGGTCCAAGACAAATTTCAACTCTTTGAGATCCAAGTCTAGTCTCAACTCTTTGGGTCCAAGTCGAGTTCCAACTCCTTTGAGGTCCAAGACAAGTTTCAACTCTATGAGGTCCAAGTCAAGTCTCAAGTTTTTGAGGTCCAAGTCAAGTCTCAACTCTTTGAGGTCCAAGACAAGTTTCAACTCTAATGAGGTCCAAGTCAAGTCTCAAGTTTTTGATGTCCAAGTCAAGTTTAAACTCTTTGGGCCCAAGTCAAGTTTTAAGTCTTTGAGGTCCAAGTCTCAAGTCTTTGGCTAAATCAATTTTGAAATATTTGAATTAACTGATTGCTTTTCAAATTAAATGACAATAAGATCATCCCAATTCAACAGGTTAATTGGAAATCCGCTCGTTCGTGAATCAAACATCGGTATCGTGTCTCGGATTGGGTGTCGGGTGGTGATTTCTTCAGTTCAAAATGAGGATGATAGATGTTTTTGCTTTTCCATTTGCAGTTTTCATTAATATTCATCAAAAACAGCACATCCTCCTAGTATTTTTGCTCTATCAGAACACTCAGATCTTACCATCGATGCAGATGCTGTGTAAGGCTGTAAGCATGGATGTGTCTGTATAATGCAGTTCATTTAGGTTGGGAACTGCCCGGAGTGACGACAGACCGCCAGCCGATATTCCTGAATGAGGGGTAGAGATGTGCTTCTTATGACGGGCACGACAGTTTTGAAACCAGACCTGACCAGAAATAAATTTGAAGAAATTACTTCGACAACAGACGCATTCTCTTCTGTTGCTACATACGGTAGCAAATAGTAAATGGTAATTCTCTTTTAAGTTACAAATTTATAACAGCTCAATTTAGGCACTTTAGAAATTGCTAAAGAAATGTAACCTGAATGACGCGTCGGGTAAGCCCAGTCTGTTCAGCAAGCCTCTGAAGTGTCTGTGCGTCTGGGTTATTGTCCTGAGCAAACTGAGTCTGCATAACCTGTACAACATAGTACAACATAGCAGGGATCCATTATTGCATTCATTCAACTCATTTTAATGTCTCATTTCAACCCAGAGAAGTATGTGGGACATATTGAACTACGTGAGTGGTGATTTAGTTTACCTGTAGCTGGTCTGAAGTAAAACTGGTACGTGCTCTTTTTGATGCCTTTTGATTTATCTCACAACCTATAGGCAACGCACCATCAGGACAAATTGTTTTGCCTGGAATAATAAAAGGCAAAGCATAGGCGTGATTATTTTTCAGACTGAGCATGCTACAACTAACATGCTAACTGCTTTTTCCCTAAGATGTCTTGATCTGTATTATTTTACCCAAACTATGTAAATCATGTCTAGTTTAGCCATGTAAAAATCCTGACATTAAATAATCTGCGTATATCATTTTTGAAAGGGAACAGTTTACTGAACCTTACTGAACCTGAACTTTAGACAAAATCTAAAAAAGTTTTCATACTGTATGTGTCTTATTTGATAGATTAGGCTTTAATGGCTCATATAGTATGATATAGGAGAATGTGGAGCTCATACTCGGAGGAAAAAATGCCTAATTTTTATTCAGAGGCCAAAACTGAGCAAAAATATGCGATTTGGTGCAGTTGCTCTTATTTATATGGCCAAATGAAATGAAATTCTGATAGTTTGTAATGAAAATCAACTGGATCTTTATAACAGTATAGCAGACTACTTATATAAAATACATATAAATTGTTGTATTAACAAGGTTCGGGAGAAGCACGTTCAGATAATTGACACAAGTGGAGAGCACTCAGCTAATCAACAATAAGAGGTGTATATATACGCAGCAGTCCTACCTCCGTTCATTGACAGTCTATCAGCATCCCTCCACCACCCCTTCTCCGCACTTTTTGTTCTAACCACTTACATACACGGGGTTCGGGCCAAAATCTGAGCTCGAAGCCCTCCCCCCGGACAGCACGCCAAATATGTATTTAAATTTACGCTCCATAAATCATATGTAAGCGTGACCTTGTGAAATATCAGTTGTCACTCAGTTGTTACTTTTGCATTTAAAAGACGTCTAATAGTCGTCCAAACACAGCCCTAACGTCTAGGCTAAAACGAGGCAAAATTTAGGCTGTCTGTGAAAATTAATAGGCTGTCTAACCATAGCCCAATAATAGACTAGTCATCAATTAGATAACATGTCAAAGATATGAAACAAACGCCTTGTAATCACTGTTGACTTTGCTTACATGATGGAATATCATACATCTTACAAGTTATTTAGGCAAAAACAACGTAACTAAAGTCAAGGTTATTTTGGCTAGAAGTGGGTTACTCATAGCCGGACTATATCGGGGTATAGTTAATTATAGTTAACCATTACTTGCTGGGCTGTATCTCCTAATACTATTTCTTAGTAAAATTATTTTGTTTTATGATCAAAACTCAACAACTATTGTTGGGGGCAAAAAGCAATGCAATACAATGATGATTGCGACATATACAAGCATTCTTTAAAAGCCTGATGTACCGCATTATATTTATATTATATTTGTCACATTTTAGCATAATTTTCCTACGTTAACCTAAGTTGCTTCAGTCCAGCAAATATGTGTGTATATGTGTGTATATATATATATATATAAAAAACATGTATTATGTTTACTTTATAAAAATCAGTAAAGATTTCACAGCAAAAAAAATTATTTCACAGAAATAATTTAGAGGCCTTAGAAAATGTGCGTATCAAACATGACATTAGGCTTTAAAGTATGCCCCCTGTATGCATGCAGGACTCTCAACTCACCTTTTTCAGAGGCCCCTTTGAGTTTGTCCTGCATGCTGTTGTAATGCGCTCGACACAACAATTTTTGCCCAACCAAAGCAAACTCCTCGCCTGTGGACAGCTGCCTCTTACAGGAGAAGCACGAGAAGCATGCCAGGTGGTAAACGTTTCCCTTCGCCCTGCGTACCCAGTCCGTGGAGTGAACCGTTTCCCCACAGCACGAGCACCATGTCCGATACCTCCTGTCAAACAACCATAATTATGTTTGTATTAGGTTAAATACATACTGAAACATCTTGTATATATGTACACCTTCAGAAGTACCTGAAGTAATCTAGTTTGCAGAAGACCTCTCGCCCTCTAACATAGCAGGTTGTATGTCCGCTCAGAGTGGTTTGGCACACACTGCATGAAAGGCATCGCACATGCCAGCACAAGTCATTTACCTGCATTCAACAATTACCGGTTGTAAGAAATTACATTACATTACATTAGGATCAACATTAGAATCATGCAGCATTTAAAATTATCAATGCAATGAAAAAATATTTTTAACGCGACAGAAATCCTTCTCACCTTAAGGAGATACCTGTCTAGGATATCACCTCTACATCCCGTGCAAACAACTTTGCCTTGGAAAGCATCCGATGAAATTGCTTGGGGTAAAGCAGATGGAGAAGCCGGATCTAATCGGCCATTCATAATTTCTGATGAACTCTGCAGAATCAGAAATTACGTTTTCAAACATACACAAAAAATGTAGGTGTTTAAGTCATTTCAACTTAAATTACATTAAACTAGCTTTAACAAAAAAATTGTTGAATCTTGTATAATTTATAAATAAAACTAATTTATAAAGAAAATATTCATATATTTTCACAGTCTACAGCAAATGTTATTGGTTCAACACAACTGAAAAGTATAACTTAAACATTGTACTTCTGTGAATATAATTTTAATGTGCATATCAAATGTAGGCTATGGTTTAGCCTACTAGCATTTTCTATCAATATTTCAGTAGTGATATTATATTAAATATAAATATATATATAAAAAAATGTAATTTCCCCCGCCAAAAAACAAACAAAACAATTAACACGTTCGCTTGAGGAGGCGAACAACGAGCTCGTGCCCTTATTATTGGGATCTGTAACGTTACACCAGCAAAGCATAGGTAGGTTATTGTCATTATTTAGCGGTTTATTGTAGTTTTTATATCACAAACCTGTTTAAGTATCACAAAACTTTAAAAGTAATTGAAGTATTTAAGGCCGCCAAAATACAGTTTGCGAGATTAACTCGAAAATGCCACAATATATGACCCTCTACGTTATAACGTTAGTAGCCTAACGTTATATCACTGACTGAAAACATTCATGATTTATCGATGGCTTCAGGTTATGGTCAAGTAAAATATATAGCCTGTAAATATATTTACCATACAGACGTCGCTTGTAACTTCTCTGCACTTGTTGGTAAAATCCTCACAGCGACCCGTAGACATGATGACTGTGGTGAATGCGCTCCGGATTTCCAAAGTCCCCACTGAAACTGCCTTTAAATGTACGCGCTCCATCCCATAAACATCAACCACTCATCTCTTCACCATGACAACCGCGACAATTAGCCTGCCAAAACTACATTTAGACTTGAAGAATTTCAGTCATTATTAAAACACGTCCTACTCTTGGAGGAGGCTAATGGTTGTCTGTGGCTCTGTGCATGTATTATGTACTTGAAATCAGCATTATGGGATTCGGAAACGGTTTACACATAATGCCTTAACCCCAAACGTATCAATTACGTATGCCAGTCAAAACCTCTGAAGAATCAGTGGAAGAAGAGAATTGATTTATTTAATAACAGCAATTAAAAGCACACGTTTGGCACAAACGCGCAACCAGAGCGACCCAAAGGTGAAGAGGTCTCATTAAACTCTTGACACTTAATTGCCGCGATTTCAAGGCGGGATCTTTTCTTCTTCTGGTATAATTTATGGGAAATGGTGGAAATATTTCCTCCGAACTGTGCGGGGGCGGCGGAGGGGGGATCAGTTTATCAGTATGACGCGTAAAGCGCTTTGTCGTTAGTTTATTTGTTCATGCTAGGTGTCCCAGAATTAAACAATAGGCGTTTGGCGTAAAGCAATTTCCGGGAATTGAAAATGAGTGTTTTAATTTGAATCGCTACCTATGTAATTTAAAGGCTTTATGCACCAAATGACAGTTATGTGCCGCAAAACCTATACAGTTTCAAAATATAGGATTTTAGGATGTTTTAAAATATAACTTGAATGACAATATTGTAAAATAATATAATATAATAAATAGCCTACTTATTAATTTTTACTATTATTTATGTTCGGAGGGCTAATAAGGATTATCTGTTCGCCAAATCCTATACAAGTTAATGGGGTCTCTTTTTATTAATTTTAACAAAATTTCAGCAATTGTGCGTAATGACTGATTTCTGTTTACTTAATCATGTGGGTGTTTAAACGTATGATGAAAACTATAATATTGAAACAGATTTTATTTGTAACTTTATTAATGTAGTGGGTTTGACATTGGCATCTGTTTTCTTTTCATATTCATTTTGTTTGAGAGGCATGCAGCCTGCAAATTTTGTTTTAAGTTATTGCATTTTGAGTGACAATTTTTATGTATGTTTTTGTATTATTATTTATATAATTTTTGAACAGTGTGCCAGTGGAAATTCTCGTCTGTCCGCTGTGATGAGGCCTTCAGCCCGCGTGTTTTGAGTCAAGGGGTGTCGTGATTTCTTCAGGACTGCAGTGTCTGTCTGTCCAATCAGAGATTTGTGGAAAAAGGCCCTAATCAGGGAGAGATTGTCTTCTCCACAATCACAGCATAAATGTCCAATCTAACACTGATTGCTCTTGCTGCAGTGCCACCCACACCCAAACACTGTGACAATCCCACAGATGCTATCTGACTCACACACACACACACACACACACACACACGTTTTATGGGGACTTTCCATGGACAATGATTTTTATACGAACTGTATATTCTATCCCCTAACCCTACTCCCAAAACCTACTACCCATCACAGAAAACTTTATACATTTTTACATTTTCAAAAAAAGTATGATTTATGAGCGTTTCCTCATGGGGACCAAAAAATGTCCAAGGATTTTGGATATTGCCAACTTTGTGGGGACATTTTGTCTCCATAACTAAGGGTGTACCTCGACCACACACACGCTTACTTACACACAATCATACTGGTTTCCATATTTTATGGGGACTTTCCATAGACGTAATGATTTGTTTGATACTGTACAAACTATCCCCCTACCCTACCCATAAACATACCCATCACAGAAAACGTTCTGCATTTTAGAATATCAAAACACTGAATTTAATATGATTTATAAGCTGGACCAAAAAATTACATTTGGTCCCCATAACTTTGGGAATTCCAGCACACACACACACACACACACACACACACACACACACACAGTTTCCATGTTTTATAGGGACGTGACGACAAAACCAATATTAAACACACAGATAGCGTGCTCATATTTTTTGTGGTACAGTTAAAACAATATATAGGTTAACTGAAATGTAATGAGTAATTTGGAATACGAGAGTAGGCTACTACGTGTAGGCTAATCTAGGAAAATGCATACAATTTTTTGTCATGCAACCTGCTGAATAATTTTCCATGTTAGTAAGTAAAGCTGATTCACTTCTACTTCAAATTCAAATTGTATTTGTGGCACAGTACAGCATGCAATGAAATGCGTTTTACTATCATCTAGCCTATACATAGAATAAACATGGAACATGAATTTAAAAAAAAAGGCTAGGATAAAACAAAAGAAAAGGAAAACAGGAAATACTATTTAACTTTGCTTCATTTACATTTTATTTTTCCTTTCTGCAAGAAATGATCATTTTTATGTTTCAAGAATTTATGTCAGTCTCTCTCTCTCTCTCTCTCTCTCTCTCTCTCTCTCTCTCTCTCTCTCTCTCTCTCTCTCTCTCTCTCTCTCTCTCTCTCTCTCTCTCTCTCTCTCTCTCTCTCTCTCTCTCTCTCTCTCTCTCTCTCTCTGGTCCAATGATTTCCTTCAGCAACTTGGGGACAGACAATCTCCAGTGAAAACACTAGAGGGCGTCAATGTACAGCCTTAAGGCGGCTCATTGTAACTTGAACTACATTAATTATCCCCACGTTAGGTCTAATAAAAAATCTACAAAACCATAACATCTGACAAACGCGATATGTTACATAGCTACACAATATATGACATAATGATTTTTCATTGTTCAACTGTTCCATTTCTATCTAATAAGCCCTGTATTTTATTGACATTGCAGATATATTTCCACGTCCATTCGACTTTTAAACGTGTCAATATGACTTATTTATGTATTATAATAACGCATTTAAACAAAGCACAAAGAATGCGTAGAGTTATTGGCATCGTCACGTGATTCACCTTGGTAACGCAGGCTGTTATCAGTTCCGCCGCGCGAGGAAAGGTGTTGAGTATTCAGAGCTGGGCAGACGGGATGCACACATAGTTTTAATGCCCCCTGGATTAAAGAAAGCTCTAATATCATCCATTCATTGCTTTATTCATATCAAAGATCACTACGCGCCGACAAAATGAGTCATCTGAACCCAGGGTGAGTAAATAAGCTAGACCAAGTTGCAGTGTTGACTGAATTTATACTATTAAATGCTCTAAATAGCTGACCTGTCGTAGACTGCCTTTTGCATAACCAATCAGTAGGCATAATAATTAAGAATTTTAAGCTTTATTTTTATGGCATGACACTGACCAAATGTTCTTGTTACTGTGGAGATGAAACAACAGCAATAGATCAACCACTCCAGAAATGACAGGCAGTATTGTTCATGCGTGACTTAACTGAGTGTTGTTGAACATACCTCACATATATAGCTGTCTACTAAACATATGTCTGAAATGGTAATTAATACACGTTTCATTAGATTTAAGTCTAATTAGATGTATCCCATATGCTTTGGCTGTCTTGCACATACATCATGTTTTATTTCTGAACAAATTTAGAGAGAGATATGAATTCAGTGGGGGGCCATGGGTTAAGTGTGCTATCCATCCACACTCAATTCCAATAGAAACCAGACACCGGTAATGGTATCTACCTGGCCTGAGGATTGGTGTACAGGTTGTGTTGTCTTCTTTACAAACGCTCAGGGAAATCAAATCTGTATCGGAAAAAGCCAGGCAGACAAACAGTTGAGCATTTCCAAGACTACACTTGACACAGATGTAGAGTGTTCACCTCAAGCTGAAATCCTTGGCACTGCTGGCCTTGAGGATCACTGAATCATTCCATCAGCCTGGTCAGGCCCGTCCTTGCATTACAACTCCACGATGCCTGGGATGAATTATATGTATGTTTTAATGTGCCAGGTAGAAGGCTGGTTTCTACTGAGAGATTTTTATACATTGTTGATAAAAGTCTTTGTCTATGTAGTCCTCTTTCAGCTTACAATAGCCTAACTGACAAACATCTGACTGGATACTTCAACAATGTGAGAATACGAAGACATCTTCAGAAAGTTGGGCTGGTAAGATAGCCAAGCGAGAAAATAATGATGTTATGTATATTCATTGAGATTAACCTAGAGATTTGATGAATCTGAAAAGTTACAATATTTACAAACTAATATCATTTCATATATGAATCACTCTGTTATATAAGAATAAAATAATTAGCATTCTCATAATGATCACTTGTTAAAGGATGAAAGGAAAAGCACTTTTATGTTATACAAGATCAGATGCTTCAGTCATTAAATGCAGGTGCATGTGCTTCAGATCACCCGGAGCGGACGGATTGTTCCTGATAAGGAGTACAGGCACAAGCTGATCCAGCGAGCGCATCAGAGACATGTGAGAGAGTGTCTGGCTCAGGCCATCTTTCACAAGGTGCTAGACATGGAGGTGAGAGCATTATGCATATCCTATTCACATATAGTAGTCTACATACTATTAATCTCATTGTATAATGCAAGTTAAAAGGTACATAAGACAAAAACAGTTGGGACACTGATCTAGACCTTTGTGCTACTCACACAATCAAATTACATTTATGAAGTAATGTATAAATATGGATACAAAATATGTAAATAGATCCTGCACTAAAGCAAAACAAAACAAAAAGTATTTTCTATATGATATTTAATTTTTCCACTGTTTATTCAGCGTCTTCATCAAACCGAGATCAAGAGAAAACTTGAGGAATTTGCAAGGAGGGAACGAATCCACAAAATGAAGGCTTGTCATTTTTACAAAACTCTTTTCAGACTCCAACTGGCCTTGGTGACGTTGTAATAAAGTACATTTTGTGATTTCAACTTTTTGCACTTTATGTTAGGCTGAGCGCTCCAAGAGATATGAAGATGAACCAATGCTAATGCTGTCACCTCGGCCACCAACGGGGCCAAAGATCTCACACGCACAGCATTCTGGGCCGGAGGGAGAGCATTCTGAGTCAACAGAATCTGTGAGTGGCCCATATCAGTTAATAATGGTTACAAACTAACCATTTCCTTTCAGTTTACATACCATACAATTAATAGTTACCACCCACAATAAAGTGCACTTTAATTCTATATTACAAATTACTGTTCTCCTAGTGATGTGCTGTTAATACATATTCTGCCACTTCAAAAAGATATTATGAATTTTATATTTGCTTTATGTTATTCTAGATAGATACCCAGCTAGTCCTAATGGTCGCTGAATCATAGATTCCGTTAATTTGTTTGCTTATCAGGCTCTGACATGTTTAACAGAAAGTGATATGAAGTGATGTGGTGGTTTCCATCATGGATGTTTGCCTGTTGATGTTTTAGGCGCCTGGAGAGTTACTGCTCCATCAGACTGATGACACATGAGCTTTATTGTTTGCTCTGGTTTCTCTAGATACCTGTTTTCAGACCCACATGTTAAGATCTCAGTTATACTAGTTTAACTTCTACTTATAAAAATATTAATTTAAGTAAAAACTACTTTTTACAAACCCGATTCCAAAAAAGTTGGGACACTGTACAAATTGTGACTAAAAAAGGAATGTAATCCCTTAAAAATCTCATAAATTTATATTTTATTCACAATAGAATATAGATAGCATATCAAACGTTGAAAGTGAGACATTTTGAAATGTCATGCCAAATATTGGCTCATTTTGGATTTCATGAGAGCTACACATTCCAAAAAAGTTGGGACAGGTAGCAATAAGAGGCCGGAAAAGTTAAATGTACATATAAGGAACAGCTGGAGGACCAATTTGCAATTTATTAGGTTAATTGGCAACATGATTGGGTATAAAAAGAGCCTCTCAGAAGTCAAGGTGGGCAGAGGATCACCAATTCCCCCAATGCTGCGGCCAAAAATAGTGGAGCAATATCAGAAAGGAGTTTCTCAGAGAAAAATGGCAAAGAGTTTGAAGTTATCATCATCTACAGTGCATAATATCATCCAAAGATTCAGAGAATCTGGAACAATCTCTGTGTATAAGGGTCAAGGCCGGAAAACCATACTGGATGCCCGTGATCTTCGGGCCCTTAGACGGCACTGCATCACATACAGGAATGCTACTGTAATGGAAAATCACAACATGGGCTCAGGAATACTTCTAGAATACTTCAATCCACCGTGCAACTTGCCGGCTAAAACTCTATAGGTCAAAAAAGAAGCCATATCTAAACCTGATCCAGAAGCGCAGGCGTTTTCTCTGGGCCAAGGATCATTTAAAATGGACTGTGGCAAAGTGAAAAACTGTTCTGTGGTCAGACGAATCAAAATTTGAAGTTCTTTTTGGAAAACTGGGACGCCATGTCATCCAGACTAAAGAGGACCAAGACAACCCAAGTTGTTATCAGCGCTCAGTTCAGAAGCCTGCATCTCTGATGGTATGGGGTTGCATGAGTGCGTGTGGCATGGGCAGCTTACACATCTGGAAAGGCACCATCAATGATGAAAGGTATATCCCAAGTTCTAGAACAACATATGCTCCCATCCAGACGTCGTCTCTTTCAGGGAAGACCTTGCATTTTCCAACTTGACAATGCCAGACCACATACTGCATCAATTACAACATGGCTGCGTAGAAGAAGGATCCGGGTACTGAAATGGCCAGCCTGCAGTCCAGATCTTTCACCCATAGAAAACATTTGGCGCATCATAAAGAGGAAGATGCGACAAAGAAGACCTAAGACAGTTGAGCAACTAGAAGCCTGTATTAGACAAGAATGGGACAACATTCCTATTCCTAAACTTGAGCGACTTGTCTCCTCAGTCCCCAGACGTTTGCAGGCTGTTATAAAAAGAAGAGGGGATGCCACACAGTGGGAAACATGGCCTTGTCCCAACTTTTTTGAGAAGTGTTGATACCATGAAATTTAAAATCGACTTATTTTTCCCTTAAAATTATACATTTTCTCAGTTTAAACATTTGATATGTCATCTATGTTGTATTCTGAATAAAATATTGAAATTTGAAACTTCCACATTATTGCCTTCTGTTTTTATTCACAATTTGTCCCAACTTTTTTTGGAATCGGTTTTGTAATTAAAGAGGCCATATTATGTCATTTTACAATGTCTTGATTTTGTTTTTGGGTCTATAGAATAGTTTTTCATGCTTAAATGTTCAAACTAATTTAAAATAATTTTGTGAAAGGAGTTTTATATGTATAATGCATAACAAGAGTTACATTACCAACTCTTTCTACTCTTTTCTACTATTTAGCATATTTCAAATTTGGTAAGTGAGTTGTCTTACTCCTGTAGCCGAGTTCCTCAAGGCCCAACACGGCTCCAGGGAAGATGCAGAGGCCTGTTCGACTCAAGCCCCTGAACAGTAACAGTGCCACGGCCTCTCTGAAGAGAACCTCCCCTCGACACAGACCCCCGGACCGGGACTCCTCTAACGACACCGATCAGCCCCTCAGTTATACGGTGAGACCATCCTGAGGTCCTAATACTTACATGCTTGCTTATAAAACCCCTCATTCCCCTGGTTTCATAGACAAGGCTTAAGCTAGTCCTGGACTAAAATGCATGTTTGAGCTGTTTTAACTCAAAGCAACTTGCACTGACATATCTTAAAATATGTCAGTGCCATTGTTTTGTCTCAAGATGCACACCAATAATGTTTTTTTTCTAAATCGCCTTCATAAAAGCTACTTAAATGCCTAATTGAACTAAGGCCTAATCCTGATTCCTGGCTTAGTCTAATCCCTGTCTGTGAAACCGGGCCATTACGTGTCAAATACAGCGCAAATCACGCTTAGACAATATTGCTAATTTGCATACAGCTCATCAGCATTTTGTGTGTTTCTGTAGGAAAGAGAAATCACAAATGATGTCTTTTTTATCTCGATTGTTACTTCTTAAGAGAAATAAGAATAAATGGTGAGCAAAAGTTTCTCAGATTTATCTAATAAGAACAGTTTTCCACTTTGCCGCAGTCCATTTTAAATGATCCTTGGCCCAGAGAAAACGCCTGCGCTTCTGGATCATGTTTAGATATGGCTTCTTTTTTGACCTATAGTTTTATCCGGCAACGGCGAATGGCACGGTGGATTGTGTTCACGACAATGTTTTCTGGAAGTATTCCTGAGCCCATGTTGTGATTTCCATTACAGTAGCATTCCTGTATGTGATGCAGTGCCGTCTAAGGGCTGAAGATCACGGGCATCCAGTATGGTTTTCCGGCCTTGACCCTTACGCACAGAGATTGTTCCAGATTCTCTGAATCTTTGGATGATATTATGCACTGTAGATGATGATAACTTCAAACTCTTTGCAATTTTTCTCTGAGAAACTCCTTTCTGATATTGCTCCACTATTTTTGGCCGCAGCATTGGGGAAATTGGTGATCCTCTGCCCATCTTGACTTCTGAGAGGCTCTTTTTATACCCAATCATGTTGCCAGTTGACCTAATAAGTTGCAAATTGGTCCTCCAGCTGTTCCTTATATGTACATTTAACTTTTCCGGGCCTCTTATTGCTACCTGTCCCAACTTTTTGGAATGTGGAATGTGGATTTTGGAACATTTTTGTCTCTCTGGGTTGTTTTATAGCTGGACAGAGACGCCATGAGACATTTGACCATGACAGACGGCTCTAGCACTGTCTCGCCCTACCGTCTTCCTGTCATTAACAACTATGTGACCCCTGTGCCACCCCTCACAAAGAAAAAAGATAGAGGGCCGAGAGCGAACGGCACACTTAGGGGTCGAAAGTTAAGACCCACTACAGCACCAACAGCTGCTACAGAGGTTAGTATGTTGAAGTTATTTACTGAGTATTCAGGGACATGAAGGTTGACCTAGCCATTAAAATAAATCTTCGCTCACATATATTCTGATATTACTCTGTCTGCAGCCATCTTCTCTCCAGAGGACATCAGCCCAGAATAAAGTGTCAGTAAG
This sequence comes from Paracanthobrama guichenoti, assembly GCA_018749465.1. Classification (NCBI taxonomy): domain Eukaryota; kingdom Metazoa; phylum Chordata; class Actinopteri; order Cypriniformes; family Gobionidae; genus Paracanthobrama; species Paracanthobrama guichenoti. The sequence goes on from CM031950.1 coordinate 7,189,572, forward strand.
CATGGTGTACTTTGGGAAGAGTGTTCACCTGTCCCATGATTTGATGGACCTCAGAGATGAGGTCAAGGTCTTCCAGCAGCACTGTGGAGGAGAGAACCTCTGTGTCTACAAAGGGAAGCTGACAGAGGGAGGTAGGTCCCTGTAAACATGTGCTTTGTAATTCATATCTTAAGGACAACATGCATTGAGTTTCACTACTGATCTAGGGGCTTTTGATAATGAGTGGCTCTTACCTGGCAGTGTTGCATATATTAGAATATATTATGTGATTTATCTCCCCTTTGATTTTAAGACACACTCATCAAAAGCTAATCAAAATGAACTTTTTTGCCTTCCCTTACTTGTAGAAGTGTTCCAATTTGTGTCAAGACGTCACCAAGGATTTCCCTTCAGTCTTACATTCTTCCTGAATGGCCTGCAAGTGGATAGGCTCAGCTCCTGCTGTGAGTTCAAACACAGGAAAGGCACTCGACTCGGGGGCAGACATGGACACTTTGGATTTTGCGGTGTGGAGGGAGCCTCTCCTTGCTACAAGTAATGATAAAACATTTCTATAGTGTTTAATGTTGAAATGAGGAAGATACTTTCAAAATGAGAACTGTATTTGTTTGACAATTTGTATACAGTTTTAAAGAGGAAGAAACTACAAGTATTACATTTTACAGTTTAAACCCTCTTAGATCATTGTATTGTATGGATAATAATCATTTTGGATCCAGTTTATTGAAAGAAAACACATCACACACACATATGCACTACCATTCAAAAGTTTGGGGTCAGTATGATTTATTTATTTATTTATTTTTAAGAAATGAATACTTTTATTCTGCAAGGATGTGACAATAAAGACATTTATTGTAATTCAATTCTAATTTACAACTAATTAAACATGTATCCACAAAAATATTAAGCGGTTTTCAACATTTATAATAGGCATATCAGAATGATTTCTGAAAGATCATGTGACACTAAAGACTGGAGTAATAGCTACTGATAATTAAGATTTGTAATCACAGGAATAAATTACTATACTTTTAATATATATTAAAATAGAAAACTGTAATATACATTATTTTAAACTGTAATATTTCACAATTTTATAGTATTTTTGACTAAGCTGCAGCCTTGAGGATAAGTCTTTCAAAAACATTTACAAAATCTTACTGAGCGCAAACTTTTGAACAGTAGCATTATATCGACCGCCACACTCCCTATTTATCATTATACCACCACACTCCTCCCTATTATATCATTACCCTATTTATATTTGGTCCATTATGATGCATTATGGTTTTGTCTTATGTAATTCATCAGGTGTATTATTGCCATGGGCTTGGATAAAAAACCCACCCCTCCTCAAAAAAGAGTGAAAGAGGAGCTGCCTACATCCAAATCCCCTGATGCTAAGGAGGCCACAGATGTAGAAGAAGACATAGACACACATTCTAATGCAGTACCTGACACACCTCAGGAAATGGAGACAGAGCTTAATGGAGAAACAACAGGGAAGAAAAAGACCAAAGATGGTACAAACTCCAAAAAACACAATCAACAACAAATGCATTTGTGAAACAACTTGTAGTGATGTAGGCTTTTTGTCCTCAAGACTCAGCTAATTTCTGCAATTCTCCAGCTGTGATCGTCTTTTGCCACTCAAACTATCCTCCTTGCCATGCATTAAGGCAATATAGACGCGCATCCTCTTCCATGCAGATTCGTAACATCACCACAGAAATGGGAATTTCCAACGCTTTAGCATTTTTCTTACAGCCACTTTCTATTTCACTTTCTAAGTTCAACAATATTTTGCTGCACATTAGAATATTGCATCTTTAAATTAATTGTTTAGACCGTATTTATTCTATGCTGTCCTAGACTATGAGGAAGACTTTGAGGCAGATGATGAAGGGCCCGTTGAAGATGGTGATGAAGTAGAGGAAAAGACATCTTCTGGTGCCAATGGTGGAGAAAAAGAGACTAGGGATGAAAATGACATAAATGAAGTGAAAAGCGATTCTGAAAGTGATGACGCCAGTATGTCTAGTTAGTATTATTTTGTGCTCAATTTTTTCAACAATATTTGCCAACATCTATTATGAAATTGTTTGTTTTCTTAAACCCCTAATAGATTATTTGTCTTCTTCCTTCAGAGGTCAAAAGGTCATCATCGGTCTCATCTGGACGAACGTCCAGCTTGTCCAGCAGTGACCATGACAACATTGAAAGAGAAATTGTGGAGGACACCAAAGAAGTCACCACTGCTAATGTTCCAGAGGAGAGCTTACATGCAGGAGAAGACCTCAACACAGCTGAGACCAAACCGGAGGAGACAGAGGTCACAGAGTCCAGCGACATTACATTACCTCAAGCTGCAGCGGAAGACTCTGGGACACAGGATAGTCCAGGGGATGGCATGAAGAAGAGCGACCTGGAAATGTCAGAAGACACAGACAAGAAAGAGGGAACTGAAGGTGAGCAATCTGGGGAGGATGCCAAACCTGAAGATAAGCCACAAGAGAATGAGCCGGAGAGAGGTGAGTGTCTGCATGGAAACTAGTGCTGTGTGCCTGTTATCATCAGACATTTTGTGTTTGTGCATGTTGGCTTTTTCAACATCAGAACTGAAGGGCCTGTTTTTTATTCACAAATAAACTGTTTGATTGCTGCAAGATAAACAAAGTGTTTAGTTACTTCACACATTTTTTATTAAAGCTGCAGTGTAATTTGTTGGATGTCAAAATATTTTCCCCTATCGCAACTTAATAAGCTGAGTCATCTATTTTGCATTTTTGCACAATAGCACAGAAATGTCACACTTGAGCTTTAACTAATTAGCAACTTTTGAAAACATGTTGCCTGAAAGTTTACTTGCCTTTACCTGAGGAGAGGATAGTTGAGGATGGCATGGTTCATTGCAAGTACTTGACCCCACTAAAGACTTGAGTTCTGATTGTGTTAAAAGCACACTTCTGTGTAAATGTCAAGGCCCCTGAGAGTTTGTTTAACTCTAGGTGGTCTTGCAGACATTGTGTTGGTTGGTTTTGTGTTTGCTTTGCGGCATCAAATGTGTTTTTGATTGCATGTTATTTGTGTTGCCGTAAGCATACTGCTCAGTATAAACCTCTGTCTTGACTTTCACAATCCATCAAGAAGGTTTAGATTTATTTTTGAGATACTTCTTGTATTTCAAAATAGGCCAAGTCACTGCAAAACAACCACATCTATAAGCAGCAGTATGCATTACGTGTTGGCTCTTGAAGATTTGCCAGTTTAATGTCTGGAAAAACAGAGCAGTGTTTTCTATTTGTGATGTTGTGTTAAGTTTCTGATTTTAACATGTTTGAACCATTTAAAATGTGCATATAACCATTTTTGATGTGTTTTCTAGTATACATGACTAAATACACTGTTTGGCTTAATTGGTACACTTATCCATTTGTATTCCCATCAGAGATGGTTATGGATCCTATTTCGGACACCTGTCCTGTGTGAAAGCATTTATGTGATTGTTTCCTGCATGCTGTGTTCCCAATCAAAGTGTTTGCTGTGCTTTTGGTAATAAATCTTTGAGCAATTGTTTCATTTATACAATTATTTTTGTGTTCCATTGCGTCTGTATTTTATTTATTTATTAAATTCATCCCACTGAGTATGTGACTGTTATTCATTTAGTTAATACACAAGTTAACATTGACATATTGCCATGGATGTCATATGTCCGTCTCATTCCCTGTGACTATAAACAGCCAAGTCAATGCAAGAGAAGTTGGCTGAGGCCATTTTGAAGGAATCTCAATGTAGTTCAGACCCAGAGTTTAGTGATACAAGCACAGAGGAAGATGAAGGGGCCTCAGTGAAGACCCAACAGGACGGCCAAGGTAAAAAAGTTTCCGTCCTCATTAATTGGGCAGTCTACAGATCATGTATAGCTCACTGACAAATGCTCATTTGAAATGTATAGCTCATTTCCAAAATATCAGAGATACAGATTTCATACAACAAAAAACACTGACAGTTTTGTAAATGTGTATAAATCTGATATGGTTTAATTTGTAAATGCTCACTTTTACAGGAGCAGAAATGGAGAGTGCGGTGGGTTTCACTTCACCACAACCATCAAACACACAGGATGAAATTTCAGAGAAAAGCGAAGCCAACACACGGGAGTCTGTATGTGAGGAAACAGCACAGGAGCCTCAGGTCCACACAGAAGAAGAAATAGGACAGACTCAGGAGGCAGCAGCAAGTTTAGACATAGAGGAAAAGCAGAAGGATGAACAAAGTGAGAGGACAAATGAAGTTGAACAACAAGATAAAAGAGAGGAAGTAAAAACCGAGACTGAGGACATGCAGGAGAAAGATAAGGATGGGGACGATACATATGCAGAGGATAATACAGAGTCTAAAGAAGAAGAGAAAGACTCATTAGTACAGGAACCAGACACACATACTGAAATGCTGGACACTGGAAATACAGACACTGAGGTTCCAGAGATGGATTCGGTACCTCATACAGAGAATGATACAGAAACAGGTGCAGGTGACACTCAGAGGCAGCGAGACGCTGATGACGCAGATCAGAACACAGAGAGGAGGAGCGATGGACAGCCAGACAGAGATGAAAGAGAAGACCTAGCAGATGAGGCTGGGGATGATAGGTCAACTGGGGAAATGGTACAGAAGACAGATGGCAAGGTGGATGGTGGAGGCTCTGTTGGTAAGGAGGAAGATGGTGAAAAATCTAGTGAAGAGAAAGAGCTAGAGGTTGAGGATACAAGTGAAGATTTGGGAATAGAGGAGGCAGAGAAACCTGGGGATGAAGAGATCCAAGTTAGTGAGAAAGAAAATGAGTTAGAGGGTGATCAAGATTCAAAGGCAGAAGATAAACAAAATAAGGACAGCACAGAAAAAGACAAGGATTGTGTAAATGATGAACATAAAGAAAGTGAAGATGGAGAACTGTCTCGTGAGGTTAGACTAAATGAGTCACAGGAAAGTCAAAATGTGAGGGCAGAGGGTAATGAAAAAGACAATGGCGTGAATGATGAACAAAAAGAAACAGAAGATGGAGAACAGGTTAAAAACATACTTAGAGGTGGAGCCGAGGAAGAAGGGCCAGAGAAACCAAACAGTGAGGTTGAGATTGGAGGAGAAATCAAGAAAGGGACAGATAAAAAGATGGAAGATATGTCTCAGGAAGAGGAAAAAGAAGAGGATGGGAAGATGGGTGAGATGGCGGAGGGAACAGATGGAAATTATGTAGAGAATGAATTAGAAACAGGAGAAAAGTTGATAGAAGAGCCAGAGAAGGACATGGCAGATATTAACAAGATTAGTGAAAATACATTAGAGTCAGGAGATGGAAAAGAGGCCATTTCTGGTGAGAATACAGCCCAAAAATTAGAAGACAACTTTGAGGACCTAAATGAGGAATTAGTTTCACAGGAGGAACAAAATGAAATTGGTTCCAGTGGGGCACCCAAGGATGACACAGAGGCTAGTACCAAGGAAGAACTGGGTGAAACTGCTGGGATGAATAATGACCTGCTGGATAATAACATAGATGCTGAAAATGGAGAGAGACAAGATGTCGGCCTTGAGGAAGCTGAGAAGGTGGAAGAATATCTCCAAGAGGAAACGCAAGACAAATCAGAGGGCGAGACAACTGGTGATAGTGCTCAAGAAGTTATAGATGACAATGAAAAGCCAGAGGCTGATAAAGATGTGAAAGAAGAAGAAAATGGTAATGACAAAGAGCAAGAGATAGAAAATAAGTTGAATGCTCAAGTTGTTCCCTCAGAAAGAGAGTCTCAATTGGGCAGTGAACATGAGGACCAGGGCAGTGACAACCAAAAAGTGGACAAAGAGGATGACAAAGAATCAGAAACCTCTGCAACAACATTCATAGAAAACATAACTCCTCAGACAACACAGCCGATGGTCAATAAGGATACAGAAAGTGAGATTGTCTCAACAGAAGCTAAAGTCACAGCAGAGGAACCAGAACTGAAAGGTACTGACGATGAACTGAGAAGTAGAGATCCTCCTGAAGGGATGGACAGTGATCCAGCGCAACCTTTGGAGAAGAAAGGGAGTCTTGTCAATTTAGAGGGTGGCTCATCAGTTTCCCATTCAATGGAATCACAGCCTGTGAAGAAAGTCCAAAAAGGGGACCAAGATCCAGTTCTGAGCATTGATTCAGATGATCTGGAAGTTCAACCAGCAGCTTTAACTAAAGTAGTTGGGGTGGATCTAGTGAGTAACTGGATTAACATACACCAAGAATCAAAGTATTTTGAGACATTTATCGAACCCCTCGATGAAGAGGGTCTCATCTCAGAAGAAACAGAGAGACTAAACAGTGAAGTGTTAGATGCTACAGATACACCACCAAGTACTGATATTGGGGGCCTTGATGAAACACTCAAGAGTAGAGATGAAACTGCAACTCCCATAAGGAGTAACTTCAATGAGAACACGGAGTCTGTAGTCGAAAGCTTGAAAACAGAGACTAAAGTTGAGGCCATAGAAGCAGATTCTTACAGTAATCACTCTAAAGACAGCATACATACCTTAACCAAAGATGAAAGAGTCCAGGAGGCTGGAGATACTAGAGATTCTTTGGTCACTTCCTGGTCAAGACTGAGTAATAATGAAGACACAAATAAAATAGAAACTCCTAGACAGGAAACTTTGACATCAGATGACGTCATAAACGTGGGGACAACAGCAACATCTGAAGACATTCAAGACAGAGTCCCATCTGAAACTGAACAACAGAATGTACCTAGAAACATCGACTTGGATGCAAAAGAGTCTGAGCAAAGTAATCAACAAAATATGACTGATGAAACCAAACATTTAGCCCAAACAGAGGAAGCAAGTAACCAAGAGACTTTGGAGGACAATTTGAAACCTGAGCATGTACCTCAGTCAGAGTATATCGAGCCACAGAGTCCGACAATGACAGTAATTACAGACCTCACAATTGTCAATAAATCAGAAAATGGGAGCCAAGATGACACAGCAAGTGTTGACTTCCATTCCAGACAGTCAGATGGAAGCAGGAACGTGAATGGAAACAGAACAAAAGTAATTGATGGCCATTTCAAACAGACTCTAAGCACAGAGACCTTAAGCACTTTCTCATTGGATGACTCAAGATTTTTTGGGCCCGCAGGATATCCGAGATTAACGACTGCTCACACGGAGAACAGTTATTAGTACAATAGTAAATCTTTTGCCTAACCCAGGGGTGTCCAATCCTACTCCTGGAGGGCCACTGTCCTGCAGAATTTAGGTCTAACCCCAATTAAACACTTTTGAACCAGTTAATCAAGGTCTTCAGGATTACTAGAAACTTCCAGACAGGTGTATAGGGGCACAGGAAAGGGATTGGACTGCATCAACCAATATCGATGGGTTTAAAATAATGGCACTTACTTTTCCTTATCAGAGACCCATGGCGAGTCTTGTGTTCTTTGTAGGGAAGCTATCAACATCCCACTGAAAATAGACACCGTAGGACGCTTGCAGCACAAATAATTTAATTATTCATTATGTGGAGCCCTCCAGTTGGTTAGGCTGCTCTAGCAGTATACCAACACACTTCAGACATGCATACCTTAACCAAGATAATTTAAGTAAAACCCCAATGCCTGCACTTTCCTCTGTGTTCCTAATTAGTATCCGGAACACTTTAATTTGCTGCTGCACAGTGTGATGTGAATGACATGAACACCTTGGTGATTTCTGGCACTAGTTTAATGGTGTTCTCATGATTTTACACTGGATTAATTGTCCATCATCAGTTCACTTACATTGCTATGATACCTTCTTTCTAGTTTCCCCCCTCTTTTATGAATTATTGCTCGTAATCATGCAGACCATGAGAGTTAGAATCAAAACTTGAGATGTTTCAACGCCAGAAGAAAGGCCAAATTGCTCTAATAGTGCCTGTGTTGTTAGGTGACATCATTCATTATCTGTTTAGATAACCTGTCAAGCTCCTGTTTCACACATTTGCTCACTTGTCAAAAAAGGTTATTGTTTGCTTTTGGAATTAGAATAAAATATTGAAATACACTAATTTGTCTTTACATTAAAACACCAAACACAATATAAAAAACCCTTGTACAAAAGTGTTTGACTCTTTAAAAACTTTGAGATACTAGTATGTATACTGAATGTAACACCACATTATGCATTATTATTATACACAAAAAAAATACAAAAATCATCCAAATTGAACATTGTGTGTCCACATATCATATGGATGTTCTTATGGTGTGGTCATGTCGGAATTTCCATAATTACAGGTTAACAATTGTGAGCTTAAATGACTCCTTGTGAGGTTTTGATGTTGATTAACATTTGTTGTGACATTTTGGTCGATCACGGTCATGTCATGAATGCGAGTATTTGTGTGCGTGTGCTGTTCTTCAGAGAGTTGCTGCTTCTAGTTGCTGTCCTCAAAACTTCCATTGCTGCTGCATGAATGGAAACGCATGGTGCTCATGGGATCTGACACATATCCTGCGGGGGAATAGCATGGAACACAGTGACTGACAAATGTAACCGCCCACTTGTTGCACCATAAGCTGAAAAGCACGCACAGAGTGCTCTCATCTTTGCAACTGTGAACATGTCATTTTTACCTCAGAACGAATTTGCATGGATTACATCAACATGATTGTTGCCATATTCCATGTCATTTAAATTGCAAAAACAATGTTGCCCCACATTAAGCTATTACATAAACATATGAATCACACATTTGATAACTTCCAGTTGGACACGAACCGTTTCTGTCAATCGGTGGGAACTGCATGTTCCTCCTCAGCTCATCCAGAGACAAACCCTGTGAAGACCTCCGACCAGAGCTGTCAAAAAAAGAGAGGCTTGACTCAACAATGAGATTAGTATTAGTTTACACTAAAGACCACAGAACAATCACGATTCTTCTGTGATATGAAATTTTAATGATGCTAAATAGGATACACTTCTGTTTCTTTCCTGTTGTTGTCATATCAGCTCAATGAGGCCTTGCAGGGTTTGTCCTGCTCAGATGATCCTCTATTGAATTTGTTTTCTCTTGAGTCATTCACGGTGTCACTTTAGCCTGATTTATTGCTCATACCACCAAACTGCTTACATTGCTAGATCTAGTTACATAAAACATCATATTGCAAAGATTATGACTAATTTAGGCTCCAAAGTCGGAGTCCCTTGTAATTTTCTTTGTTGACGGGTTTGTTGACAGTTGCCAGGTTCCCCCACAACACACACACACATTCATCACCACCCATAAAGAATTAAGAGGTGACCACCAGCAAAGGTTCTCAGTGTGAATGCCATGCAAGTTTCATTGCAGTCGCTTTCTTTTGTTTTCATGCCTCGGTTTCCAAGCAACAGCACTTCAGACTGTACAGAAGTGTTGTGGTTGGACTGCATGGCACTGACCAAACAAAAGAGCACGGTGACCTGACTCCTCCATTAATGCATGGGTATGATGTAATGGCCTCTATTTAAATTCATATTTGTTTTTTCAGTAATGTTTCTATGTAGTTTGGCAATAGGTTGTTGGGTGGGCTCTTCTTTTGCAATATCATGGTCTCATTCTTGAATAGTGTGTATGTTTGTGGTAGATTTAGGGTGCCTGTGTGTTTGTATGTGTACTTTTGGGTCCAAAATGCATAGGCACGGGCATTGAGGGCGTATTCCAACTCAAAACGCGAGCGGAGGGCAGCCACGTGACTTCGTCCAGGACTGCCACGTGCTACCAGGCTGTCCATGGAGGATGAGGGTGAAAGAGAACCACTGCTGTTACTGGAGGCTGGAGACATAAGCTGGACACACATAGAAACACATACGAATATGTACTGGACAAATAGAATAGTATTGTATAGAGCAGAGGTGGCAAACTCCGGTCCTGGAGATCCAAAGTCCTGCAGAGTTTTGCTTCAACCCTAATCAAACACACCTGAACAAGTTCATCAAGGTCTGAAGGTTTACAAGGAAGCTACAGGCAGGTGAGTTTTATCAGGGTTGGAGCTGAACTCTGCAGGACTAGGCTCTCCAGGACCGGAGTTCGCCACCCCTGGTATAGAGGATGTATACGGAAGTTGTGTGCATGCAACCTACCTCCACGTTACAGAGGCATTCCTCTAGTTTGGCAACTACCTCTGAAAACTCAGGTCTTTCCTGTCACAGAGAGTCAACAGGGATTTATCATCAGAGATGTTTGTTTAAAAGCACAGAAACGTATCTCTGGCTCTGCTGAAGAACATATATAAACTGCTGTTGAAAAGTTTGAAGTTAGTATGGGTTTTTTGCCCTAAATTAGAATTTAAAAGTGATTCATTAAATTTATCAAAAGTGACATTAAGAGTGAGGACCTTTACATTGTTACAAAAATCTATTTAAAATAAATGCTGTTCTTTTGTCAACTGTCTATTTATCAAAAAATAAGTAGAAAAAATGTATTCCAGTTTCTGCAAAAAGCAGTACAGCGGTTTTTAACCGTGATGATAATGCACATTTTTCTTGAGCCGCAAACCAGCAACAGCAACAGCTGCGCATAGATCCTGCCACACTACTATCCTTGCTGCAACCAACTGTGCCAATTTATATATGTACACACAAACACAATATGTTGAACATCTCTTTAATCAACACTAAATTAATGCACAGTACACGCTGTAAACATTCTGGCTCTTTTTAGTGTTGCTCAGCAAAAGCTCTGTGCTCTACAGAGAATAGAGTCAAGCTGCACTTTGTACCAGGGCACATTCTTAACAAGCACGCTTGACACGGTTTCTCCCACGCACCTGAGGGACCAGTGCTGAGAACATTGCAAAGCCGCTGTACATGATATAACACCTGGCTCAGCTTTGTTGTAGAGAGACACGGTAAGCTAGCAACTGGATGCTCATCAACGGGAATAAAAATCCAACATTCTGGGTATTCTGAAAACTCTGATTATGAATGGCTTTAATAGGGCCATATAAGGCAACAGAAAATATTTTCTTAAATTTTAAGAATTGAAATATTCCTAAATTAGATTAATCTCATTATTTCAGCTTTGACCCTTTTTTTTAATAAATGTTTTACATACTTGCAATAATTTGGTCACCTCTTTACCTAAGAAGCAGCTAAATTTGATACATTTCAAACGTTCATAGTGCGTGTGCTGATAAACCTACTATATGGGACTTCTTTTCTGGGCATATTTATGCTAGATGTGGGTCCCTCACCTCTGGACAGACATTCCAGCCCCTCATCAGCAGTGCTGAGATGGGTTTGGGGATTGAGTAACCAATCGGAGGACGGACATGATGATACGCCATATCTGCAGCGGCTGCAGCTGTAAAGAATTCAGAGATGGGGGTGAGACCATTTGAATTAAACTTTAATCACAATTATATTAATGTAATACTTCTAAAATTTGATTTAATAATTTGAATAGTATCTAAGTCATCTTGCTTTTCAAACCATGACAATTCAGGTGAAAACTCATTTCCCAAGTTAAAGAAAGTTAAACCTTATATACCAGCTTTGGCTAATGTTCTGGCAAGATTCTAACAAAGTTATGAACAAATGTTCTTCTTAATAGAATGTTTGTTCAAAGTTATCTGCTTTTTAATAATGTTCTTAAAACATTAGTACAAAATTGTTATATTTATACATGGAGCATTGTTTTAGTACTAACATTTTTTTATATATTTTTGTTTCAGAGTAACTTTTCTTAAGTAAGTTTTAATAAACTTTGAAGAATGATAAAACGGATTGTTTCCTTAAAGGGATAGTTCACCCAAAAATGAAAATTCTGTCATTAATTATGCCGTTCCAAACCCGTAAGACTCATCTTTTTGATGAAATCTGAGAGCTTTCTGTCCCTCCATTGGCAGCTACACAACTGACATGTTGACGCTTCAAAAAGTTCATAAAGAGATCATAAAACGAATCCATATGAACTGAGCGGTTTTATCCAACTTTGATGAACAGATTGAATTTAGGCTTTTATTCAGAAAAGGTCGGAACGATATTAGGGTGAGTACTTAATGACAGAATTTTCATTTTTGGGTGAACCCTATACATTTGAAAAAAACTTTACATTTTAAATGTTCAGGAAATAAAGTTTTTTTTATAACTTAATGGGAACGTTAGCAAAACGTTCTTAGAAGATGTTGCTAGCTGGAAACCTGATCTAAAGTGGATTGTGGGTCAATATTAGCTATTACAGTAGTGAATAGAGAGGTGCAGTGCCTGGTTTGAGATGTGCAAATGGAATCTCGCCCGTGAGCAGCTCCCATAAGCAGAGGGCATAGCTGAACATGTCTGCTTTCACCGTGTAGCGTGTACACTGGGTAAACACCTCTGGGGCCATCCATCGCAGGTTCTGCACAGCATCAGGGAGCAAACAATGACGAACACAAAACAAAACGCCGGCATACATACCTCCCCAAAGACACACTGACGTACTTAACATGACGTACAAGAGACCCAAAAATCGCACAGTAAGCAGTATTAACATTGCTCACAGAGGATTTGTAGGTGGCTATTAATGCATTACCTTTTTTGAGGTGTTAATTAATAAACAGAATTAACCAAGAACACAGAATGTCTGTACCCCGGGTTGTTTAGTCATATTGTCCTCATCCACAGACAAAAGGAAGCGAGACTCTGCAGAACAATACAGAAACATTTTCATTACATAAAATCACATTTTATTCAAAAGTAGTTTTTTTCATTACAACTTATAGTATCAGCATAACAAATTTTAAAAAGTCTAAGTGAGATATTAACATGAATTTCATGTCTATGTTTGTCCCTCTTTTGCTCTAATGACGCGTCACTCAAGTGTGTAAAAACTTGTGACTGACAGTAGTGAGATTTGAAATGATCCAAAGAGCATCTTTTGCTTCAATGAAACCAAGAAAATATGACCCTTTGTACAAAGGAGTTCACATGTTCACCAATGAAATTCGATTTTGAATCCAAGATTTTCAATGTTGACTCAACTGTTTTTACTCTAACTAAATAAAGCGAGGAAAGACTTCGGTTCAGGTGTCATGTTAAGTGTGTGTGGCTGTCCTTACCTCCAAAATCAGCCACCACAGCGTGTCCATCCTCATAGAGCAGAATATTATGACTGAAAAGATATCACTAGGTGAAGGGAGGTTTAAAACAAAGAGCTCAGAAAACTCTTTCATCATCACAGCCAGCATTGAGAGTCTAGAAATATACTGATTATCATGTAATAGGATGCTTTTAACAAATGGACCGAGAAACACCAATGTTATTGAACGAAGCATGTGATGATGATGATGGTGATGGTGACTAACCTGTTGAGATCTCTGTGAATGATTGGTTGGGTCAGATTGTGCAGATACTCCATGCCCTTGGCCACATCAATGGCAATGATGAGCTTGGACTGCAGATCAATGATTCTGAATGTAAAGACATCAAATGAACACCTCCTCCCCACCACTGATCAATGCACACTGCCATCATTCCAACTCAAACAGATCAATGAGATGATGATCACCTTAAACTGCACATGGAGCACTAAGAAGAAATCAGACGCTTACTGGCATTGATGCAAGTCTTAAATGTATAAACAGATCCTAGATTGTTTCAAATTTCTCTTCTGGTCACATTCTAGTTTGCACACAAAAAGTATTCTCGCGGCGTCATAACATTAAGCTTGAACCACTGGAGTCACATGGACTATTTTAACAATGTCTTTACTACCTTTCTGGGCCTTGAAAGTTTTAATTATATTGCCGTCTACGGAGGGGTCAGAGAGCTCTCAGATTTCATCCGAAGATGAACACCGGTTTGGAACGACATTAGGGTGAGTAATTAATGACAGGAATTTTCATTTTTGGGTGAACTAACCCTTTAATGTTAATCAAAGAACAAAAGACAAAGAGATAGTCATTCACTGCTCTTGACTGAATCACTTTTGTAGCTTTAATAAGGATTCATCTATATTCAATTTATAATTTATTCAGTGAAGACTGTGCAGTATTTGATTATTCATTTTCTGTATATTTACCTGTTAGACCTGCCTGGAAATCTTAAAAGCGCTGTTTACAAGGTTACATGGGTCAAAATCAACTGTGTTTTAGCAGGGCAGGTACAAATCTGAACCGGTCTGTAGAAAGTGTTGAGCCCTGATATATTAAAGGTATAGCTAAATGTGACATTTATTACAATGGGTTTATGTGAAGATTGTTTTAAGTTCACGTAAATTAAAAGTTGTTATATTTTTTAAAGCCTATTTCAATTTTACTGTAATGTTGAATGGCTATAATTAATGTTTAAAAATGTAATTTAATAGAGAGATAAGTATCAGTATTGGTATCAGTGATTCATAGTGCTTAGTAAAAGATGCCATTCAACAAGTATTTAAAACACACTGTATTTATGTTTCTACATTATTTTGGCGATTCAATGTGAAAGTATTATATTATAAAAAGATATTAAAAACTTTAAATGTTAGGTGCGATTAATCGCGATTAATTGCAGAAAAATGATTAATTAGTACGAGCAATATCATATATATAATAAAATCAAATAAAAATATTAATAATATAAAATATATACATATATTCTTAATTACCTCTTCTGCTCGTGCAACAGTGAGAACAGTGATCCTCCGGACACATATTGCGTTACAATGGCAAACTGACTAGGGTCGTCCAGGCATGCACCCACAAACTGGATCACACAGGGGTGGTTGAGACGACACAAGATGGAAACCTCCCGACAGAACATATCGGTGTCTGACTTTGAGCAGTACGTGTTTGCACGGTACCTGTTGAAAGGTATGAATATCATGCAATTTGCTTTGTATACATGATGTGGACAATAAAGAAAAACAAGTAAAGAGTTCTTACCGTTTAATTGCAACTATCTTATTGCGGCACCTTCCTTTGTAGACCTTTCCAAAAGAGCCTATGGTTGCAGTGTTTTAGTCAATTAGGGTTTAATGGGTACTCATGGAAAGCTAGTATTTATTATTAAATTGACATACCTGATCCAATAATCTCGTTAAACTCCAGTTCAGAGAGTTGGAGGTTGAAGTTTGATGGAAGACTTGCTCTCAGGAGAAGCACATCTGCCTTCTCTGAAGAGGAATGAGGGTAAACAGGAGTTTGTTTGTTTTATACCTTCACATCAATCATTGTATGAAACTAATGATGTTTCATTTAGCTTATGTTGTTGACATATGCCGATGAGTCATGAAAGATGGGTTATGTTATTTGTAACATCTGTGGCAGATACAAACTAAAGGCTTAAACTGTAGCAATCAGGCAGTGGGAGGATGTTTGGAGACAATTGGAGTTTCTGACTCACTGACTCTCTGATGATTTTGGTGACTGTGGGTAGCAGTATTTTTAGGGCATAAAAATAGTATCATAGCAACAGTGATTCTGTGAGTCAGCTCTAAGTGTGTGTATGTGTGTGTGTTTTACCTTTAGTCATACTTTTGATCTTTCCCAGGGGAGAGGGGACAGAAACATAAGACCCATCTGCAACAGACACAACTAACAAAAATGATTTTTTTTCTCATGCTTTCCTGAAAATTGTCAACAGGATTGTCCATATAGCTAATGTACAGTACAAATCTGTCAGGCTACATGTGGAGAGTGTCTCATACCCCCTCCTGGTTGAAAATACTCATTGCATGGTGACTCATCCTGAGGCCGTTTGTAGTGTTTTAGCAGAGTAACAATGGCATCGTGGCCTAAAAAGAACATGCATATATGGATCATAACATGTATATATTAAAATGTATATTTTTCAGTCACATACATGAAAATCAAGGCTTTTTCAGTTTATTTTTGCCTTTAGAGTTAGAAATTGTGATAGATCAAGAGCAATGTTCCTAATTTGACATTATAGACATCCTTTGACATTTAATTATAGTTAAGTTAAATCAGACAGACAGACAGATAGACAGATAGATAGACAGATAGACAGATAGATAGATAGATAGATAGATAGATAGATAGATAGATAGATAGATAGATAGATAGATAGATAGATAGATAGATAGATAGATAGATAGATAGATAGATACCAAACTAACCTTTCTCATAGGCCCACATTAAGCATGTCTGTTCATCCTTTTCTCCACTGGAACGGCTGGGGTCACAAGCCACCAAATTCATATCTGCCCCGTTGTCCAAAAGAAACTGGACCAGTCGGATGTGTCCATGGAAACAGGCGCTATGCAGACCTGTTGTTTCAAAGGTCAACCAGAATATCAACATAATTCATATAACATATAACAGCTGTCATACAAACATTGAGATGTCAAGACATATGATGAAAGCAGATTATTGTCATTATTACTGATGTAAAGCATAGATTACTGCTGTCATCCTACCTGTGTGTCCATCTCGCCCCTGATGGTTGATGCTCATGGCATTCTGACTGAGCAGATACTTGACCATTTCCAGGTTCTTGCCGTAGGTGCAGGCACTACAGAGTACAATTAGGTCTTAATTAAGTATGTATAACAATACGATCAGCGGGGATCTTAACCTTATTACAGAGGTGTAATCTGTCAGGAGATGCCCATTTAGAATGCATACATTAAAATCACCACGAAGTCAGAATTGACCATTTTTGTTATTAAATGAGTGAGCCCTCACAATATTTAATCAAATTAACTTCCCCTCCCACATGCAGCGGCATCTTTTCACTTCTCTAATGATGTGTTTACTGGTGCGAGGGCGGGACAACCTCGCATGATGAGATCGCCCAATAAAAAACCTCAACCATCCAATCAAATCCCCATGGACAAAATCAAGCCCGCCCTACATTTTTTCTTGTTCAAGAAGCCGTTTCACTTGGATATACATCACAAAGAGGGAAGAAAATTATCGCAACTTCTGTTTCATGCAGCCTTTAATAGTGGTTAATTAAAATGTGAAGGACATTGAACAAACTGAGGGAATGTTACCTGTGAAAAGCTGTCTCACTGAAGATGTTCTCCTTAGACAGACTCTCCATGCCAGACAACTGAATAATCTCTTTCACCGCTTCAAACTTTCCATTGTAGCATGCTCTGACGGGGAATATGACACTCAAATCAGAATCACTATGACTGCCCTCTGAATCACAGATGATTTGTTGAGTTTAACTGCCACCTTGTGTTGTGTGTGATTCACTTCTCAGGTGAACTCACAGGTGGAGAGGTGTGTCCCCGTAGATGTTGACAGAGTGCGGCTGTAAATCAAAGCTGCCCTGCAGTAAGAAATGGACGACCTCTTGGTGTCCAAATCGAGCGCAGAAATGAAGGGGAACGTGGTCCTCGTTGTCTTGAGCATTGGCTATATAGAGTCAAGACGTAAATCAATTATAGAAGCAAAGAAAAAGTGTCAGTTCAATGTTGATTCAATTCAGTTTTAGAGTACAAGCAACAAGCTCTCACCATCAGTTTTGCTGCCGTCATCCATCAAAAGTTTCACAATGCCCAGAAAGCCTTTAGCTGCGGCCAGGTGAAGCGGCCTGTCCCCTACCTCTCCACTCGCATTGACATCAGCCCCAAACTTCATAAGAAGCTTGCACACCTGTCCCGCAAGAAAAAAGAAAAAGATCATGAGCAAGCCATTAAGTAGATCATGGACATTTATGATACAAAGAACATCCTGACCTGCTCATGGCCAAAGTATGCTGCAATATGCAGAGGGGTGAAGAACACTGCATCTTGGACGTTGACGTATGCCCCGTGTTGCAAGAGAATATCAACGGCCTTGAGGAAAAACAGGGAACCTTTTCACTTCATCTTTTCAAAAAAAGGCTTTAGCGGTACAAATAATCTTTCAATTCATCATGAAATCAAAATGAACAATTCTTTTTTTAAATTTTGTATGGAGTATTGCAGTATTTATTATAAATCACATCATTACACTTTTTTTTTTATTATGTGCCCTAATATGGGTCTTCCCCTCCCTTTTGCAGCAACATCGCTTCTCTGATGATGCGTTTACTGGCACGAGGACAACCTGTCATTCACATGACATCACAGAAATAGCAATAGCAAGCGACAACCATCAAATCAATTCCCGATGGACAGTTTCCCAAAAGTCCCAAAGTCATTTCTACATTTCTTGTTTGAGAAGTTGTTTCACTCAGCTATACGTCACAACAGGGAAGAAAAGACTATTGCAAATTCCGTTTCATGACAGGTTTAAACAGTTTGAAAGTTCACAAGTTTGATCACTGAGGCAATTTTTTGGACATTTTAGTCTAAATGATAACTGTATTGTTTTCCCTTAAGGGCACAATATGTAAGATTTTTGGATTAAAATATCCAAAAACCACTAGAACAATGTTATATATTTGTTGACTTGTGTACTTGCATTATCCAAAATGTTTCCAAGAATGTTTAAATCCATGCGTCGCCTATCAATGACATCAAACCCCCGTTACCCTCGATTTTCCGGTTTTATATATACATGTATGTATGTATGTATGTATGTATGTATGTATATATATATATATATATATATATATATATATATAGCTCAACGCAGTTAGTCTTATTGTTTACATTCACTGCGAGTACCATGTTTTACCATGCCTAATATCGATCAAGCTTACTGCAGTGTGCAACAAGTGTCTCATAGCTGCCGAGTGAACGCACAGAGTAGCATTATAACATAACTTTCAACACACTCAAATGTATCTAATACACTCACCTAAAGGATTATTAGGAACACCATACTAATACTGTGTTTGACCCCCTTTCACCTTTCAGAACTGCCTTAATTCTACGTTTGGCATTGATTCAACAAGGTGCTGAAAGCACTCTTTAGAAATGTTGGCCCATATTGATAGGATAGCATCTTGCAGTTGATGGAGATTTGTGGGATGCACATCCAGGGCACGAAGCTCCCGTTCCACCACATCCCAAAGATGCTCTATTGGGTTGAGATCTGGTGACTGTGGGGGCCATTTAAGTACAGTGAACTCAATGTCATGTTCAAGAAACCAATTTAAAATGAATCGAGCTTTGTGACATGGTGCATTATCCTGCTGGAAGTAGCCATCAGAGAATGGGTACATGGTGGTCATAAAGGGATGGACATGGTCAGAAACAATGCTCAGGTAGGCCCTGGCATTTAAACGATGCCCAATTGGCACTAAGGGGCCTAAAGTGTGCCAAGAAAACATCCCCCACACCATTACACCACCACCACCAGCCTGCACAGTGGAAACAAGGCATGATGGATCCATGTTCTCATTCTGTTTACGCCAAATTCTGACTCTAACATCTGAATGTCTCAACAGAAATCAAGACTCATCAGACCAGGCAACATTTTTCCAGTCTTCAACTGTCCAATTTTGGTGAGCTCGTGCTAACTGTAGCCTCTTTTTCCTATTTGTAGTGGAGATGAGTGGTACCCGGTGGGGTCTTCTACTGTTGTAGCCCATCCGCCTCAAGGTTGTGCGTATTGTGGCTTCACAAATGCTTTACTGCATACCTCGGTTGTAACGAGTGGTTATTTCAGTCAAAGTTGCTCTTCTATCAGCTTGAATCAGTCGGCCCATTCTCCTCTGACCTCTAGCATCAACCAGGCATTTTCGCCCACAGGACTGCCGCATACTGGATGTTTTTCCCTTTTCACACCATTCTTTGTAAACCCTAGAAATGGTTATGCGTGAAAATCCCAGTAATTGAGCAGATTGTGAAATACTCAGACCGGCCCGTCTGGCACCAACAACCATGCCACGCTCAAAATTGCTTAAATCACCTTTCTTTCCCATTCTGACATTCAGTTTGGAGTTCAGGAGATTGTCTTGAACAGGACCACATCCCTAAATGCATTGAAGCAACTGCCATGTGATTGGTTGATTAGATAATTGCATTAATGAGAAATTGAACAGGTGTTCCTAATAATCCTTTAGGTGAGTGTATGATAAAACAGCACAGCGTTACCCTACGTACGCATGACTGGAAGAGGCGGAAGTGGTCGTCTGCAGCATAATAAAAGCTCTGAAATCTAGGTGTCATCAAGCTATGCCTTTGTTTTGAATGAGCGACCTCTAGTGGCCAAAAATTACATATTGTGGCTTTAAGCCTATTTAGACAGACAGTCCACACAAAAATGAAAAATCTGTTATCATTTACTCCCCCCTCATGATGTTCCAAACACATCTCTTTGAAAACACAAATGAAAATGTAAAAAATGCCTAAATTAAATCTGTTCATCATAAACAATCATATCTCTTCATTGCCTTTATGACTTTTTTGGATCTTCTACGTTTGGTTACCTGGGCTTTCAATAGAGGGACAGAAACCTCTCAGGTTTCATTAAAACTATCTTAATTTGTGTTTCAATGATAAACCCAAATATTATAGGTTTGGAACAACATGAGGGGGAGTAAATGGGTGAACTATCCCTTTGCCTGGCTTTTTTCACATGTGTCTGAATGTGAGCAGTCCAGGTCAGGTCCTCGGAGATGTTTACACCCAGGTACTTGAAGCTGCTCACTCTCTCTACTGGTGACCCGCTGATCATGAGGGGGGAGTATGTCCGTTGCTGTCTCTTCCTGAAGTCCACAATCATTTCTTTGGTCTTGCCAACATTCAGAGAGAGACAGTTGTTCTGGCACCATGATGTTAGATGCGCCACCTCGTCCAAGTATGCCGTCTCGTTGTTGGAGATGAGGCCCAGGACAACAGTATCATCAGCAAATTTGATGATAGAGGTGGAGCTGTGTGTGGACAAACAGTCATGTGTGTAGAGAGAGTAGAGCAGGGGACTCAGGACACAGCCCTGTGGAGCTCCCACACTCAGGGTGATGGAGGTGGAGGTGAACTGGCCTATTCTCACCACCTGAGGCCTGCCAGTGAGGAAGTCCTCAATCCAGTGGCAGAGAGAAGGATTCAGGCCGAGATCCAGGAGTTTGGAGGTTAGCTTGGTGGGAACTATGGTGTTAAACGCTGAGCTATAGTCAATAAATAGCAGCCTTACGTAGTTCCCACTTTTGCTGTCGATGTGAGTGAGGACATGAGAGATGGCATCTTCAGTCGATCTATTGGGACGATAGGCAACTGAAGAGGGTCCAAAGTGTCAGGAATAAAGGAACAAATGGTGTTTTTAATGAGTCTCTCAAAGACCTTCATGACTATAGACGTGAGAGCCACTGGACGATAGTCATTTAGGCAAGAGGGTTTACTGTTCTTAGGGACAGGGATGATGGTGGATTTTTTGAAGGAGGTTGGGACCACAGATGTAGCGAGGGACTCATTAAAGATAGATGTAAACAACCCGGCGAGCTGATCAGCACAGGACCGTAGAACACGACCTGAAATACCATCCGGCCCGGCAGCTTTCCTGACGTCCACACGCTTGAGTGTCCTCCGAACTTCATCCTCTGAGACAGAGATCACGTGGTTGTTGCTGCTCTGAGTATTTTCCTCTAACGCGCCAATTGGCGGAGTCGTGTTGCCGCGGTTACAGTCAAAGCGAGCGTAGAAAGAGTTTAACTCATTCACAAGTAACGGATCAGCTCTCACCTCTGCAGAGGATTTAGATCCAAAAGAGCAGATGGACCTCAGACCTTGCCACATGCGCCGCGAGTCGTTGAGTTGGAAATGAGACTCCACTCGGTCTTTATATCGGAGCTTTGCGGCTTTAACTGCACGCCGCAGAGCATAGCAGGACGTTCTGTATTCAGTCATATTCCCTGAATGGAGACCGGCGTTGTATGCAGCAGTGCGTGTGTTCACTGCCGCGCGGATTGAATTGTCCACCCACGGTTTCTGATTTGAGAAGGACGTTATTGTTATTGTTTGCGTGGCTTGCTCTGTAAGCGTGTTGATGAAGCAAAGCGCCACATCTGTGAACTCGTTTACGTCAGCTGAACTCGCTCGGAACATGTCCCAATCCACATCGCCCAGAGCTGCCTGTAGCGCGGTCTCTGAGTGTGGCGACCAACGCTTAACTTCCCGCCTCACCGGGGGTTCCTGGACGAGCTTTTGTTTGTATTCGGGAGTGAGGAAAATGGCGGCATGATCCGATTTGCCAAACGCTGGAAGTGACCGCGCTTTATAGGCGTTCTTAAACGGAGAGTAGCAGTGATCCAGTGTGTTTGCTCCTCGTGTAGGACAGGAGACGTGCTGATGAAAGTTTGGCAGGACTTTCTTTAGGTTTGCTTTGTTAAAATCGCCCGCGACAATGAATGCCGCGTCGGGATGTTTGTTTATGATGCCGCTGGCATCACAGCGTGGTATGGGAACAGCACCAGTCATGACCGCAAAGCCCTGCAAAGAGTCGTGCGCTTATCCGAGCGTATCTCAGGGTCAGCTCTCCCGTCTCTGCAGGACGTCTACACCAAACGCTGCAAAGGTAGAGCTACTAAGATCATCAAGGACTCTAATCACCCTGCAAACCCTCATTTCACGCTGCTGCCATCTGGTAAGCGCTTCCGAAGCATGATGGCCAATACTGAGAGACTCAGGAGGAGCTTCTTCCCCCAGGCCATCAGACTCCTGAACTCAGTCACTTAACATCACATGACTTCACTTCAGGATAAACATCGACATACTGACATTGCACTGCACTTTCTGTTCTCGTTGTTACTGTGTAACAACCTGTTATAAACCTGTTTGCACATTATACTCTTTATACATTTGTTAACCACATATTTATATTTAAGTCTACAGTTTACTCACTGCACAGTCTACTTCAATTATTTTATTCCACTTTATTCTTATTTTTACTTATTTATTTACTAATTTTACTTATTTATTTTTTTCTCTTGAATTGATTATTTATAATTCTACAGATATATATATATAGTACTTTTTTTTTCTATTTCTATTGTAATTTCCTCCTTGTGTTTTTAACTGTGAATTTGCACTGTCCATGGAGCGGACCTGTTTACATTTCACTGCCGGTTGTATATTCTGTATATAACTGTGTATGTGACAAATAAAACTCTTGAATCTTTAATGTTAGTCGGCCATGATTATTTGCAGCAAGAGTCCATCATATCTGACCCTTAGAATTAAACAAGATGTTTCTGTTTCTGTTACTTTACCTTTAACACTTTATTGCATGCATTATTCAGCATACTGAATGAGCATTGTTGTGTAAACATGGGCGGTCATATGTTAATGTGCTCATATGAAGTCATCATATCCATCAACTATTCTGTAAAAACTCCCATAAAATTCTTATAACTTATTTCAGATCCAGCACTCACCTCAAGATGGGCGGCCACAGTAGCTATATGTAGGGCCGTGAGAGCTCCGTACCCCACCTGCTGGATATCTGCCCCACCATGCAGCAGTGCAGTGACCAGTTCAGCATTATCCTACATCACAGAAAGAAATACTAGGTTATCACATTTTTTACATAATTCATTTCTAGCACACAGTATTTGGAATACAGTATTTGGAATTGGAAAAAGCATCCCAAATGAACCCTTGACTGACCTTAAATGCAGCCAGGTGCAGAGCAGTGAATCCATTCCGAGTGAGTCTGGATGGACGCAAACCTTTCAGCATGAGAGTCCTGATGTGAGCTTTATTCCCTGGTTACGGAAAAAGAAAACAACTTTGAAATGAACAAAAACATTGAAATGTATGAAACTACGTAACAACGGTATGCAATGCAAGCAGTTAAACAGGGAAATTCTAAAAAGGTAAAGTTAAATATCATTATTCAACACTAATATGTTAATACAAAGGAAATGTCAGTTTGAATGAGTCATGTATGAAGTTTTCAATATCATTGCATCATAGTAGATATAACTTTAAAAGTTTTAACATGTCTTAGCGCTACCTCCACATATGCAGCAGAGATGCAGCAGGGACAATCCACCCTCGGTGCGATAATTCAGGTTCACTTTATTGAATGCTTCTTCTGAGCTGTAAAATTTTGTTAAAAACACAGAGAAATCAGTAACTCTACATGCTCAGCTCAAGATATAATAATAATAAAAAAAACATTAGCTTAAACAGATCTCCACATTTACTCTCTTCTTGCAATAGTGTTTTTATAATAGTTATGTCATGACAACTATGTTTGTTTGGCATGATTATGGATATGACAATGTTATTATGTCTGGTCTTTGCGGAATAGATCAGCAACAATGTTACTGTCGAGTATTGCGGTTACTGCCAATTTAACGGACGTAGGTCAGTAAGAGCTGTGCGTGTCAACCTCACTCCCCTGGCCTAAAGTGGCATGCTAGTGACTGACGCTTTAGCATCTTTAACGTCCTTCTTAGCACCCAGGTTCGAGCACAACTCGGAACGGGTTGAGTAGGACAAGTGACACCAATACATTTATGGCTGCTGTGAGTAAGACTGTAGCTGCTGTACAATATAGAATACATGAATTACCCGTAGCAGATCTATACAGGTGGAGCTGGGGGAGGTGGAGGGTTTCTGAAAGCACGCTGCAACTGAAACGGCAAACGCTAACCAAGTATATAAAAGTTGAGTTGCAAGCTCATTGGTAACTGATAAAGCAGTGTGCCGAATAGAGAATGATGTGATTGCAAGCAGATTAAGATAAGGACCTATCAGCATGCGCCATCTAGAGTTTCATCACAGAACTTTGTCCCCCGATTTCATAGACAAGGCTTAAGCCTAGTCCCAGCCTAAAATGCATGTTTGAGCTGTTTTACCTGAAAGCATCTTGCACAAGATGCACAACAGTTAGACACGTTTTTCTAAGGCACATTTAAAAAAGCTACTTAAATGTCCTAATTGAACAAAGACCTGATCCTGGCTTAATCTAAGCCCTGTCTGTGAAACCGAGCCTGTATATGTTCACGTTTGTACACATCAATAATAGTACACTAAAAAAGAAGGCTATAACACAGCTCTTAGTTTTAATCAGTCTCACCTGAAAACATGCTTGAGTTCCTTGAACTCCTCCTCTTTAATTCTCAAGTCCTCCTCCAGTCTCTCAATTATAACAGCGTATGACTCACTCACTTTCTTTTTCCACTCATCTAAAGCAAAACATTGAGTCAAGACCACAACAGTACATGGACACAATAAACACCCACTGTATAATCCAACGTCACAGTCAATAGAGATTGTAAATGTCAACAAGGATTGAAAGACTGAAAATGTTTGTCTTAATCTATTCATATTAACATTGACATGAAAAGCATCAACAGAACTAATCAATCAGTCAATTAAAGAAGCTTAATGTTTACCTGTACATGTTTGAGTGGGTCTTGATTTGTAATTCCCCATTGGACTGGTTGGTTTGAACTTTTGTATGCGGTTAGCTGGAGGGAAAGTCTCATGAAGTGGTAACACAATGCTTTGGCACAATAGAGAAGAGCCCGATAAGGGATCACAGCCCCTGCTAAAAATACATCAGCTTCAATGTGGAATGTGTGACAACAATGACAGCTGACCTCTCTGAGGATCTGTACCTATTACAGGGTGAAGCCATGGCCGATTACTCTCTTCAGACGACAGCTGCATCAAGACTCATAGATGTTCTTATATTATATATATATTCCCCTCTCTGAACTTAGATCTGACAAAACTACATGATGTTGTGTTTCTGTAAAGGAAATACACTACCGTTTAGAAGTTTGGAGTCAGCAAGGAAACATTAAATTGCTACAAAAAGTGACAGTACAGATATTTATGTTTTCCATTTCAAATAAATAAAAAGATTTCCATTTCAAATAAATGCTGTTCTTTTGAACTTTGTATTCAGAGAATCCTGAAAAATATGCATCACGGTTTCCAAAAATGTTTCTTGAGCACTAAATTAACATATTAGAGTTATTTCTGAAGGATCATGTGATGCTGAAGCCTGGCTGTTGAAAAATCTACTTTATTATCACAGAAATTAATTACATTTTAAAATATATTCAAATAGAAAACAGTTGTTTTTACTGTTGTTATTGATGGTGTGAACGGTAGTGTACATTCTAGATGCATACATTTACATTCAAAATATAGCCTAACACATTTAAAATGGGCAACTTTAATGATGTCTACATAGAATTTTTTCCCCTCTTGAAAGTGTAAGGGCATTTCTTTCTTTTTTTGTTTTGAGATTACGCACCTGATATACTTTGACCTTCATAATGCCTTGATTGGTGTTTGGTGAAGATGCTCAAAGATGAAAATGTAAAACATAGCAGAAGCAATAACTCTGAACACACAACTTTAAAATGAGCAAACGCAAATTAAAAATAAATAAACTGCCCTTTGTTGGTCAGTTTACACAATGATATTAGTGATCATTCATGCACATATGCTCAGATAGAATTACTTAAATTCATCCTGAGAATGTCTTCATAAAGTTCTTTCCTAAATTTCAGCATTTCCTCCAGGTTCTTGTTCTGTAGAGTTTCCTGCAAAGAAGTAAGTGTGATATTATTGGGAAGAGGGAATTTGGTTCCACTATCCAATGCCTTTACCATCCCCAGTGACATCTCAAATGAATCCTTTAGATTGGAACACACTGGGAAAATGCAGGCGTTCCACAAACTGCACATGGATGTGTCTCCTGAGAACCTGATCTTTTCGAGACACAAGCCCCAGAGGCCAACACAGTCCTCCAGATTAACCTTAAACAAACTCAGTGCTTTCATATCAGCAGGGCTGGATACATTTCTCTTTAGATCATCTTGAATACCAAAAACTACAGTCACAAAACCTGTTTTACCATCCAGGTTTACAGCCAAAGAGTGCATGAAAGTGTCACTTGGCACCGTTATATCTGTGCCAATCCAGCATCCGCTGATGACAGATCTAGTACCCACTTTAACCTTAGTATCCAGTCTGGAGTATTCCACGACACTGCCCTGGGATACGGTCACAGTGGGATGCAAGATGCTATGCATCACGCAAGCTCTAGTTTTCTCCGATGGCTCCAAGTCGCACATGCTGAAAGCGGCAGAGAGAAGGCCAAGCTCTGCTCTGAGACAGGGGTCAGCGGTGAAGTGGAACAAGTATTCCTCTGTGGTGCCGACGTGATAAAACTTAGAGTTGTTGAGCAGGATGACGTTAAGTGCCGTGCCTTTGAGACGACGGAAAATTGTTCTGCGAATCTTAACGAGACCTTGTTCCTTCTTTGTGACGTTGGCTGTGTTTTCTGTGTAATCCACAGTAGCTCTTCGTCCCAGGGCTTGAAGAAAGTCCCCATAAGCATCGATTTCACATGTCAGAGGGCCGATTTCACTTAACAAGGTCAGCAGGGTCATAGCCGTCCCGTAATCAACATAATAAGTGCTGTCAGTGTAAACAAACTCCTCTTCTTCCCGCTTGCATACTGCGTTGCATTTGCGCATCTTTTCGATGTTTGGCTTATGCAGAAATTGAGAGCAATTTCTATATTCCATGTCACAGATTCTGGGCATCTCTGCTGGTTCTAGAACAAAAACACCATGTGTGGTACCAACAGAAAGAGAGGAGGGATGTGCTAAGGCAGTAAAACCTGCCTTATCAAACACAATGTACTCTTGGTCAGGAATACTATAGAGTTCTATATCATCAGCACAGGTAACCAGAATTCCCGGCTTCATGTGTGAAGGGAAATCCACATACATTGCAAATTTAAGCTCCAGCATCTGATATAAAGGCATTCCCAGGGGCAAAGCTGTGAATATTTTACCCAGGGCACTGGCACTGGGCAAACGTTGACTGAATCCTCCTGCATACATAACAAAATTAACAGATAAATAAATACATCTAATACAATAATTCAAAGTAATATTTTATATCCATTTATTTATTAGATGTGTAGAGCAAGATAATGTAAAGTCCGCCAGTCATTCTCACATAATCAACCCCTTTTAGGTAATATACAAGATATTACAAGGTTTATTTGGCCTTTACAAACACTACATTCAAAAGTTTAGGGTCAGTAAGTTATTTTTAATGCTTTTATTTAGCAAGAATGCATTCAATTGATTAAAGTATGAAAGGGAAGAAATTATCATGTTAAAAATATTTTCTATTTTAAATAAATTCTTCTGAACTTTCTATTCAACAAAGAATCCTGAAAAATAGAAAGTTTTTCACAAAAATATTAAGCAGCAACTGTTTTTAACATTAGATAACAATAATTAGAAATATTTCTTGAGCAGCAAATCAGCATATTAGAATGATTTTTTTATTTTATTGTAATGTTACTGCACAGCATTACTGTTCATTTTTAATCAAATAAATGTAGCTTAGTTTGTTGAGTATAAGATACTTCTTTTAAAAACTCTTACTGACCCCATACTTTGAACGGAAGTGTGTTGACTCATTACAGCTCATTAGCAAATCAACAAAATGCAGGAATGAGGGATGATAATTAAAATAGATGAATATAGTACCTGCATGAATAAGGATGACTTTAAATCCAGACAGTGACTTGCCATATTTATCATGAAGACACTGCAGAGAATGTAATGTGGACCCACCATTACCTGTATGGACAGATGATAAAACAGTTCTTAAAAATTTGCTTAAAATACAATTTTAAAAACAAGTTTTTATATAAATCGCACCAATCTTGCATCCTGGAGGATCTGCAAACACAAGATAACTGATGCCAAGAGGCAGTTCTTTCTTCTCTAGTTTCTCAGTGATCTGAATTTCATAAGCAGACCTCTGGTCCTCATCCACTGCAGTAATGACCACCAGATCCCAGAATTCATTAGTCTGAACTTCTTTACCTGTGGACAGAAAATTAATAACCTTTACCCTTGATAAAGAAGCCCTCATGAGCAGCAGCAACACTTAGAAAACCACAGTATTACCATGCTGGTATTCCATGGGACTGCAAAGAATACCATGTAAGTTACATACCACAGTATATGAATATGGCAGTCACTCAGTAGCCAAAACAAATAACGTCACTTTACCATGGTACCAACACAATACAAAAAAAAAAAAAAAAAAAAAAAAAAATACGATTTGAAGATATAATGGAAACTTTGCCTCTCAATTGGTTGAATTTTTCAATTTTCTCTTTAGTGGACTTTTGCAGATGAACGTTTCCGCGTTCTGTCATTATAAGACCAATCAAATCCTGTATCTGTCTATAATATCACTACAATAAAATATGAAAGTTTTAACCAACGTCAAATATGAATCAACCGACGATGACTGATGGCATATGTACGGAAAAATCTGCGAAAATAACTAAATAAATGAATTGCCGTTTTCAAAAGTCAGAGAATCTCACTTAACTTGTGTTTACATTGGCACTTCCGGGTTCCAGTTATGTCATGTGACAAACGAACTCTGACGTCTATGTGTGTGTGTGTTTTTTTCTCGCTCTCTTTATCAAAATTATTTACATTAAACTGAATTAATTATTCAAATGAATATTCATTTTAGTAGTAATGTAGTGTACAAATAATGTAGTGTGGTTTGCAAGAAAATGTTTGGAGAAGATTACTGTACTTTCAACCATTGTTGTCATAGCAACTTTTATCTTGCATTCATTCAGCCAACAAAAGAGTACAATTGAGAGTCAGGCACACAACCATGGTAAGAACAACAAACTCAACAGCAGATTGAGATTTAAACAGTTTAATTTCAGTGAAACATGCAAAAGTGTATTAGTATTATCATTGTGCAGTGTTGACAATAGGCCTAATTCATGATGTTTTGTTTCCTTCACAGAATGGAAAATATATAAATTTGTAAAAATGGATTCTCCGAAAGCACACTGGGCCTATTTGTTGAACTGCTCCCAATCCCTGATTCTGGATCATGGCTACTGGACATCAGAGGGTGAGAAAGACCCGGAGGACGTTGTGATGGTCAGATTGAGCGGTTTGCTTTTAAAGAGTCTGGATCAGATTGGATCTTGCAGAGCTCTGAGGATTTGCATCTTGGCTGACAACTTTCTGACCAGGATCGGAGCTCTGATGGCATGCACTCACTTGGTGAAGTTAGATTTGAAAGGCAATCAGGTATTTACTTCATTGAATTGAACCCTGAATATTTGATTCTCTTTATTTAAAGGGTTAGTTCAGGTTCAGGGTTAGTTTAAAATTCTGTCATTATTTACTCACCCTAATGTTGTTCCAAACTTGTAAGACTTTTGTACAGCTTCAGAACACAAATGAAGATCTTTGTGATGAAATCTGAGAGCTTTCAATTCTGTCCCTCCATTGGCAGCTACGCATCTACCACTTTGATGCTTCAAAAAGTTCATAAAGAGATTGTAAACCTAATCTGTAAACTAATATGAATTGAGTGTTTAGTCTCTAAATTTTCTGAAGAGACTCGATTGCTTTATATGGTGAACAGATTTAATTTAGTCTTTTATTCACATATAAACATTGATCAGCAAACATAAACAGAAGCTTAAGTCAAGTCAAGTCACCTTTATTTATATAGCGCTTTTAACAAGTCCAATTGTTTCAAAGCAGCTTCACATTGTTAACAGGAAAATAATGCAACAGAATTTGTACAGCCGTTCTGGTGAAACAGTGATGTTATCCAGCTAATTTCAAGTATCATATAGTGACAATGCGGGCAGATCGGTAACATAGATGAAATTTAGGTGTCCCCAACTGAGCAAGCCAAAAGCCAGAGGCGACGGTGGCAAGGAACCAAAACTCCTTCAGGGTCAGAATGGAGAAAAAAACCCTGGGAGAAACCAGGCTCAGTCGGGGTGCCAGTTCTCCTCTGGCCGACGAACAAACAGTGTATGGTTATAATTCTGGCAACATTGCAGGTCTTAAGTCATATTAGGTAAATAGATATTCGTAAGATTATTTGAAAGATTGGAGTCGTCACACCGGAGACGGGTTTAATGAGGATGTCGTGTCGATGCAGCATTTACGGGGGGAGTTTATTTGACACGCTCTCTGCAGACGTTTCAGGGATGCGTTGGTCATGTCCAGGCGCAGGTCCACCATCTGATCTGGATACGGCCCGGATCCGGCTGACTGCAGTAAACCTCGGGATAAACAGAGAGACTAACATTAGCGTAGATGCCATTCTTCTTATGATGTAACGAGTACATCAGTTGTTATGGGAAGTGTTTATACGATATTTAATAGGGAGCCAGTGCAGTGTTGACAGAACCGGGCTAATATGGTCATACTTCCTGGTTCTAGTAAGAGCT
This sequence comes from Paracanthobrama guichenoti, assembly GCA_018749465.1. Classification (NCBI taxonomy): domain Eukaryota; kingdom Metazoa; phylum Chordata; class Actinopteri; order Cypriniformes; family Gobionidae; genus Paracanthobrama; species Paracanthobrama guichenoti. The sequence goes on from CM031950.1 coordinate 7,220,669, forward strand.
CGAGCTGCTGCGTTTTGGACCAGCTGGAGTTTGTTTATTAAGCGAAGCAACCACCCAGTAAAGCATTACAATAATCTAGCCTTGAGCTCATGAACGCATTAATTAACTGTTCAGCATTTTGTATTGAAAGGATGTGCCGTAATTTAGATATATTTTTAAGATGGTAGAATGCAGTTTTACAGATGTTAGAAATGTGGCTTTCAAATGAAAGATTGGTATCAAAGAGCACACCCAGGTTCCTAACTGATGACGAGGACTTGACAGAGCAGCCATCGAGTGTTAGACAGTATTCTAGGTTACTACTTGCAGAGTTTTTTTGTCCAATAATTAAAAATTCATTTTTTTCTGAATTAAGTTGCAGGAAATTACTAGACATCCAATGTTTTATATCAGCTATGCATTCTGTTAATCTTGTGAATTGGTAAATTTTGTCAGGGCGTGAAGAAATATAGAGCTGAGTATCATCAGCATAACAATGAAAACTAATGCCATGCTTCCTAACGATATCTCCCAGTGGTAGCATGTACAGGGTGAAGAGCAACGGTCTTAAGCGAACATGCTTGACGTATAAGAACAAACCCTTATTGGTTTTTGCGGAAGCTTAGAAGTGCTGCGTAACACGAGAATGAACCTCATTGGTTCTCACATGTCAAATGAACATGCTTGAGCTTCTGTTTACCACAACTGATGTGTGAGTTGATGAATGTTTATATGTGAATAAAAGCCTAAATTCAATTTGTTCATCATATAAAGCGATCGTGTCTCTTCAGACAATTGGGACTAAACCGCTCAATTCATATGGATAAGTTTTATGATCTCTTTATCAACTTTTTGAAGCGTCAAAGTGGTAGTTGTGTAGTTGTCTATAGAGGGACAGAAGGCTCTCAGATTTCATCAAAAATATCGTAATTTGTTCCGAAGATGAAAGTCATACAGGTTTGGAATGACATGAGGGTGAGTAAATAATGACAATGATTTTTGGGTGAACCATCCCTTTAACCAGAAAAAATCACTAATAATCATCTTTGTGCTCAGATCGTTCAGCTCCCTGATGCTTCATGTTGGAGTCATCTGAAAGAATTACAACTTCTTTATCTACACGACAACAACATGTCAACCTGGAACAGTATTAATGGCCTGTCGGGCTGTTTAAACTTGACTGCTTTAACGCTCTATGACACCCCGCTCAGTTTAAAGAAGAACTACAGACACTGTCTGGTCAACAACATATGGTCACTGAAGGCTTTGGACAACTTTGTTATCTCTGACGAGGAAATCATCCAAAACTGGTCCCTTCCCTTTAAATTCAAAGCAATGAAGCAACACTTTTGTGTCAGTTTGTACCCGTCTACAAAGTCGGTCAGTGTTCATTATTGTCTTCTTTGTTTGCTGTGTTTACTGTTGTGTCCAAATCATATTTTGATGTTTTTTTTTTTTCTTCAGGATTCATTTGAGACAGAGATGAAAGCGGTGTATAAGAAAATCGCTGAAATAAACAGGATTCATGCCTTTTATTCTCCCACACTTATTATACAGCGCTGGATCCGAGGCCATTTTGTTAGAAAAAGTTTTGGGTAAATATGTTGCAGTGTTTTTGATATCTTGACATTTGCTATGCAACATTTTATCCTTCACTATTATAGAGCAATTACTTACAGGTAGAGATATTATTTGGGATATTTGTTTAGTGGGTCTAGAAGTTGTTTTTTTAAGAGGAATTCTGCATCGTCAGACTTTGTAGTACAAAGAAACTCACAGCGTCTGAGAAGCCACTCATTTCCATGTCACCTGTGAGGGAAGAAAATGAGCAGGAACCATCTCAGTCTGCAAAAACCAAGGAGGAGGACACAGATGACAACCGTCAGCTAGTATGTACTATATTTGTCAATGTTGAAAAAGTTGTGGAAACCATGATTCACTTGTTTTCAATATTTTTTGATGAATATTAAAAAAACGCATTCATTTGAAATGGAAAAATTGAAATGGAAATTCCTTTCTTTATATATATATTATATATATATATATATATATATATATATATATATATATATATATATATATATATATATATATATATATAAAATATATAAAAAAAACCCTTATTGACCTAAACTTTTGAATGGTATCACATATACTGTATATTGTTAATTAGTTAAAAATGTGTGCTTTGTAACCAGAATTGAATTGTATTAAATTAACCAAAACTATGAAATAATTTTGGATTAGGTCAGTATTTTAAATGCTCAGGTGCTGTATTCTAACACGCAGTTATGTTTCTCAGCCAAAGGAAAAGAATTCAGAGATCAAGAGACTTCATGTAAACCTCAATAAGCTGATGCAAACTGTCTTCCCAGAGGTAATGTGACAACATAATAAGTATTAACACTATATCTAAAGGTAGACCTTTTAGTAATCATGCATTGGTCACTTTTACACAGGTTTTTCAGGAAGCTACAAATGCTGAATCATTTGACGGTCAACAAGACATGAAAGTACCATGCAACACCCCTAAATGCAGAAGTGTGAAATCTGGAGTCCAAATAAGCACATTCAACCAAGGTACAACAGACTATTGGCTTTAATTAGCCTCACTCTTAAATTTGATTCACCTAATGCCTCTGTTTTGTATGTCCAGATACTAATGTGACTAGTGACATCTGTAATGAAGAAACTGAGGAAGGAACCTTTCGTGTTTTGGGATCGAAAGCTTTGGTCCACCAGAGTGAGCCATTGAGGGACATGTTGTGCTCCCGTAAAGCTGTGGGACAGGACATCCGTGAAGCCATCAGCCATTTTCACACTCAGAGACCTGGTCTACAGCATCACTCACCTGCCATTACTTCAGGGAAGCGTCTGATTGGCCGTTGCCCTGACAACATCAGCCTCACTCCCTTTAAAGTCATTGAAAGAGCCCATGAATCATTTGACAAGGCCAGAATGCAGAGACGGCTATCAGAGAAGGTAACCGAGTGCCACATTGACCGTGAAGTAGCCAAAGGCCGCAGATACGACTTCATGGAGGCTCGGAGAACAGATGTGCGTCTGCGTCAGGAGCGTGAATGGGCGGATATGGAGAAAACTCTCACTCTACAGAGAGCCAAGCTGGAACAGGACATCCATTATGCACGTCAGAAACATGCCCAGTTTCTGGAAGAGAAGAGGAGGAGGATCCAGGAGCAAGAGATGGTTTGCAATTTCAGCCAACAGCACAACTCTCTAGCGAGGGCCGTACTCAGATACAGCACATGGAAACGTGGTAACCAGCAATAGATGCATGAAAGTTTTTGATTCAACTTACATGGAACATGACATATGAATGTGTGCTAGTTTGAACCCTTTGTGCAGCTTCAAAAGCTGATTTACTGTAGTATAGAATTGTACAATAAATTATAGTACTCACCTGAAGATGTCTGCAAAGATTATAGATATTGGGATCCGCTCCTCTTTTCATAATCCAAAACATTACATAACAGGGACCCAAAAATACTCTCCTAATACACAACCACCCCCATCCATAAGACACGAGTCAAGAGTAACTAGTATTAAAGCCACAGTCTAACTTTACATAACAAATGATTCCACATTTACAGAGTCATCATTACACTCTTTAAAGTAGCACTTAAGAAAGATGAACTGAATGGTGTGTTTTAGCAGAACAGAAGCAAGCAAGTCAAATCATTGCAATTTTTGCTGTATCTCAGCATTCATATTATAACACAAGAATATTTAAATCATCTTTTAATGCCAAAACCAGTTTTTGCTTGAGAACGAATAAAGATGTACTGCACTAAATTGTTACATGTAATACTATTTACTATTTAAAATAATAAATATATCAAAAATAATTATTCCATGTCTTCATCCAGAAGTCCTGTCCAACAAATCAGCAGTGTGAAATTCAATGTATTGTTCTGGCTTGACATATAGACTGAAAATCTATGCAAACTTGATTGTGCATATCACAGGAAGTACCACATATCGACTTTGCCACCATCTTATTTTGAGTACTAAAGTTAGTGAGAAAGATAACAGTGCAATATACTAGCTTAGTCTTCTGGTACAGTCATAGAGATTTTTACATGATTGCACATGACCCTGAATTCTAGCTTATAGTCTAAAAGGTGAAATTTCTAATATATATATATATATATATATATATATATATATATATATATATATATGTGTGTGTGTGTGTGTGTGTGTGTGTGTGTGTGTGATCTATTTTTTAAATAATAATATTAATATTCATAATGTCTACATTACAAAATAATTTCTAATATAGTTAACAGAAAAAGACTCCTGAATACAATGCTAATGCCTTTTTCTGAATTCATAAAGAAAAATAGTTTTATGTACCCAACAGTTTGTGATCTTTTATACTGAACTCAAATGTGAATGCCTATGACATCCTAATTCTACAATGAAGTCTTGACCCCAACCATTATTTTTCAGAAACTAAATCCATTACTGAATACACTGAATGTCGAGTTCAACTTCTCCTGAGTTTTCTCACAGGGTGGGCAGAGGAGCCAGGCGGTCTTTATTCCCCTCCAGGAAAGCGCTACATGAAGCAAAGGTGCGGTAGAAGCTGGAGGAAAGCCCAGCGATGTCAGTGGAGATGTAGGGCAGCACGCCAGGAGTGGCCTGGTTGTAGTAAGAAATCTGAGAGAAATGCATACATAAGCATGTAAGCCAGATGCACTTAACCTTTAGTACTTTAACACCTACATGGCAGAACCAGGAACCACTCTTAGCAGTTTCTAAACATGAGTTATAAATGGTGTTATTGGCTAATGTACATGAGTATTATTTCAGTTAAAGAGATTATGTTTAAAGCTGTTAATTCTTGAACTTCGACTCATTCAGTATAAGTGTCCATTAGGCTTTCTGTGTATTTATTACCTTAGTGAAAGAGCTATCCTCTTCCCAGATACTGAACCCAGCAGAGAGCACCTCTCCTCTGTTGTAGTCTTCAGTAGGAGGGTACGCAGGCAGGGTAACAGAACGCAAGGCAATCAAGTAAGGGTCTCTGAAAAGGACAAAGATATGATAACTTGTGTTATATTGTCCTTCGGAAAGACACAAAAAGAGAGTTAGAGGTTTACCCAGAATCACAAGGGCGCCTCCTAGAGGCCAGGAGGATGAATTCCTGGACTTTGCCTCCTTTAGTCACTGAGGGGGTGACAACACGGTAGATGGTGTCATCTTCATCTGAGTCGGTTATCACTTCACACTCTCTGTATTAGAGCATATTTATTATGTTCAGTTATAATATCAGTGTTCTGCATTAAGTAATTTGAACTGGCTGATAATTTAGCTTTATCTACCAGCCATTGCAGCAGACAACCTGCAAGATATCTTAGATTGCCCTTTGACATAAAATACAGTTATTTTGCATAAAAACAAATAGCCAAAGATAGATCCAAGCTTACTATTAAAGTTTTATATATATATATATATATATATATATATATATATATATATATATATATATATATATATATATATATATATATATATAGTTTTATTTTTAAAGCTTTGAAATGTCTGGAATTGCTTATTTTAAAGAGGACTGAGATTATAATGTAGCCAATTAATGATACACGTGTATTTGTTCAATTTCATATATGTGTGTGTGTGTGTGTGTGTGTGTGTGTGTGTGTGTGTGTGTGTGTGTGTGTGTGTGTGTGTGTGTGTGTATACACTAAACTAACCCTAATGCTCAAAACAATTAATTGAGTAGGGTAAATCAAATTAACTTTTATGAGTATTTAGAACTTCCTTTTTCTTTTGAGCTCACAAAACTGACACATTTTAAGTAACCTGAATTTGTTTTGATTTTTATGAGCTAGTTTCATTTAATTTAGACAAGCTTTAACTAATTTAGACAAAATTTAACTGAAACTGGGCTAGGATTTCTATTTCCCAGCATGCTTTGACAATCAAAAGGGAGAATAAATGCTAAAATGTAATGTTAAGTGGGAGATTTAGTAGTGTTTAATGTTTTGCTCATTTAGAAGGGTTTCTGTTATGTTGGGGTTTTTGAGGGTTACCATCATGGTGATGAGTGGAGCATGAGCTTGGTTTGAGAACAGATATTAAATGTTTTGCCATTCAATCAGCATTTGCCATGCTATGATAATGCTATCAGAGCATTGTGTTGTCAAGTAGCAAGTTAGCATTTACTGAATTAGCTAGCTAGCTAAATTTCCACTACTAAAAATATTTAAATTGAGATTACATGATAATTTTAAGATAAATGTATCAATCAGCTTACTCAAATATTTCAAGTTAAGAGTAATTAAAATGTACAAGTACAAAATAAAAATCTGCTAGTTCTGCTTAATTAAACTTTGAATTGCTTAACTTAAAAATGTTTATGTGACTGATTACCTCTTCTTTTTTTCCTTTTTTTGCCAATTTATTCGGGTTTATAGAGAGAGAGATAGAGAGAGTGAGTGAGTTCATATAGAAAATATTTGTGTCCATGTGTGAGTGATTTAAGCATGTGAAAACAAAATTTCACTACATCTATATACCCTGGTCTTTATATAATTCACAATTTTCTGTACCAGTCACCCTGGTCAAATTGGTTATTTGTATGAATAATAGAGTGAGAATGTGAGATGTAGTTATTGCAAATAATTCAAATGTTATATTAGTGAGCCATTCTCTTGATTCCTCATAGTCATGTTAAATGCATTTGACATACTGGTAGTGGTGGTCCCATGCCTTCCTTCGCCTTAGATCAGACAGTAACAGAAACACCTGCTCGGCTGCCACGGTCACATGGGTCTCCACCTTAAAGCACAACATCTGGTTCTCCTCCAGCGTGTATAAACTCACCTGGGCACAACGTTTCGACTCATAAATTTCTCTCAAGCTTCTACAGCACTTTTGACTGCCCATGTAATCTCAAAAGGACAAAATGAAAACTGAAAAAGATTATCCACCTTGTTTTTCTCTGAGGTTAAGACCCAGTTCGTCCGGGCAGCTAACATCTTCAGTGCCGAAACATTATTGTAACTGAGGTACACCTGCCAAGATATGGAATAGTCATATGATTCGGTAAAGTATTGTGAGTATATCCATGACATTTATAGCTTTTTGAACAGGTTAATATACCTGGTTACTTGGGTCCCAGGGAACTGAGAGAGGAACTTCACTTTGCTTGCAGGATATTATGTACTTCCTGTAAGAGGAGAGCATACTCATGTGATCTAGTGTCCCATTCTGCTCTGCCATGCAGGAATTTTTATAGCTGTAGTGTAAACTTTGAATATGACATACAGCCAAAGCTTATAAATAGCATATGATATGATATAAGAATAAGATATATCCTGTTATTATAGAAACAATCTACAGGTTCCTACCTGTCTAGGCGGATTTTCTTTCTGGCTATGGCTTCCTGAAAGCGCCTCTTACCATCCTAGATAAAATAAATGAGGAGGAGATAAAATAGGATGAGGAGATTATGATTTCTAATCTAAAATATAAATCTAATCTAAATAAGATAGAGTTTTCATGTCAAGCAAACACTTCAGTTCCAGCATTGATTCTCTTACACCCTCTTGAACCCATCCAACAATCCCCTCTGTCAACAAGTTTAACTCTTCCACCATATGAGGGATTATAAGACTGTTACGGCACTCACCACAGGCTCAGGCCGTATCCTTGGCAAAGTGCGTGGCTTCCTGTCATTGTCCAAGACCTCAAAGGTCATGAAGGCAGTGTTGATGTGTCGCAGGGGCTCTCCACCCTGATAGGCCTCTGCACACACTCCCACCTCCATACTGGAACAGCACACACACAACACAACAGTTGTATAAGGATAGATCAGGCTTCTTGATACGTGGATGTAAGTGATACTGAGCCATAGCTGTTATTGGTTTTGATAATATAAAATTATATATATAATTATTTTTACTGTTGTTTAGTCATAGTGGTACTGAGCCATAGCTTTTATAATACAATAATATATATGTATATATATATACATACACTCACCTAAAGGATTATTAGGAACACCATTTTTTGTGTTCTTTTCTGTGTTTGACCCCCTTTCGCCTTCAGAACTGCCTTAATTCTACATGGCATTGATTCAACAAGGTGCTGAAAGCATTCTTTAGAAATGTTGGCCCATATTGATAGGATAGCATCTTGCAGTTGATGGAGATTTGTGGGATGCACATCCAGGGCACGAAGCTCCCGTTTCACCACATCCCAAAGATGCTCTATTGGGTTGAGATCTGGTGACTGTGGGGGCCATTTTAGTACAGTGAACTCATTGTCATGTTCAAGAAACCAATTTGAAATGATTCGAGCTTTGTGACATGGTGCATTATCCTGCTGGAAGTAGCCATCAGAGAATGGATACATGGTGGTCATAAAGGGATGGACATGGTCAGAAACAATGCTCAGGTGGGCCGTGGCATTTAAACGATGCCCAATTGGCACTAAGGGGCCTAAAGTGTGCCAAGAAAACATCCCCCACACCATTACACCACCACCACCAGCCCATTCTCCTCTGACCTCTAGCATCAACAAGGCATTTTCGCCCACAGGACTGCCGCATACTGGATGTTTTTCCCTTTTCACACCATTCTTTGTAAACCCTAGAAATGGTTCTGCGTGAAAATCCCAGTAACTGAGCAGATTGTGAAATACTCAGACCGGCTCGTCTGGCACCAACAACCATGCCACGCTCAAAATTGCTTAAATCACCTTTCTTTCCCATTCTGACATTCAGTTTGGAGTTCAGGAGATTGTCTTGACCAGGACCACACCCCTAAATGCATTGAAGCAACTGCCATGTGATTGGTTGATTAGATAATTGCATTAATGAGAAATTGAACAGGTGTTCCTAATAATCCTTTAGGTGAGTGTATATATATATATATAAATAAATTAATATTTTTTTATAATAAAATAAATATATATTATTATCAATGTTTCTTTTATGAATAGAAAGTTCAAAAGAACAGAATTTGTTTAAAACAGAACTTTTTTGTAACAATGTAAAAGTCTTTTCATTCATCAATTTGTGTCCTTGCTGAATAAAACTATTAATTTATTTCCAAATTGTTGGGGGTTAGTGTATATATATATATATATATAGCCATAGCGTCCCAGTGGTCCGCTAATTTTTCAGCATATAGTGGTACCTTTTCTTGAAAGCATTGTTTACGATTGCCTTCAACACCAGTCTGTCTCCAATGTGGGAGGGGCCACGAAAGTGAAACATGTCTATGCTCCGCAGAGTTGGGTGAGCATTACACAAACGGCTAGAGGAAAAAGCATACAGAGTATAATGCACCAAAGCACCAATGATTTCTCGAATAGAATAGAATTGAATAGAATAGAATATCCTGAATGAGGTTAACAAAAGATTGTGTCATCAGATTTGACTGAAGTTTAATAGTGACCTGGCAGAAATGGTGGCTACATTCTCCATCCAGGCCATGATTTGTCCACCAAAGGTGCTGACCTGGTGATTGGCATGAGGCGGGAGCACCAGCTCGACGCTTTCTACCCGAGTTCGCTCTGCAGGCACCGCATCCTGGTAATCTAGATTCTCACTCGCTGAAAAACAAATAGAGCACCACTTATCAGAGCTAGTGCATCTTCCAGTCTATTTATTCAACACACTTCAAACCACGTGACCCTTTGTAAGTAAACGCTGAAGGTTTACTGCACATATATATGCTTAAGTGAATGTTGGCGGAATACTCATGAAGAGACACCAAACAAACCGAATGACACCTTTAATCATGAACACAACTTCTGATTCATGACTCATTTCCTGTGGCCTCTCTTCAAAGTCTTGGAAGTAAACAAACACACCTGGAGTCTCTGCTCACCTGTCTGAGAGGAGCAGCTGCTGAGGAGATCGATAATAGTCTCTGCATGGATTAGTCTCATCCTCCTGCGCTCGGCTGCGAGGCTGTACTCCATCTGCTCTGCCTGCGTGTGTGGAATCGCCTGCTTGAGCTGTACCTGTGCAAATGAATCACAACTCTAACAAGACATGGACCAAATCCAAGATCTGATTCAAAGGTGTGCCTAAAAATTTTTGTTTCAGACATTCTGAACTGGTTTGACTTGACGTTTCTTACCTTTCCTGCTTCGGTACGACGGGCCACAAAGGTGGCGAAAGCATGGCAGACCTTCCACTGTCTGTCACTAAAGAGATCTTCACAGCTCACCGAAATACCAACCTGTGACAAAGACCGACATCATCAGTCATATGTTTAGTTTTATTCATTTAGCAGAAGCTTTTGTACAAAGGAAGAACACTGCAAGCAATTTATCATAAGGGACAACAATATTCTCAGTACACAGTTTCCAGTATAAACTAGATTAGCACACAAGCTAGAGCAGAAGTGAAATGCAGTGTTTTGGTTGTTCATTAGTCAATGACTAAAATTCTACATGTTAATAATATCAATAAATGTTTGATTTCACATGATAAACTAATTTGTGCTCACTAATTTGCACTAAATACTCACCTTTATTTATATTGCTTTAAATAAAAAAATTTCAAAGCAGATTTACAGTGATAAAAAGGAAAATAATGATTCAATGATGCAAACAGAATTAATTAAAAGACAATAGTGTCATTGTTCAGCTGAAATCAGTTCAGTGTTTATTCAGTTTGGTTCAATAGCTCTGTAAAGTCATATTATTTGTGCGTACACTGTAAAAATAATATTGTTGGTTTAACTTAAAGTAAGTAACCTGGTTGAGTTCATTGAAATTAAAAATTTGAGTTAATACAATGAAGGAAATTGGTTTAATAAATGGAAACTCACAATATCTGAACCACATAATTTGAAAAAAAAAAAAAAAAATTGTGATAAATCATGAAAATAGAACAATTTGGCATGTTTCACTGCATTATAACAAATAAAAACATAATTACATAATATGCTTACAAAATCTTTTAATACTATTTGAATAAAGAGTGATGTCAATTCTCAAAAATGTTCATTGTATTAACTCTATTCTTTTATTTCAATTAACTCAAAATATTAAGGCAACCAGGTAACGTACTTTTTAAATATTTTTTTTTACAGTGTATTAGTTCAATTTAGCTATAAAGCAGCTCTGCAAAAAACAGTGAACATCATCCAGCTCAGTTCAGTTCTCATCCAATAGTGTCAGTGCAGTGAAATCCATAATATTGCTGAATATTAAGTGAATATTAAATAGTAGTAGATCCCACAAACCTCCATGCTGGATGTGAAGGCTCTGTTGACTTTGGCTTTAATGTTTACAACCTGTCCAACCCTGAAGAAACAGCAAAACATATAATTAAGCAAAAGCTTGTTATTTCAATTTTGAAGTAATTAGTTCCTGTAAATGTTTTTACCCTATGGTTGTTTCAAAGTGAATGTCATCCACTGAAGCTGTGATGCAGGAGCAGCCAGCATGTCTCTCAGCTGGGAACAAAGAGAGCAAATATTGATGATTAATAAATTCCTTTTACACCCAAAGCAAGTATTTAAGCAGGTTCATCTGAAAAGCAAGCAGGCAAGTAGGTAATTCTGAAGGAAGAAAGAAGGTTCTGCGCTACCGAATGAAGAGAAAACAAACAGGCCAGCGCAGCTCATTTTAAGAAACATTAAGGGAAGCATGTAAAGCTGTTACCAACCACCATCTGTGCTTTTCACAGTGCTACAAAGGTTTAGCCACAAGAAACGCTTTTGCCTTTTATCAGTTAAATATGATTAAAAATCATTCCAACTGCTATCAAACTTTCTCGCCAGCCCGTTATTCTGTTTATTCGCAGAAAGAGGATGGAAATCACAGTCTAAACTGTACAGACTCCTCCATCTGCAATGTCTAATGACACTTAGTACAAGCATATGGTGTGGGGGTGTTTACATGAATACTGGAGTTGACGGCAATGATTCAGAGTGAAATTAAATCACCTTAAAAATTTACTTGAATATAGAATAAAATAAAATATTCATGGTTTCATTCAAACAGTGACAGCAACTCAGTTCTCTAACATTAAGAACACCCCTAACGGACCAGACAGGCAGGCGGTGGAGTCCATCCACTTGAGCAGCTGCCCAGCACTGAGTTCTCCACAGTGGTTTGCATGGCAGGGAAGGACTATCTGGCTCATCTTTACTTCAGTTGGGTTCCTGTACATTTCCCCATTCTCCAGAATGAACATGGGCTCTTCCAGCAGCATAGGATCTCTGGTCTCACTCGCCATGACTAGGGCTCTGTTGAAGCAATATATCAACATATTAAGATTCATATTTTGCAGCGATCAAAATTATAGGCAAGAATGTGACTTGTTTTAAAGGTGGGATGTCAAAAGTTCAGGAAATAGAACTTTAAGGCAATGTTCTCTTATATAAAGTGGTCTTGTATGAACATTTGCTTGAATATCAGGACAGGTGACTGTTGTTATTTTCCAAGGACTCATAGTGAGGTCATGGCTCATTAAGTCGCCACACAAGCTTTTTTTTTCTTTTTTTTTTAAACCTGTAACATATGTGACTCCAAATGCATGTTATACAGTGACCAAATGTGCCCTGGCCATTTTGTTTGTTATTTTCATGAGCCACAGCAATTTTGAGTCAGTTCAAAAGGGATTAGTCATACCAATTTGGTTTAAAAAAAAAAAAAGACTTCTTGAGAGTGCTACACTTGCAACAGAAAATTCCTTTTGGAATTACTGCAGACTCTATGAGAACAGATTATTCTGCATGAATAAAAAAATAATATTGCAAATTAAATCAAACAAAATTATAGGAGATTTTTAAAAGCATCAAGAAAACTTATTCTGTCACCCATGGATTTGTGTATTACACGATGAATTCCAGTTTATTTTCTAGGTGCAATAACCTGCACCAGTTAGCAAACACTATCTTACAGACTTATTAAAAAAAAAATTAAAAAAAAAAAAAAAATATATATATATATATATATATATATATATATATATATATATATATATATATATATATATATATATATATATATATATATATATAATTTTAATGTATTTGTACATTTCAATTTATATATTGTCATAACTCGTCATTAATTATGTTCCAGAAACGGTTTAAAAAATAAACGTCTATAAAATAAAATGAAAAACAAATTATTGGAAAAACAGTTGTGAAAAACGCATTAAAACGCACACTCGCTGTAAAAACAGATGTGAACACATTTAAACTCTTAAATATAACAGCAAAACATTATGAAGCAGAAGGCTTGGAGCCAGCTCAGAAACAGGACAAAGCTGGTTTTGTCTGTAAAAACGACGTGCCATAGCGATTAATACGCTTAACTCGTTTCTGTTTGTAATTCACTCAAGCTTGTGTACAGTCAAATAGTTCAGTTATTAAGAGGCATCCAACTACAGAACATGTGACAGCTGATATTCAGCAATATTTTTCAGGTGGAATTTACAATTAAAAGCATAAAAACTTAACCAATCATATCAGTGTGCTGTCATTCAGCATCAAAACACAAATCCTGTTGAAGTATGGAGCACTCGTCATGTGTCAACATGCGTCATGACCTCTAACAAACACTGAACTGGCATAAACTTAACTGACATAATTTAGCTTATTCATACATGGTTTTCATTGTTATGTGTTGAGGTTATGGGAGAGTACATCAAGTTATTAACAGACATAATTATTAGCCTATACTGTTGCATATTAATCTACTTTTTCTAATTCAAGTAAAACAAACAAACAAACAAACAAACAAAAAACTGAATATACAAGATCTTTTACAAAAACATTATATTGCATGCAATTATCTACTAATTTTTATGCAAAACGTATGATTATGTTTTTCTAAAGTTTCAACTGCGTCTGAACTGAAATACCCTTTTGGGCATTAGGCTGGTAATGAAAAAAAGAAAAGAGATAAGCAAACTTACGTGAATAGATGTTACACCCCTCTCATTTGCACGTTAGAAACGGTGTCTGTGAGGTGTCTGAATATTTGCAAGATAGTTAGGCTATATGCAAATAAATAAAAAGACATTCCTAGCAATTCCCAGTCAAACAAAGTGTCCACACTGCGCTCGACACTGTTCCCATAAGCCCTATGAAGTTACAGTGACGCCAGAAACTTTTTAAGGTAGACTGATTCCATTACTCAAAATCAACTCCTGACCTTAAGGAATTAGGGTGACAAAATAAGATAACAATAGAAAAATTACGAAACAAATGTTATCTGCTTACAGGGTTTTAATAAATTAGTTCGGCTAATTTAAGAATTTGTTAACAGACCCGAAGCCAGTATAAACATGTATTTTTGTAATTGCTTACAAAGCATTTCTTAATATAAATTTATTGCAAAGAGTGCACATATGATTACTCTGGCTAATGTAAAGGTCATGTAGTTATAACTGGAGTTATATTAGAAAATATGTATAATAATACATTTTAAAACTCTTCTTTGAATTTTACATTACATTTTAAGGCTTTTTCCCCTACTTATCTCAAGGCTATTTCAATTATTTCCAGGCCATAATAGTCAGTGACTGATTCAGCTTGATTCCATTTTTCGTATTGCGCTTTCTCACAGTTTTACTATCGTAGCATGCAACCCATTAAGTCAACAGCGTAAACAAATACAGGGCTAATTAATGTGGAGCGCCTATTGCAACCCATCTTTAAAGAATCACAGGAAATTGAAGGAAGGAACTATTTGGTCACCGAGCATACGTCACTGCGGGGGCCTCACGCAAGAGGAATGGCGCCCTGTCATTGGCCACTTACCGTTGTCAATCAAACAACACAAACCTCCCCCTCTCCCCCTCCCGCCCCATTGGTCAAGGTTGGTTGAGAAGGCGTCAGTGTGTGTTTAGTTTGTGCAGTCGAACCTGGAGCAGTGACAGATGAATTGTCGAAAATAGGGGAAAAGCGAACGCGGGCGACTCTCCCGTGCACAAAAAAAATCATGTTTCCTAAAGGCAAAAGCTCCGTCGTGCCATCGGATGGTCAAGCTCGGGAAAAGTAAGGTCTTTTGAACATCGCCCGTCGTGCGTGTGTTATTGTGTTGGATGTAGCCTATTGTTAGGGCAGTATAGGCACGACTGCATATGGAGCGTATGCTGCTATAGGCTTGTCGTGAGAGCGTTGAATCGAAAGTGCCCGGCCGTGCGCCATTCTGGGGTCCCCCTGTGGCACAGAGCTTTCGCCTCTGGTCTTTGTGATGTGGTCCAGAATAAAAACCGTGTCTTTTTAAATCACCCATTTGAAATAGTTTCTGCATGCGGGACGGGCGCTTCAGTGTTCCTCGTTTCATTTTGCCACAGACGCCAGTCTTGGAGGGGAGTGGGTCCCGTCTTTTGTTTAGTTTTTATGCATTTTACATGTTTTTGAGGTGCAGCCTTGCTCAATGGGGGGTTATAAATAATAATAATAATAAAAACCTAAGTACATTAGTAATGTATATAGTGAATATTTATCTTTTTTTTTTTGTTAATAGAATTATATATATATTTTTAGCAATATATTATTGTTTTGCTATAAACACTGTTTTAGCGGAAACCAGAGAGAAGTGACACGATATTGATGTCTTGGTTTTGTCCTCACCAACAATGTTATTTTTTTTAAATTTATTTGTCAATTGTTGCTTTAATAACTTAATATTGTATTCTCTCTGTTTTATTACAGGTTAGCTTTGTATGTTTATGAGTATTTGTTACACATTGGTGCTCAGAAGTCTGCACAGACTTTCCTGTCAGAAGTAAGAACCACAACCACAGCAGTTTATCTCAACACACTTGCAAACATTAAAATTGGAATGTCCTGTACACTCTTGGACTGAACCTTTAAAAGATGTAAATATTTCCATATCCGTTCTAGATCCGATGGGAAAAGAACATCACGCTGGGAGACCCTCCTGGGTTCCTGCATTCCTGGTGGTGGTGAGTATTTTGAGTGTAATATGTATCTGTAAAAAGGAACATTTGACCCCAAAATAAAAATGACATTATTTACTCGCCCATGTGTCGTTCCAAACCATGACTTTCTTAATTCCATGGGACCCAATGAGAGAAATTCTGATGATCACTGAAGCTTCAAAAAATATGCAAAAGTAGAGAACCATGCCATTTTTGCTCTGTTTGATTTTTAAGTTTTTAAATTCTTTTTTTAACCATATGATAGATTGAAATGTATTTATTCCACTAAAATTGCTTGGTCTTTTGCTCACACAAAGCTAATGTATTATGGTTCATTATTGCACAGAAAACATACAGGTTTGGAATGACATGACTGTAAATGATGTCCAAAATTAAATTTTAGCCTGAATTGTTACTTTAAGCTGATCATTGTCCATATGCAGACTTGTATGACCACTTTTTTCTTTACCCTAGTGTCTTTTGGGACCTGTACTGTGCAGCTCCTGAGAGGAGAGACACATGTGAACATTCAAGCGAGGCCAAGGCTTTCCATGACTATGTGAGTATATGAAAACGCATGAAAGCGTATGCAGATTTGAGGACAAAAGTGCATTTCTTGTGCCTGTGACTTTGGAAAAAGTCTCTGTGTTGTATAATAAGAAAATGTGTACAGTGTCATGTGTGAAGGATGTAGTAATCATCCCTACAATAGCAATGATGTCAGTTGGGTTTTCCATGGAATCATCACTGTTTCTAGATGAAGATGGTATGTGCCTTGGACGATCAGCTTATGTCAGGTACAGGATGTTTGTCTGATTGGAAATCAAGGTCGGCGTGACCAAAGATTGAAGCCAGGAAAGCCATTATTATTATTATTTCAAAATTGCACTTTTTAAAATGGATTTGCAGAAAATCCCGTTACAATGGCATGAAGTTACTAACAAATCTAATAATAGCATTTTTAGGCAAGTTGCGCTGAGACCGATCAGTCCTAGTTTTGGATGACATAAATGAGACCGTAATAAGTGGGGGAAATTAGTTTGGTATTGTTTAGTTACAGTTAATATGTAAAACTTGTATTGTGGCATATCTAATTGTCATTTTTCTGTGTTCCCAGCATCTTATGTGGGAATGATGTGACTCTTAGGCAAAAACCTCCAGCTTTAGCCTCTTATTATTGAGAGATGTTTTTGAAATAAATTTTTTTTTTTTTTTTTTTTTTTTTTTAAATGGATTTGTAGACAAATGCCCTTTACAATTGCATGAAATCACTAGCAAATCTTACTGAATCCTTTTTAGGCAAGTTGAAACTGATCAGTCCTAGTTTTGGATGAGTCAAATCACCTTTTATATTGCGCTTTTTACAACGGCGATTGTTTCAAAGCAGCTTCACGATGTTAACAGGAAAATAATGCAACAGAATTTGATTCGGCTGTACAGCCGCTCTGGAGAAAACAGTGATGTCATCCAGCTCAGTTCAATTATCATATAGTGACAATGTGGGCAGATCAGTAATATAGTTTAATATTTAGTGTCCCCCAACTACGCAAGCCAAAGGCAACAGAGGCGATGGTGGCAAGGAACCAAAACTCCATCAGGTGACAGAATGGAGAAAAAAACCTTGGGAGAAACCAGGCTGAATGAAATGAGACTATTATTTTTTATTTTATTTTTTTGGTATTGTTTAGTTATTAATATGTAAAACTTGTATTGTGGCATCTCTAATTGTCGTTTCTCTGTGTTCCCAGCAGCTTATGGGGGAATGATGCGACTCTTAAGCGAAAACCTCCAGGTTTAGCCTTCTACCGATAATATAGGGCTGCTGTTGTCTAGCCGCAAGCTTTAGTGAGGGGCCACAGGTCGGAGGTCATATGCAGAGTGTAAAAATCAAACCCTTGCTCTTCTGTCTAGACACCCTAATCTGAAAGGATGCTGTCGTACGGGGACATATGAAACATGATCCGTCATTCGAAAATTAGCTGCATGTTCCGCATAGTTGGATCTGCAGGAGTGTTATAGGGCGTTATGTTTTGAAGTCATCGTGTGATCGGCCCGGTCTCCTGCCTTTTGTGCCCAGCTGTGGTCGGGACCGTGGCGTCAGGTCTGTGCTCTCTTATTCTCCAGAGGGTGGGGGAGGAGGCTGCGCCCTCTTTAAACAGTGGCCATGTTGTCTTCATGCTGTGTCAAGGGAAACACTCCCCCTCGGGCTGCGGTGGGGATGGAGAGTGATTGATGGCTGTCATGGAGCCTGTCGGTAGGCAGATTGAAAAGGAGGGAAGAGACAGATGGAACGAGAAGCATGGAAGCGAACTTGGAGCATAAGAGAGGGATGAGCTGTAGAAAGCAGGACTGTGTTGGATTTGTTTCATCATTTTAGGGCATTTTAGTGATAAAATGTTGTTAGGTTGCTGACGGAGGGCTGTCGTCAGGGTGAGTCAACCAGGATGTTTTTTTAATTTTTTAGTCTTAACCCATCTTCAAATTATTTTTCATTGGTTATGATACATTTTGCTAATCCTAAAGCAGCATTAAAAATTCCCACCCATTTCACTTCTGTAATATGATTTTCCAAATGGAACAAGACATTCAGAGGGTGAAAATGTATTTTTTTATTTATTTTTTTTCCCCATTGGGAATTGATTTGATTGTGAAAAGTAGGTGTTCTATTCCAGAGTTCATTGTTGGATTGCTTACCTTATGAAACAGGAAACGGCAGCCTTGGTGACATCAGCCAAAATAGAAAAGTCATTTTGGGGCGGAGCAAGTGATTGTGAAGTCAAAGATTAGTTTTCTTTGGAATAACATACATTACAGTGTTATTTTAGAAGTATTTATATATTATAATTGTATTAATATTTAGCGTTAATGTTTATTTTTAGTATTTGTTTTTATTTTTTTAATTATTATTATTATTATTAAAAAAAAAAAAAAATCTACACTGATGCACTAATGAACTGTGAATGTGTCCAGAGATGTATATTAGGAGTGTGATTTTGATTTTCTTATGGATTTTAAAAATAAAGTCTTCTTGGCCCTTGAGCTGTGGACTTTAATAGTCTGAATGGAAAGCGTAGCTGCTCCATTGTTACGGATCAGTCTCGGTCTGACTCTTCCCATTGGCCTGTTCTGATCTTTGTTGCTCCATTAGGGTCAGCTGCTCTTTTTTTTTTTTCTTTCTATCTCCTTCCTGTGGTATTTCACAGCGCACTCTGAAAAGCCTTGCTTGGTTAACTCGGGCTGAAGTGTGACAGGCAGAAGACCACACTGTGCTGCTTCTACAGCCATTATATACATGATCAAATCCCTGTTGTGCTCTGAAACCTAGTTCTTTCCTCTTGGTTTTGTGGATTTTATACCAGTCTTTTGTGGCTGTGCTGTTGGCTTTATTGCTTGCTGGTAAAGCACAGATTTATGAGTGCTAGAATGCATTAAGCTTAAGATTTATCCAGTTTTTCATTGGAAAAAAAAATCAGTGCCTAAGATGTACAGGTTTTAAAAAAATAAAAATAATTTAATGTGTCCTAATCAGTTTTTTTTTTTTTTTTTTTTTTTTTTTTTTTTTTTTTTGTCTACAGAGTGCTGCAGCAGCTCCTAGTCCTGTTCTTGGGAACATGCCACCAGGAGATGGCATGCCAGGTGGACCGATGCCCCCTGGATTCTTCCAGGTTAGATCATAACCCTCTGTCTAAACCTTATCTCTTTTGAGAATTATTTTTGTATTTTTTTTTTTAAGAGGCCACTGATTCTAACCTTACAGTTTTGGATGCAGTGATTTTTAATGTTTCTCATTTTTTAATTTTCTTTTAATTGTCTTAATCATAAATTATTGGTCAGGAAATTTAGCTAAATTTAAGCAAATGCACTACTTAAAAAGCCATTTCCGTCTCAGAAAAACATCAAAGACAGAATTAAGTTTTTGGCAGAATATGGGAAGCTTTGTGTGGAGTGATCAATTGCAATGTAACAAGAGTTGCATGGTAATGCTCCAGAGTGGTGTCTTCAAAAATCTGGTTAGAAAAATACTAATAAATGCATCTCTACCACAGAGGAAGGGGTGTCTTTGTGCGGGGAGCCTTTTTAGCGGCTGGTATTCGTGAGCTACTTCACTGTGAAAAGTAATTTAATGCTTTGGAGTACTGGAGAATATTGCAGAATAGCTTGCTTCCCACAAATGAAAAGTTATCTAAGGAGGAATGATCAGATGTTGTTTTTCCACAAGACAATGCTCCTGCCCATATTGCAAAGATAACCAGGAAGTGGCGTGAGAACAAGTCAAGTCCATCAGGCTCATGTTTTGACCTTGGTCAGAGTCTAGTTTTGAACCCTATAGTGAATATTTGGTCTCAAATTAAACTCAAACAAACTGGGAGACATTTTTTTGGACTATTTATGAACTGTTTGACGCCATCAGCATTGAGTGGAACAACACTGACTCTTCTTCCTGTAAAAAGCTGTCTGCAAGTTTATCCACACAGCTTAAACATGTTACTTTACACACACAGTATTTGTGCTATTCTTGCTCATTTCCTGACCAGTGATTTGTGATTAGAAGACCACTAAATATTTTGCCATTTTATTATTTTTTATTTTTTTGGATGTGTGTGTATATATATAAAATGTCCAATACATTATAATGTTAAACTAATTTTAATAATAATAATTAAGTTATATAGGAAATTGAGGGAAAAGCAGCCAGCAAGTTTCCAGTACTTCTGGGAACTCCTTCAATATATCCAAAGTTTTGATTAGTAGTAAATATGAGTGTTTTAAAGTGAGTAGCTTTATGTAAAAAAAAAAGGAAATGATGGCACCGATCTGACTAGTCACTGTTGAGTCTAATGTTGGCTTTTCCTGTTGTATTCTTTATAAATGTTAACTTGTGCTCTTACTAGGGGTTGCACAGACTATTCGACTGCTAGTCGACTGCCATGACACTTTAAGCTTGACGTCGACTAGTCGCTGATCATGGCCTATAGCAACAGGATAAGAAAACTTTGAAGTGCTCCGTTTCCAACAATTAAAATGAGAAATAAATGTATACTCCAAGCGCCCCACAAGATGTTTGATTATACCTTCTGGATGCTCAAAATTGATCGGGTGAATGCACGTTTTAAACATCTTATTGTAATGTAAGGTAATCACTGTTCTAATGCGCTGCTGCATTGTAACGCACCCATAGACAGTAGCTCGCACTTCACATGCAGATCGTGCGCACACAGAAACATTCAGCACTGCAGAAATGTATTGTCAACACTCTTGTGTGATTTATCAATAAAATACCTTAGAAACTTAAAAGTTCTAGCATATATTTCTTAGTAAGTAAAACGCACAACTTCACTATTAGTAGAGAGACGCTCTCACTAATGCAATCATTCATATAAATGTAATCTTTACTGTGCTACTTTCTGTATCTGATTGAGAACGAGCTGAAATATGTGAAAACTATAATGACCCAAAGACAAAAGAACGGATTAAAAAAAAAGTTGTTATGGAGCAGCAATAGCCTTGTGGGCAGTGCTGTGTCATATGCCATAGCTTTGCACAAGGCAACCCGCGCTCGAGGTTCAGGTTTATTTGTTCATAAATGACGTCGACGTCAATTCGACTTTAGTCACATAAATGTCGACTTAAAAATCTGAAGTCGTTCAACCCCTAGCTCTGATCCTTTTTGTTCATCCATTGCTTCATTTGTTTGAACTTAACCATAATGCTTTGCTCTTTCAGAGTTTAGCTGTTCAGCCACCAGTCATTTAGGATTCTCAGTGTGTTCTCTGGTGTTGTTCTCTCTCCAGCCCTTTAAATAGCCTAATGAATCTGTTTTTTTTTTTTTGTTTTTTTCTCTCTTCTCTTCTCTCTCTCTTCTTATTATTTCTGTTTTTCCAATGCTCTTTATCACTTGCTACATTTCCCATGCTTGGACTCTCGCTCCTGCTCTCCTCTTGTGTGGTCTCTTCACTTTCTTAGGGCCCTCCCGGCTCCCAGGCATCCCCTCACGCTCCTCCTCCCCCTAACAGCATGATGGGACCCCACGGCCAGGTAGCGGCTCCTGTCTATTAACGGACTATTTAATTTGACCGGTTCTGCCCTCTGTGTTGTTTCTCTCACGCTGTCTTGCTGTTAACCTGCTCTGCTGAGCTGTGGTTACCCCATGTTCTCACAGACTTCATTGGATTCAGACAATATGTCAGTGTTAGTTTTTTTTTTGACAAGTTGATTTTGTTTTGCAGCCTTTCATGTCACCTCGATTTGGTGGGGGTCCAAGACCCCCCATCAGAATGGGCAACCAGGTGAGTTTATCCGTTATTGTAGCATAAAGATGTCAGTTATTGTAGCTTAAATTAAAAATAAATGTTAAAATATTAAATTTGCATCTAAACTTTTCCAGCCCCCTGGTGGAGTTCCAACTGCCCAGCCAATGCTCCCAAACATGGATCCCAGACTACAGGGTGAGCCTTCATCGCTTATGACATGAGTTATTTTAAAGCAGCAAGATGGCATGAACTGATTTGACTTCTCTTTTCCCCATTTAAAGGGCCAATGCAGAGGATGAATGTCCCTAGAGGAATGGGTCCCATGGGCCCTGGCCCTCAGAGTTTTGGAGGAGGAATGAGACCACCACACAACTCAATGGGCCCTGGCATGCCAGGAGTGAACATGTAAGAGCTTTTGTGACAACACATGCTACCATTAAAAAAATGTGGCCTTAGTAAGATTAAAAAAATAATAATTTATTCAGCAAGGACACCTTAAAGTTGACAGAAAGACATTTATAATGTTACAGAAGATTTCTATTTCAAATAAAACTGTTCTTTTAAACCTTCTATTCATCAAAGAATCCTGAAAAAAAGGAACATTTATAAGGTACCATGTGGGGTTCCTCAGGGATATATTTTAGGACCACTACTTTTTAACCTATATGTTACCTCTCTGTCATGTCATCAGGATGCATGGTATCTCTTTTCATAGCTGTGCTGATGATACACAGTTATATGTGGCTGTGTCTCCTGATGACATTGGGCAAATTGATTCACTTGCAAATTGCATCTAAGACATAAATGACTGGATGTCACAAAATAAGATAAAACAGAAGTTTGGATTATTGGATCAAAAGCGCAGAGTGAGTAATTAACCCCTAAACTAAATATACTGGGAACCCAAGCCAAGTGGTGAAAAACTTAGGACTTGCCTTTGCCTTTTAATTCCAGATGTACATAAAATGCCGCTTTGGTAATATTATCATCTAAAGAACATTGCTAAAATAAGACCATTTCTCTTTCTCATTTATAACTAACAATAAATCAACTACAATAAATCCAAAATACTGCTGCTCAAGTATTGACAAAGACCAAGAAGAGAGCACATTACACCTATACTAAAGTCATTACACCAGTTACCTGGTAGTTTTTGTGTTGATTTTAAATACCTTTTATTTGTTTATAGGGCATTGCATGGATTTGCTCCAGACTATCTCTCAAAAATGCTTACAGTATATAAACCTAGAAGGACTCTCAGATCCTCAGATTCTTTTCTTTTAACTATACCACAAAGTAGAACTAAAAGATTTGGTGATGCTTCTTTTAGCTGTTATGCTCCTTGTCTCTGGAATAACCTTCTAGAGGAAGTAAGATGTGCTAAACATTTTTATAGTTTTAAATCTAAATTAAAAACATTTATAGTCTGGCCTTCCTGTAATGTCTTTTTTTTTTATTCTAACTATTGTTTTTTCTTACCTGTAAAGCACTTTGAACTGCGTTGATTTGTTTGGAAAAATGCTATTTGAATAAAATTTGTGTGCTAATACACATCATTTTATTTTATTCCAGGGGCCCTGGAAATGGCAGACCACCATGGCCAAATCCAAACGCCAACAATGTGAGTCAACTTTGTTTCTGTATTATAGTCAAACTAATTTGAAGTATTTTCCAATTATTATATTTATTACTCTAATGCAGTTGTCGCCAGCCCGTCGATTGCGATCAACTGGTAGATCTTTATCACTGTCCCGGTAGCTCCTGATAATTAACCGAAAAATAAGTAACAACACATTATCAAGGCTCGAAATTGCTCCATATGCTCCCAAAATGTATTCTCTGCTACCTCAAAATGTGAACCGCACAAATTCGAGCGGCCATAAATCGGAAACTAGTGTTTTGTGCTCCAAACACTAGCAACTGGACAGTTATTAGTTTAATTTTGGCTGATCTCTATTCCGGACTTGCACACAAACTGCACTGCAATCATTTCCCGAATGTCATTTGTGTGAAAATATTACGAAGTCTGTTAACTAGATATGTTCCGATACCCTTTTTCCCTTCCCGATACCGATTCCGATGCCTGGGCTCAGGGTATCGGCCGATACAGAGTACTGATCCGATACCTGGGTGTGTATCTGTATATACAGCTGTGTATCCTACTAGCCCTGTATGAATTGCTAAATTATTTTATGGTGTGCTTCAGACTTAACCCTTAATAAAACATGAACAAATACATACAGTGACATTGATATTAAAAAATTTAAGTGAAAGAACTTCAAATGCAGCCACAAATCTAACACTGCAAACTGAAAAGGGTATTTTAGCTTTACAATGTAACTGTATAGAAAACAGTGCAACAAATAAATCTAGGAATATAAAAAATTGTATATTAATCAGAAAATAATCTCTTTACAACAAAACAAGTGTAAAATAAGCAACCATCTAGGCATAATTATTATTATTAGTAGAGACGTAGCTAAATCTACTGTACAACAGTAGCTTAATATATTGTCAATTTCTTCACGTTAAACCAAACTTTTATTTTGACTGGTTGCCGTGAAGACCTTTGAGTGTCTATGCTCATATGACAGTTTTCTCAAATGAAACGGTAAATTCTCTTGAAGTGACGGTTTATGCGTTCGTGTCCTCATATAGTGACATACGGCAGAGACTGCAAAGACAGCGAGTGTAACGCGTGTATGTGTGTGTGCTCGCCCGCGCATCTCCGCCCGTCATACACACAGAGACACAGAATTTGCAGGTCATGTTTAAATAGTATTTTGCAGTTTAATATTCACAGACACTAGTATATATTCGGCTACAGTATGGAGCACTGCGCTTAGATTAATGCGGAAGCGACTGAACGCAGCTGCTTGCACTGAATATATTCGGGAGTCGGTACTACAGAAATGCTGTTATCACATTTTAAAAATTTCAGTATTGACTTGGTAACGAAGTACCTGTACTTGTGACAGTTGCCATTTTACTGGCTGGTTGGTCCAGTCTGAAATACTGCTAAACAGCGGACATACTGCTAACGCGTTTTCATTTCTTCTTCGCTGATTTAAGAACCGTGCAGCGGTTAGGCAAAGCTAGCGGTCATAATAACTAGGTCTTGTTTAAGAAAATAGTATCGGATCAGTACATGGGTTCAAGTACTCGCCGATACTGATGCCAGAATTTGTTGTGGTATCAGTGATATTTCCGATACTTGTATCGGAATCGGAACAACTCTACTGTTAACGTCCCACTGAAGATGGACGCAAAGAGGAGAGTACAGACGCGCAGCAGAGAAAATACCAGACACAGAGTCTGGGACACATTCCAGACGAAACTGAACAAATGCATCTGGTTATTGAAACCACATATGTAAATGTGTGAGAGCATGCTATGGGCTATATGACATGTTATAGTTATGACAGCGCTACTGCAGCACGCATCACCGCAGACGAGCAGCTGAATATCTCTTCAGCAAACTGCCACAAATGATAGTGAAAGTTGCAGACGCTTAATACACAATCATCATCATTAAAAATAAACTAAATGATCTTACCACTCTCTCTCCTATCGTGGTCTTTGATTTTGAAATTAACTGTTGATCAATAAAATGCAGCTCATATTTTTTGATTTCGGTGACGTGAACTCCATTAAAAATGCA
The DNA here is from genome assembly GCA_018749465.1 of Paracanthobrama guichenoti. Taxonomy (NCBI): domain Eukaryota; kingdom Metazoa; phylum Chordata; class Actinopteri; order Cypriniformes; family Gobionidae; genus Paracanthobrama; species Paracanthobrama guichenoti. The sequence continues at coordinate 7,246,473 of CM031950.1, forward strand.
TGTAGCGCTGGAATTGAAGATCGGATTTATATCCATTTTGCGGAGACAGATTTATGTGACCAAGTATAAATGGAATCATTCTGAGAAATCAAATGGATATCTGAGCTGTAAAAACACAAGTAGACGACCAGGTATAAATAGGCCCAGCAAAATCACTGATGCTTGAAATATAGTAAGAAAAATATAAATATAGAATTGGGGAGGGAAGGGGGTTACATGAATGTATCTGAACTAAACTGGCTGTCTTCAGAATAGTTTTGATGGCATTTTACAGCGGTACCCAAAGAAACGCTTCTTTTCCATAAGCACCACCTACTGTCAGAGAGTGAATTAGCATTTTTATTCAGTCCATCTGTTTTTGTTTTGTGCAGGTGTGTCTTGCATAACAATTTCACAAAGCTAAAGTCATTGAAATTATGCAATCTAATTTAAATCAAAAACAACTGCTCATGCTACATTTTGTGTGTATCTTTGTGATTTAAAATGCAGTGGTTGCCTCTCATTTCAAATGCCTAAATTTTTCAATGCCTGTTATAGAGCAAATAAACAACTAATACATTTGCTTAAACAAAGAAAATCACCAATTTGCTTGTAAAAAAAACAACCTCTGAATCAGCCATGAAAAATCTATAAGTAGATCTTGCCTTTCATCAAGGCCGAGGTCAAGGATCTTTGGCTTGAAAAGGTTGGTGACCACTGCTCTGATGGAATGCTGCATGCCTAAGCATATGTCTGTTTGCTTTAGATGCCATATTCATCACCATCTCCTGGTGCATATGGGGTAAGAGAAGACTTTCCTCATCTACTGTACATTTGATAATTACCATAATAATACATAAAGACTTTGGAGTATGAATCTAAATCTGTAATCCATTTGTTTCTCCAGGGACCACAAGGAGGGGGGCCTCCAGGAACACCTGGAATTGTCCCCAGTCCAGCAGGTTGGTTTGCAGCTGAGAGAAAGTCTTTAATGACCTTCTTTGCTGGATTTAGTTTATCTCTGATTTCCATTGATGTCAAATTTACAACAGGGTTTGTCTAAAGCAGAATATCGTCATATCCATGCCATTAATGAAAGATTTCTCACCCTTAGACTCCAACAACTCCAGTGAAAACCTGTACACCATGATTAACTCAGGAGGTGGAGGGCGCAACAGTGTAAGAGACAGACCTGCTGACTCATTTCTCAGAGGCACACTGCTCAGTAATTGCTTGGTGTAGTACATTAATGCAGCAGAAGTGCCTTTGGCTGTGTTCATGTTACCCTTTTTCATCATTACTGTCTGATGACAGAACATGTCTGTTTTTTTTTTTTTAATTCCCACTGGTTTTGTCCAGTTTCCAATAGGCCCAGGCTCTGAGGGACCCCTAGGGGCCATGGCAGGAATGGACCCGATGCATATGAATGGAGGTAAAGCTACTGTAAATACACATGGTTATAATTGAAATTTAACAAATGAAAATTTTATATCCATTTGGAAACAAATTCATGTTTGTTTGTTTGTTTCTGTCTTTGTAGGTTCAGGAGACCTGGATGGACTTCCAAAGGTGATTTTTTTTTTTTTTTTATTTATTTTTTTTTTTATATATAATTTTTCTAATTGTATTTTCTTTCCCCCATCATTATATTTTGGTCACAATGAGATACATTTCAAATCTTGCTGTAAAAGACAATTTAATAGAGTCCTGCAGGAATGGTCCCATAAACAAGTTAGCATTTTTGCACTTCCAGTTCCATCACCCCAAACTTTTGAAAAAATGGGTTTTTAAAATGGGTTAGATTTAATTAAATGCCTGAAATAAGGTCGGTGGTTAACACAAGCTTAAGATATCATCACGTTTTATTTTACGGCTTAAAATACATCAGTAATACCCTGCAAGTGTTGTTTTTTTGGTTTTTTTAAAAAGCTAAATGGGTTTTCATAGGTTGCCGGGGATGGTTTACACCGATTTTGCAGCTAATTGTGTAGGGCTGTCACGATTCATCAATTAAATTTGAGTACTCGATTTAAAAAAAAAAAAAAATCCTCGATTTGCTACCTTTGTCGAGTAACTGGTAAAATACCAGATGAGAATCCATGAACTGCAATAATAGGTCTTATTATGGCATAGTGCTATTGTGAATTCACACAGGCTGTGATTCAGTTAAATAATATATGCCCTGAGGGTTTTATATATATATATATATAAAAAAATATATGCACTTTATTTACATGCGTGTAAAAATGTTATCCCTTCAGCACTGTATTCACTGCTTATTTAACTTTCCAACTTCTGTACATCTCATCATCAGAATTCTCCTAACAATATGAGTGGCATGAGCAATCCTCCTGGGACCCCTAGAGATGAAGATGTAGGAGGCAGCTACCTTCACTCCTTCCAAAATGAGAATGTAAGACTCATTAACTTTTACATTCCTTTACTTTTATATACTATATTATGGTTTTGAAAATACTAGCAATAGTCCTCAAATGACAATGCAATACAGCCTATAAATCAGAACACTAAGTTATGCTAGCAGGATTTTAGACCAATGAGATCACTAGGTGGGGCTACTCAGTATGGCACAAAGGACAAATTTTTGTACAAAAACCTGCTTTATCATTTTGCACCTAGTTAGTACACTGAATATAGTGAATATATGGACTGATTGTTTTTCTGTAATGTTTTGTTTCAAATTTTTATCCTTTTTTTGTATTTACAGCAGTACTCTCCTTCCATGACCATGAGCGTCTGATGCCAGTCTGTTTGCTCCGTTCTGGAAACTCACAGTTGGCTATCGATGACATGGACAGAGTACATGTACAGGAAATGGAATTGGGTGGGACTGCCCTGCATCCTCACAAGTGGTCTCATGCAATATCAAAATGATTTTTGTTGTTTTTTTTTTTTTTTTTTTTTTTTTTTTTTTAAATGGCTAGCATATCTTTTCTCCTCTCTAAGATCAGAACATCTAAATGTGACTCAATGCTCCTGGATTTTTTTGTTTTTTGTTCTCGTTCCCCTCTGAGGCCATCTCTCATTAAGAAGCAAAGTATGGTTACTGCTGACATAATCGCTGGATGTGTATACGTTTTGTGCCGAAGAGGAATAATCTCAGTTCACTCTCTCTCGAAATCCGACATCCACATCCAACTTCAGCATGGTTTACACGTACGAAACTTCCTCCGACTTTCTGACACTGAACTCTCATACGTGGCCTTGAATTCTGTGAATATTTTATTGCCTTTCGATGACCTGTTTTTTATTTTTCTCCAGTGAAATGCATCAAGTGGTGAGAAAATTCTGTCTTTTCTGAACGAGGAAAGACTCTGAGTTGTATTTTACTCGTACACTGTCATTTTTGTCTTCAAGCATTATAAGCAGCTGCTTTTAAGGAATAACTGCATTGATGGGTCCCGTCCTGAAGATAACTTTTATTTGTTTTGTTTTCTGCACTGATTTCATGTTCTCTTATTTTTCTGAAATTTAACTGCTGTCTCTATCTTTGGTCAAAGACTGAATGATACGATGATCCTCTCAGATGCTGATCCTGACAAACATACTACCTATGAGACCTTCTCAGAGCTTCTCAGGCTGGGTGACTGGAATTTGCGCCTGGATGCGTCTCCCTGCAAAAATGTTAAGCCGTTGTTGAGCTTGATTGTCATGAATTTATGATGGTTAAGGATACCCATATCATGTTTGTCTTTTTTTTTTATTTTATTTTTTTATATATATATATATGTAATTCCCTTCCATGTGCCTCTTGTTTTAGCTCTGAAATGGTTTCATCCCAAAAGGATGTGGCTTTTGTAAGCCAGACCCGTGTGTTTGGATTTGTTTTGTATTAGGTTTCATTTGAGCGACATCAGACAAAGTCAATACAGTTAGAATGGTAACTTATTCTATTTATACAGGCATTTGGTCATTGTTTTACATTTTTAGTAGTTGTATTGCACGGCTTTTGTTAGCTTGTGCGTCATACTTTTAACTGTGGGCTGAATAGGCTTGTTTGTATATTGACTACTAAATTATTTGGCTCCTTTCTGGGGATTTTTGTCTTATGTTTTTTCAGTCATTCATACTAATGCAAAATGGAAAGCAGCGTTTCTCCCCTACCTTCAGTTTCAAAGCTAATCGCTTTTTAAGAGAAAAGGGAAAGCTCAATGTGAAATGATTTTAACTTTGGAAAATTATGTCAAGCTGTTGATGTTCCCCCGACTTCTTTAGGGTTGCATCTCTTCAGAGGGCCAAGATCCAGCCATTTGATTTCCATGTAAATCATTCTCTTTGAATCAGTGAACCAGTTTCAATGTAAGATAAAGTTGTTCCCAAATTGTCTTAAGCCTCTGTCTGTTTTCACTCATTGTACAGTCTATGTAATGTTTTAATAGGCAGGGCATGGTATAAGAACTCTTATGAAGCTCTTCGCTTGCCTCTTTTGCAAAATGTCAAGCAGGATCATAGTGGTCAATGCTCAAACAGGCTGCAAGGGTGTCATGCACTACCTGTGAGGCAGAAGTGCTTCAATAAGAGCTCTAAAGGTTTTGCCCAACCAGCTGACACCTGGAGATGGGTGTGAGAGTGACGTTTGTGTAAAACTACTGAGACTGCAAACCACTGATCAATTAAGAGTCTTCAGTTTTTCTTTCTCAGCAACTCTCAAATGGTGTTAGGAACCGTTCGTTCCCACAGAACATGTTTTTTGTGTTGCTTTTCCATAGTTTTTTTTTAATGTAAACATACACTAGATCAGTGGTTCTCAAACCTTTTTTTTTTTTTTTTTTTTCTCCAAGGTCCCCCCACCGATATTTGAAGCCCCCATCCCCACGTAGGCTAATAGGTTTCCTTAGGTACTGTGCTGTAACGACAGTTTTCTTTTTCTTTTTTCAAAACTTTTATAGAATTTATAGAAACTAGGAGAGTTCAAAGATTAAGTTTTAGAATTCTGGAAGTTTTAAGGGCTGAATGTTGTTCAGGGATCCCATTCATTTTATCCAATGGTGAAGTATCGCAACATTTCCAGTCATTCGTGATATTTCAAAATGTTTTACAAAATTTTTACCTGATAAAAATAGTGCTTGGTATATCCAGAAAAAAACAATTTCTTTATAACTGAGAAATCTGAGAAAAAGATTTTATTAGTTTACATGACTTCACCAGGTCTAAAAATCATTTGTAAAAGTAGTCTACCTAAATATACAACGGTTTCTGAAAACGTTGCGTTCTTCAAAGGGTAACTCTAATCTTATTTTAATGATTGTTTTGTCTTATTTTAAATCATTTTAAGGAATCTTGATTCACATTTTGTAGCATCTTGCTCGTTACACTCAGTAGGTTTGGACAGACTGATGGCTTTCCTGATTAATACCCTGTGAAAATCATTTGTAGATGTAAATTTTACATTTGTCTGACAAAAATGAGTCGGACAAAGCAGCTGTGTTATATTTTATTGCAGTCTAATCTTTTTCGTGGACAATGGCCATTGGCCTCTTTTAGCTGCCTATATATGGTGGATTTTATATATATATATACACACACACACACAGGTGCTGGTCATATAATTAGAATATCATCAAAAAGTTGATTTCACTAATTCCATTCAAAAAGTGAAACTTGTATATTATATTCATTCATTACACACAGACTGATATATTTCAAATGTTTATTTCTTTTAATTTTGAGGATTATAAAAGACAACTAAGGAAAATCCCAAATTCAGTAACTCAGAAAATTAGAATATTACTTAAGACCAATACAAAGAAAGGATTTTTAGAAATCTTGGCCAACTGAAAAGTATGAACATGAAAAGTATGAGCATGTACAGCACTCAATACTTAGTTGGGGCTCCTTTTGCCTGAATTACTGCAGCAATGCGGCGTGGCATGGAGTCGATCAGTCTGTGGCACTGCTCAGGTGTTATGAGAGCACAGGTTGCTCTGATAGTGGCCTTCAGCTCTTCTGCATTGTTGGGTCTGGCATATCGCATCTTCCTCTTCACAATATCCCGTGGATTTTCAATGGGGTTATGGTCAGGCGAGTTTGCTGGCCAATTAAGAACAGGAATACCATGGTCCTTAAACCAGGTACTGGTTGCTTTGGCACAGTGTGCAGGTGCCAAGTCCTGTTGGAAAATGAAATCTACATCTCCATAAAGTTGGTCAGCAGCAGGAAGCATGACGTGCTCTAAAACTTCCTGGTATACGGCTGCGTTGACCTTGGACCTCAGAAAACACAGTGGACCAACACCAGCAGATGACATGGCACCCCAAACCATCACTGACTGTGGAAACTTTACACTGGACCTCAAGCAACGTGGATTGTGTGCCTCTCCTCTCTTCTTCCAGACTCTGGGACCCTGATTTCCAAAGGAAATGCAAAATTTACTTTCATCAGAGAACATCACTTTGGACCACTCAGCAGCAGTCCAGTCCTTTTTGTCTTTAGCCCAGGCGAGACGCTTCTGACGCTGTCTGTTGTTCAAGAGTGGCTTGACACAAGGAATGCGACAGCTGAAACCCATGTCTTGCATACGTCTGTGTGTAGTGGTTCTTGAAGCACTGACTCCAGCTGCAGTCCACTCTTTGTGAATCTCCCCCACATTTCTGAATGGGTTTTGTTTCACAATCCTCTCCAGGGTGCGGTTATCCCTATTGCTTGTACACTTTTTTTCTACCACATCTTTTCCTTCCCTTCGCCTGTCTATTAATGTGCTTGGACACAGAGCTTTGTGAACAGCCAGCCTCTTTTGCAATGACCTTTTGTGTCTTGCCCTCCTTGTGCAAGGTGTCAGTGGTCGTCAGCAGTCTTCCCCATGATTGTGTAGCCTACAGAACTAGACTGAGAGCCCATTTAAAGGCCTTTGCAGGTGTTTTGAGTTCATTAGCTGATTAGAGTGTGGCACCAGGTGTCTTCAATATTGAACCTTTTCACAATAATACAATTTTCTGGGATACTGAATTAGGGATTTTCCTTAGTTGTCAGTTATAATCATCAAAATTAAAAGAAATAAACATTTGAAATATATCAGTCTCTGTGTAATGAATGAATATAATATACGTTTCACTTTTTGAATGGAATTAGTGAAATAAATCAACTCAACTTTTTGATGATATTCTAATGACCAACACCTGTATATATATTGTGACAGACTAATATATATATATATACATACACACACACACACACCTAAAGGATTATTAGGAACACCTGTTCAATTTCTCATTAATGCAATTATCTAATCAACCAATCACATGGCAGTTGCTTCAATGCATTTAGGGGTGTGGTCCTGGTCAAGACAATCTCCTGAACTCCAAACTGAATGTCAGAATGGGAAAGAAAGGTGATTTAAGCAATTTTGAGCGTGGCATGGTTGTTGGTGCCAGACGGGCCGGTCTGAGTATTTCACAATCTGCTCAGTTACTGGGATTTTCATGCACAACCATTTCTAGGGTTTACAAAGAATGGTGTGAAAAGGAAAAACATCCAGTATGCGGCAGTCCTGTGGGCTTAAAAATGCCTTGTTGATGCTAGAGGTCAGAGGAGAATGGGCCGACTGATTCAAGCTGATAGAAGAGCAACTTTGACTGAAATAACCACTCGTTACAACCGAGGTATGCAGCAAAGCATTTGTGAAGCCACAACACGCACAACCTTGAGGCGGATGGGCTACAACAGCAGAAGACCCCACCGGGTACCACTCATCTCCACTACAAATAGGAAGAAGAGGCTACAATTTGCACGAGCTCACCAAAATTGGACAGTTGAAGACTGGAAAAATGTTGCCTGGTCTGATGAGTCTTGATTTCTGTTGAGACATTCAGATGGTAGAGTCAGAATTTGGTGTAAACAGAATGAGAACATGGATCCATCATGCCTTGTTACCACTGTGCAGGCTGGTGGTGGTGGTGTAATGGTGTGGGGGATGTTTGCCACGGCCTACCTGAGCATTGTTTCTGACCATGTCCATCCCTATATGACCACCATGTACCCATTCTCTAATGGCTACTTCCAGCAGGATAATGCACCATGTCACAAAGCTCAAATCATTTCAAATTGGTTTCTTGAACATGACAATGAGTTCACTGTACTAAAATGACCCCCACAGTCACCAGATCTCAACCCAATAGAGCATCTTTGGGATGTGGTGGAACGGGAGCTTCGTGCCCTGGATGTGCATCCCACAAATCTCCATCAACTGCAAGATGCTATCCTATCAATATGGGCCAACATTTCTAAAGAATGCTTTCAGCACCTTGTTGAATCAATGCCACGTAGAATTAAGGCAGTTCTGAAGGCGAAAGGGGGTCAAACATAGTATTAGTATGGTGTTCCTAATAATCCTTTAGGTGAGTGTATATATATTTTATTTTTGCCAAAAGCTTTTGGACGCCTGCCTTTATATGCACATTAACTTTATTTCTATGTTTGCTGTGCTGTGTTTGCTTTTCACCAAACATAATGCTTGGAGTTCAGTCCAAAAAGGTACATTTTGGTCTCATAAGCACCTTTTGGCAAATGGCATTTTTCCAGGTGACAGTCTTCCAGGTGTATTTTTGCATAGTGCAAACGAGACTGAGTGTGGTACTTTTTCAGGAAAGGCTTCTTTCTTTCAGCGCACCACTCAAAACACACCATCTACTGTGAAGCATGGTGGTGGCAGCATGATGTTGTGGGGGTGTTTCTCTTCAGCGGGGACTGGGCGATTGGTCAGGACTGAAGGGAAAATGGATTCTGCCAAGTAAATCCAAATTCTTAAGGAAAATCTCTGTTCCTCTGCTAGACAGCTAAAGATGAACAGGTATTTTACCTTCAAACAGGACAATAACCCTAAACATACCGCCAAAAGAACAATGCAATGGCTTATAGATAGGAAAGTGAATGTCCTTGAGTAGCCAAGTCAGATCCCAGATCTCCATATCCAATAGAAAATCTGTCAATGGACTTGATGAGAGCAGTCCATTGCCACTCACCACAGAATATGACTGAACTTAAACAATTATGTAAGCAAGAATGGGCAAATATTCCCCAATCTAGGTGTGCAAAGCTAGTGAAGACATTTGCAAAAAGTTTAAATGGCTGTAATTAAAGCAAAAGGTGGCTCTAAGAATAATTTAATCAGGGGACTGGTAACTTTTCCAACCCTGTTATTCTAATTTTTCAGTTTTTATTAATCCTCCATAATGTAAAAATAACTCCAGAATGTTTTAAAATGTTATTTTCACGTTGATGATGAGGGTTATGATGTGTAGATACAGCTAAAAAAAAAATTATACTTTATTTATTTTCCAGGGTGTAATGTGACAAATGGTGAAGATTTTAACAGTAATCTGAGATCTGGGGAATTTAGAGGCCAAGTCAACACTTGTTGTTGTGCTCTTCAAACTATTCCTGAACCATTTTTGCTTTGTGGCAGGGCGCATTATCCTGCTAAAAAGAGGCCACAGGGTGTACATGGTCTGCAACAATGCTTAGGTAGGTGGTACGTGTCAAAGTAACATCCACATGGATGGCAGGACCCAAGATTTGCCCAAAGCATCACACAGTCTTCGCCGGCTTGCCTTCTTCCCATAGTGCATCCAGAAGCCATGTGTTCCCCAGGTAAGCGACGCACACATATACGGCCATCCATGTGATGTAAAGGACAAAAAGTTAATTTGCTGCCTAATATATCCCACATACTAACAGGTGCCGTAATGAAGAGATAATCAGTGTTATTCACTTCACCTGTCAGTGGTCATAATGTTATGCCAGATGGATGGATGGATGGATAGACTTTCAGACTAATGAAAACCGTTAAGTCTGTAGAATCAGTAAGGAACCAAAACAGGATCCATGACTGCCAAATACAACATGTGACAAATAAAACAAGTCCAAAGTACAAATGCAGTCATAAAGTTAAGGCTAAAGAAGGGTACTGATAGTTATAATTGTTTATCATTCATGAATATCTTCTTTATTTGCTGAAACCTGTATTGCTCAAGTAAACAAATATGTGCCCAATTTTAAAATCAACAACAAAAAAAAGCCCTCCCCTTTTCAGAATGCAGTTGATCGTCCTTGCAGTACCAAAGCACGTGTAAACATACACACCCCACCCCCGTCTACTGGGTGAAAAGTTACTGAAGCTACCAAGTGTATACCTCAACTTTTTTTGTGAAGCTATTCTGTCTTTAACAGGCTCATTGACTGCAGTGTGCAACATGTTCATACCTGCCTCACAATGCAAACTATCCTTTCATGTCTTGTTACTGTTGGCTGATTATATGAAATTAAGTTATCATGTTTTATATAATGATATACACTGACTCTTTTATGATATATATGACTTTTTATTTGAATAGCTGTTGAAAACGCTGTGCTCCTTAATTGTGTTTTTAGAACAAATGACTGAATTATCAGTTTACAGTTAACACAGTTTTACCCTGTAAGCATCATTTACAGTCACAAGTTCGGAAAAAAACAAATCAAAAAAGCACAGATGCCCTTCACAATCTCTGCTGACAGACATTTACATGGTCTTTGGATACAATGCTGATTATGATAATCTGGTATGGTATGATATCAAATGTTTAAAAAATATTTTTGGTATACACAGGTAATACATTCCATAAAAATAAAAAAATTAAAAATGTAAAAAAAAAAAAACTTACATTTTACATCTCCCTGTGTTTGAAACATCAAGTTACAGAGACCAGCTGGTTTGATCTGCATCTGTCAAAAGCAAACACAGGGACTAAGAAAATGAGTTCAGGCACTACAATTTCATGGATATAACTCGTTTTCCCCTTTATTTCATTTTTTCCAGAACTTTTCGAACTTCTTTAGGGCTGTACCCCCAAGGTCCGATGCCACCCTGTTAGGAAGAATGAAAATGTGTGTGAAAATCCTTCCATACTGTGGACTTCCTGATGAATATATTTAGACACTGGCACTCAAAAATGCAAAAAAAGCAAAAGAACAAACCTAAGCGACTATAAAACCCTTTGCCCCATGCTATTCAACTCATTCCAAACCTTTCACCTCTATAAACTCGTGAAATCACTTACTACAAGAGGAAGAGTGCGTGTAAAAGCCTCTGGCCAAGGTTAAAATGTTCTAATGGTTTCACTCACAACTCTCTACTGCTCTCACGAGAGCTGTTATGAAGCTTTGGAGGCATTTCCTGTACTGTGCGCAGTTTGAAGTTTCTCTGCATTGCAAAACACTCACCTGATAGATAACTTTCCCACTCTGAATGACATAGAGCCGCTCAGGCAGAGCTCCGTATTTGCTGGCGGTGATGTTGGTCATCTCGTCCACGACCACAGGGCAGAGGGGGTCTTCTTTGACCAGGGTCCGGGCCGCAGCCAGTCTCTCCTCCAAGTTTTTGTGCACGCTGATATCGACGTTGTTTACAAAGGCCCAACCATCTACGAAAACAACAACAACAAAAAAAAAAGGATTTTGCTTATTGCATAACATTTATCTCTACATGTGACTGACTCTACAGTGCATCCGGGCAGAGGTTACATCAACCCATTTTGTTAATGTTACATCAAGACTACAGCAAATGCATTGAAGTATTATTGTCATTACCAGTTGCATGTGCCTCAGCAAGGTAAACAACGAGGAAATCTGCCACATCACTGAAGTCCTTGACAAGCTGTTTAAACTCATCAAGTTTATAGAGAAACGGGGGTCATGTGCAACTTCCAAAACTCAGAACCAGTGGACGGTTACCTGTGAAGAACCCAAATAAACATAATATTGGAACAGAGCAGTCAGTTTTATTGTTCAAATAAAAAACACATAATTAAATTGATGGTTGGAACAGAACCGTAGGACTGAGCAGTCAGATTAAGTTTTCCAAAAATAATAACTATTATTATAAATAAATAAATATTAGTGTGACCTTAAGACTGGTGCAGTCAGTTTAATTATTCCAATAATAATAATAATGTATAGAATGCGTTTACTGTACCTTTAAGAAAACGATGAATGCTCGTTTTCTGTCCGTCCAGGGTAAATAAAGCCGTGTCTGGAGCTGCGTGCCCCTCAAACGCTTCTAGGCCCAGCGAGCACCAGTTCACTGAGAACACGGTTCTAATGAACACCAGAGAAAAGAAAGACGGACCCCAGTCTTCGTATTTGAATCTGGGATTTTGCGTCATCGTAGACTTCTCTCCCATTTTTAGATGGATTTTCTTCATCAGTCCCGGGGAAATGACTGACAGGAGTTTTAATAGAGATATAGTCACGATCGCAAACAATAGCATGGCCACAGCTGAAACATAAACACAAACTTTTCTCAGCGCGTATCCCACCGTGGTCCCCATCGTGAGAGCGATTTATTAGTCCACGCGGCGTGGTGTCAACGCTACATGAACGACATCAAACTTTGCTTGTGTTGTAACTAACTAACAAATGCGTGGAATCCTACTAGACCAAAGGCTTCGCTCATGATTATTAATTAGCTCAAGCTGGCGTTCCTTTGTAACCTCTGTAACTTAATATTCATTCATATTATTCATAAGCCTCCCCCACAGCAGCATTCGTTGATTCACCAGCCGACTAATTATGTACGACCTCTTCAACAAATCAGCTGGTTCTATTGGACAAACTTCGCGCGACGTAATTAATATTCATGAGCCACATTCGCATAGTAGGATTCACGATCATGTAAACGTTAACCTTCTACTGTATTCGGATCATAGTTTATATATTTTCGGTAAAAAAGGGCCATAAATACCACACTTTTATACTAATAACTATATGTATATAGGCATATGTACAAAAAAAACTCAAATGTTAATTTCTAAAAATGTCCATAAGATGTCACTGTTGACATGTTTCATGACAACTTTTTTCTATTATTTTTGCCTTTTTGTCTTATCCTTTAAACAGAAAGTCATAAAAATGAAAAAAATAAATGAATAAATTCCGTTAGCCTACTGTTCTTCAGGTAATTCGCTTATGAAATATTTATTATTGATCTGCCTGTTCTGATCTTGCGTTGTCTAGCTATGGCATGATGCTGTGCAGTGATGAATCTAAGCTATGTCATGGCTTGTTAAACGTTATAAAGGTCTGTTTTAGTTGTGTAAATGCTAATTATTGTTATTATTATTCTCAGTTTGGTGACTCAAGATCAATTTCACCATTCACGTCGCAAGCATCCAGTTTGTTCCCGATTGGTCCCTCCCCTTTCAGCGGTGTGTATTCATTGGCACTTCGAGCTGTCAATCAGAGCATAGACGCATGTTTTGGTTTTCAGAATTGATGCTATAGAAAACTCATAAAATTGCTGCTGAAACGAGAGAGAGGATGCGGTCGGTACGAACACATTTAACAGCCTGTTGGACGCAGAAGTTGAGTCACCATTCAATCAAAATATCCTCTCTGTCTTGCTTTGGAGGGTTTAAATAGGTATGTTTTAATATCTACTACAACATATGAAAACATGTAATTAGCATATTCATCGTGTTTTACTGCATTATAAAAGTTTATTGTCTATATGTTTATCATGTTGCTCCATTGAGAGCTATAATAGTTCCTTCAATTCAAGTTGAAGTTCATTGTGTGATCCTTCATCCCACAGGTAAAATAAACGATAAAGGACTATTATTGTACGCGGACTGACATGCACACTTGGAAGTCAGAGGTCCAGATGCAGAAACCTGCAGCGCTCTTTGGGATGGTCAGTCATCAGACAGATTTCACCGAGCTGACTTTCTCCATGTTCAGCAGTAAAACAGACATGTGCCCGAAACGCGTGTCTTCTGACGGCTGCAGTGGCTCGAATCCCCCCTCGATACAGATGCGATGCGGATCTGAAGATCTCAAACTCCACGCGCATCACACATCCAAGCTTCACTGTTTCACCATGTCACCTGGAGATGGTATGTACCTGCGAGCGTTCTTTATCGACGGATTTTTATTTTATTTTATTGGGATTATGCAGTTTTAATTCATGGATTAAAATCAAACCAACTGGTTGAGCATAATTAAGAATGCAAATATAAAATAGCAATACAAATATTTAGCATTCAAATAAATTTAGCTTATAGCAGCTTCTGTAACTTCTAATTGAACACAGATGCCAAATGTCAATATGCCCAACCGAGCCAAAAACCTTTGACGGTTTTAATATATTTATATATATATAGGCTATTTTAAAAAAATGCATTTAGGCAATAATAGGCCTACATATTTAATAAAACAAATCAATTATAGCCTACTAAATAGATTAGGCTATAAATGAATTGGCCTATATATAATATACAATTTGTTTGGATTTATTTTGTTGCATAACAACCAGATAACCTGTACAATCGAAACTTTTTTTCTTTACCTTACCTTAACTGTTTCAAACTGACATCGATGTATGGTCACATTAGAGTGCGTAATAATATTTGGGCGTAATCTTGAAGTGTGTTGAATGTATCGCGGATAGCAATGCATGAAATACCAAAAAGATAATTTTCAGATTGTCGAAGATATATTGAACTGGCACGCGCAATATCTTTTTTTTAGCCTACTTGGTCGCGAAATTCATTAATTTATTATTACGTACTTAAAGGTAGAGTTCACCCACAAAGTAAAAGTCTGTCATCATTCTAATATTGTTCCAAACTTAACTTTCCTACTTCTGTGGAACACAAAAGGAGATGTTGGGGATTTACAGTTTCAGTCACCATTCACTGTCATTGCATCTTTTTTTCCATGCAATAAAAGTGAATGGTGACTGAGGCTGTCATTCTGCCTAACATCTTCTGTGTTCTACAGATGAAAGAAAGTCATGCAGGTTGACACATGCCATATGAGGGTGAGTACATGACAACAGAATGTACATTTTTGGGGTGCTTTATGTGAATACCATCATGTTATTGCTTTGGGAGATCACTTTATGCAAAACATACACCTCGTTCATTTAGCCATAAAAACATCTTAATACTTTCTAGTTTGCTTTGTAGAAGGAACACACATTCTATTGACTATACTTTTCAGTTTATGCATGTTTATGTTTATTATGTGCATATGTGTGTTTAGATTTAGGTGACACTCTTTTCGCAAGTAATGTTGAGCATGCATCACTCAGAAACAGGGCTCTCTGGTATTGGACTAGGGTGGTCACCCTGTTTAGATGATGCTACAATAGCGTGGGATTGCGTGGGCTGACACAGTTAACCGCTTACTCCAGCTTATGATTATACAAATTTGACTTCTATTAGTAATCATACCTTGTCACCAAAGAGACTCAGAGGGTTTGATTATGATGTTTGCCTGACAAATTCAAACCAAATGTTTCTCGAATGTGTCTCAGCATTTATGAGACTTGGTTCCCCAACTCTCCCCCGTCCAAAGTGAACCGTTTCAATGTCTATCAGATGCATTTGACAGAAGGAAACACTGATGTTTTAGATGTGCCTATTTGGGTATCCTACTTTGCGTGCTGGAAAGGAATGGAATGAGACTTTTGTGAAATGTTTTGAAGTAAGCATGTCGTGTTTTGCGTGATCTTGTTGACATCTTGTTGCCTTGTTGAGATATTAACTTACTCGTTTTACATAGGAAATCATTTTTAAAAATATTTTTTTATAATTGTTTTTAGCATTGATTATATGATTCTGCGTTCATCTGTGGTAGTCTTTTGTGAGCATAGGCTGTAACTTAAAGACAATTTCATCCGTTAAAAAAAGAAAGAAAAGAAACGTTGATCAGGTGCTCAATTCATTTCAACTGGACTGGCAGAGCATGCTTGATTGTACAGAAAATTAAGTGATGTGGAAGAAAATGTACAAATATTTAACCCTACCTTACCTATAAAGTTTTTTTTTTTTTGCCTTTTCTTTTCCCCAATTATTATTGCACAGTCCTTTAGAAGGAAAGTAATTTTTAGGGCTCAATGAAGGATTTTATTCTGCTGACTAATAGTCGGATTTGTACTTACCCTATATACAAACACATAACAACATTGATTCCATGTCACATGGCATTAAACTTACAGATTTTTGCTGAAACCCATGCAAGGCTTATGGTAAAAAAAAAAAAAAAACTGATACTGTTTTAATTTTTCAACCCATTTAAGTTTATTAAGTTTTGTAGCTTTATAGTTTGAAGCTCTTTCCATTTCAACAAAACTTAGATATGTTATCAAACAAGGTAAAATTACCTTATTACAGCAGCATTCATGTTGTAGAATTAGTTATTATTATGTACAAAAGTCATGGCCATGCAACCAGTGAGTTGGCAAGTCTTCACACATGTACATGATGGATGTACATGAACATCCTAAGAACGCAGTGCTAGTCAGAAGAGACAAAATCTCTCTAACATGGCTAATTAACTTGTTCTTTGGCTTTGTTGTCTTCTGGATAAGTCACTGATTTGTGGTGCTTTGGTAAATATAGTTGGATAATTTTTCACATTTCTGCTTTCTAAGCTGGTTTGCTCTTAGTCATATCAGTGAATGATATAAAAAATTTTGAAGTCGTCCCATTAAGTTCTTCAAGGTTTTTCAGCATGTGAGATTACCATGATAAGAGCTGCTGTGATTGTGCTTGTGTTTTTTGAACACAAGGTAATACTTAGTATTCACAGACAAACTCCCACGTCGAAGTGTTGATTCAGCTCATGAAAAAATGAGTAATTGACTCTAAAGGGAGTCATTGCTATAGTGTTTCGGGTTTCTATGGTAATGAGTCTACTCCCACACACATATACAAACTCAGCACCGTTTGGTCACTCTAAAATGTGGCATTTGAACTCATAAGTTGAATTCCTGTAGCTTGATGAAGTTTCCTGTGCTTGCTTGGCTGATATTCTGTATGTCTCAGGATGTGTGGTGCTGCCATTATTAATTAGAAATGATTATAGGCTAAAACCCCAGACTGATCAGATTCAGAAGTTCTCCTTCAGGTAATTTATAGGTGGTGGATGCTTTATATACAACAACTAGCTTTATCGGTTTCTGTAAACATGTGTTGTCCACAAGATTGCTTTGTTTTAGTTGCTGTGGCTGACTGCACTCAAGTTTTAAAAAAATTTGACGTCGGTGGTTGCATCACTGCTAATCTGCTGTGGACTTTTTGGACTGCACAATTACCTCCTCTCCCCTGAGCGTTTTCCGTTCTTTTCTCTTGTTTTTGGGTATTCTCTCTCACACTTACACACACTTGATCCCTGCGCAGTTGTGCTCTCACTCCCACACATCCTACTCGACTGAGGCCCACGTCTTTTGGGGAACTCCTATGACATCAGAATGAGGCATGGATAAATGGATTGTGTGGGGAAACTGTAATGTTTGCAGCTTGTTCCATTGATTCACAAAGTCCTCATGATCAATGTGCAGTGCTATTTCATCCTGGTCGATGACATCACCGAGCAAACGTTTAGCAAGTGAACATTTTTCAGCGTCAGTCACCAAGTGTTTAAGAGCCAGCTTGCTGTAATGGAAGTTATTTGATCATTTCTCACAAACAGGTCTCTAGAGGACCTTCTCACGTGTTGATTCAGCTTAATTTGGCTGGGAGTTATTTTTGAGAGAAAGATGCGGTCGGTGACGCATTATCTGCGGAAAGTCTGAAAAACATTTTATAATCTAATCGAGTAGCTTTTGATGAAAGATACTCTTGGTGGTTTTAGAAGATTACAGCATCTGACTCTCAATCATTATGGTTTGGGTTCATTCCATTGTACTTTTTCAAATAATCTGTAAAACCTCAACGTACTTAATCAATCCTGAGGTAAAACATTCAGACGTCTGCGACCTTTATTACTGGCTGGATTATGACTACAATTTAGGCTTTTTATTGCACCTGTGATGTCATAGCTCATGTCCAGTTTTGTTTTATTTATGCTTTTGGGGTGCGTAATTCTAAGCCAAAGAAACGGCCTGAATCATCCTTCATTTCAAGGGCACCCTCGCCCTGCCAATACAACCCTCAAACCAATAATTCAGTTAAAAAAAAATATTATCTGGTTTGAATAAGTGTCGAAATATCGCTGGAATACCAGAGGAAATGTGCTCTGGACCTGGGCTTAAATGGAGGAAAAACAAAATTGGCTCCGATGTGTCATCATAAAATGTATTTTTAGCTTGGACCATGTCTTGAGAATCACTCATAAAAATGCACCCACACTCTCCAACCTTTTTTCCCTCTTGCTTTTTGATATAGGGGTCGAATTCCTGCCTCATGTGAAATGAATCTGATTGTTTTGCCTACTCGCTCTGTCTCCCTGACTCCGTACTGAGATGAAGGGGCTACTCGCTCTCGGCCTGTGCCAGGGGGACATGCCACAGCTAACCGCACATCTACATGGGCCGAATTACTCATGCATTTTTAGACGGCAGCAACTGCGTCTCCAGACATCTCAGCGCGTGTGACCGTGCACGCGGGTGGTTTTTTGATTTACATTTCGACAGTGGCACTTGCTGTTCTTGGCCCTGTGCTTGTTTGCTTCATCAAAGAAAAATCCGCTCTAGTGGTGGTGCTGATCGCAGTGCTTAAAGCGGACGCGCAGGCCCTGGCTTCCTGTAGCGGGACACTGCAAGACGGCTAGGTGGCCGTGACCCTTTGGATCCACTGTTGATTTAATGTTAAAGGTGACGGATGGCAATCGACACCCCACTGGTTTTTGTACCAATACAGCTGTTTTTCTGCTCCACCCAGTTCACTTGCCTGTTTAATACAACATAAATATGGATACTGAAACCAGTGCCAAGTTCCCTGGTGGGTCTTTTATTAGAAGAAGTATTATTCTTTTATATCAAGAAATACCACAAAGATTACAACAGATTCTCGGTACAAACAAAACCTCTAGTTTATACAGAGGACGTAGTTAATGTAGACAGATTCATAAGACGTTTTCTGCCAGTCATTAGACCTTCATTTTTACAAGTCTGGGCACGTCAGCCGTCCAATCGAGCACTGGCTTCATTCGAATGGTCAGAAACAAATGCACAAACATTTATTCCTTCATTAGCAGAGAGCAGAAAGCATTAGGCACAGTTATATCCTCTCTGTTGTTCAGCAGTTTCGTCGTGCCAGGAAGCTGCCATGGGGCAGTGCCCATTCAGTCTGTGATCTGATTGGCTGGAATGACCCTAGAGGACTATGAAATCCATTATAAAGTCTAATAGTTCAGTTTATATACTTTATTGCTGGTTGTTAATAAAGCGCAGAGTTCTGGAAGAATTAGTTATTCTCTCGTCCTCTAGTGATCCAACACCAACCGAGTGTAATATTACATTACGCTCAGGGATTTCTGAAGGCTAATAACCTGACATGGGCCCTGAATGCAGATTGTTTAGAATGAAAACACTTTTACGAACAGATCTGGATTATGTGATGGGAGCCATTCATCTTTAGAATCGTTGATGGCTGTAAATTTTATATATTTGTGCTGTTTGTGTGTAGCGACGGTTGAGAAGGGAATGCTGTGTTTATTATTTTTCACTGCTTTTGTCTAGTGAAGTTCTCCTTGGCCACAGTAACGTGGAGAAATAACATTTCCCAGCTGAGCATGTGTCAAGTAAACTTGACCTTTTGCAGTTCAAAGGCCAAAAAAAGGAACTGACAGACATTAATAAATATTAAAGAGACAGACAGTTCTCTGTTAGCACACAAAACACCTCTTAAATATCATTTATGTCCTCATTTTCTTCAACAAAGCTAATATTTTTGTGAATACCAGACATAATATACATCATGGAGTATAACTAATAATTTTGTCTGGCTACTTAACGCATTTTTGTCATGTCCAGTGACAGTCCAATCAGATTCTTCTGACCTTTAGGGCTGAATTTTTTTCCTTTTTTTCAGGCATTTCAGAACAGTCTACAGTCATGAATCAGTAAGCTTTGAGCATTGCTACTTCCTGTTTCCGTCGAGCTGCTGTTGGATTACTCGGATGGGAGACATGCTCAGAGCAAGGTTAAAAGAACACCGAACATTATTAAACTTTTCTCTGTCAGACAATTTTGTCGTCTCATCTCCACACAGTGCTCTGGGGTGTTTACTCAGATTTAAAGCATAAATTGAAATCAGCAGTTTGGCAGGTTAATATTTGGAGAAAAAGATGCCGCAAACGATAAGAGGACACAATTTCCCACGACACAGACCATCCGATCTGTTTTTTCCCTGATCCTTCACTTCATTTTCATGTTATGGGAATTTTATGCGAAAAACAAGAACTTTTGACTAATAATTGCTACGTGCCTTGTTCAACCCCAAAAGTTTTGTAAAATGTAATAAAATTAAGAATCTGTGATTTGTACATTCTCTTTAAGCTTTATTTAACTGACTAAAGTACAAAGAAATGTTTTCACTGGCCAAATTAATTTTATTTCATAAATATAAACAAATTTTGATTTTGATGGCTGCACTACACTCTAAAAAAGTTTGGACAGAGGCTAAATAGAAGTGAAAAGACTATAGAATATCCAAGATAAACTGTTTTGAAACGGTCCACAATCAGGAGGTGAACGGGCTATCGTGTTTGTGTATAATAGGAGCATCCACCAAAGACTGGGTCTTTGCAAGCAAAGATGGGTCTTGGCTCACCACTTTGTGCCAAATTCCATGAGAGAATTGTCAAACAACTCAAAAATCACATTTCTCAATGCAAGAATGCAATGTATTTAGGTCTTTCACCAATTACCATACATACTATTGTGAAAAGATTCAGGGAATCCAGAGAAATCTCAGTCCGTGTAGGGCAAGGCAGGAAACCTCTGAATGTGTGTGACCTTTGAGCCATCAGACAGTATTGCATGAGAAACCGCCGTGCTACTGTGTTAAATATAGCCGCATGGGCTCAGGGGTATTTTGGAAAACCGTTATCACTTAACACAGTCTGCTGCTGCATCAAGAAATGCAACTTGAATCTCTGTTTCGCATGGAGAAAGCTATACATTTGTTCAGTGCAGAGATGGTGCTGATTTCTTTGGGCCCAAGCTCATCTCAGATGGTCTAAATCATAGTGGAAGTATGATCTGTGGTCAGATGATTCCACGTTTCTTTTGGGAAAAACTGACTTCAAGTTCTCAGTCCTAAAGACGAAAAAGACAGTCCAGACTTTCATCAGTGACAGGTGCAAAAGCAAACATCTGCCATGGGTGACTTGCATATGTGTGAAGGTATCATTGATGTGGAGGCATATTGGGATTGTACAGAGACTGACATCAAGATGACATCTTTCCTGGGAAGTAAGACAATGCCAGGCCTCATTCTGCGCATGCTAAATCAGAGTGGTTTCTAGACACTCTACACCGTAGAAGGGATGTGCTTGACTGCCTGCCTGTAGTCTAGATCTGTTTCTTATTGAAAATGTATGGCTCATCATGAAAAAGAGAATCAGACAATGATGACCACAGACTAAGCAGCTGTTTTGCATCAAGTGAGATTGGAAAAAAAATCCACTTGGAAACCTTCAATAATTAGTATCCTCAATTCCCAAACATTTAACAAGTGTAATTAAAAGGAAAGGTGATGTGACAGTGACTCTTTTTCCAACTTTTTTGGAGTGTGTAGCAGCCATCAAACTCAAAATTTGTTTATATTTACAAAATACACTTAAGTTGGTCAGTGAAAACTTTGAAAATCTTTTGTCAGGTAAATAAAGGTTAAAGAGAATGAATAAATCACAGATTCTTGATCTTGACACCTCCTCCAGTGCAGCCCTATTCTGACGATACAACAATGAATCGATTAATGAAGAATAATTCGTTACGCAACAATTAATGTGTGCTGCGCCTTTAAGTGGCACTATTGTGTTCTGTGCACAGAGAGAAAATGCTTGAAGTTGTATAAAAATACAACATAACTACAGTGACTGGGTCCTGTCTGAAATTTTTTACACCAGATGTTGGGACAATTATGCAAATAAGCAAATAACTCGTATGTTCCGGTACTTTTTAGTGAATCAAAAACATCCAGCCCATCCAGTATAGTCCGGTAGGCAAACAAATGACTCAAATGACTCAAACGAGATGGTTCTTGCTAATAAATCAAACACAGACAGCTAACAACTAACTGTGTAACCTAAATCAGTATAGTTGTTGACTGGTTATTCATATTATTATTTGTGGTGAAGGATACACAATGCATTTTGTCAGAAGTATTTTATATAAGAAATTAATAAAATGTTATCATATTATTATTATTATTATTATTATTATTATTGTATTTTTTTTTTTTTAGTTTTGATGTTTAGAGTATTATAATAATCAATTATTGGACTTGCATTAATAAGTCTTGCCTCTAAAAAGTAATTAAAAGGTCTATGTAACAAACCTTTTGAATGTATTTAATTATTATTGAAATTCTCTCATCAATTGGAAATGAAATTGCATTTTTTCCCAAATAGTTATTACTTAAAACACTATTAGAATTGTTACCATGTTACTGGTCTTATTGGTTTATTTAAAGGAACTAAATAATTGAAGTATTAAAGGATTTGAGTAAATAAAGAAAAAGAAATAACAATGGAACCAGTTCTATTGTAGTTATGAAATAAATTATTAGCAAATTTTTTTTTTTTTGAAAATGCACACATTCACTCTTATTCGTATGCCTAATATGTAAAAATGCAAAATGTCTCGTCACATCAAATCCAGTTATGATTTACACAAATCATGTAAATGATGCCATATTTTCAATTCAGAACTGTGAAATTTAGAGAAAAACGGAGTAGTCTGCATCACTAGAAATTACTGTCGGTCACTGAACTTTTTTTATTGTAAAACAGTTGTCAAATATACGTTTAGCTACTTGCATCTTACGACGCACTCTTTCACTGCTATAACTAAAGTGTTGCACTGGAATTCGCACTAACCGTAAGCCCCACCTTCTTTGATTTGATTGGCCATCTCACTCATTCTGACAGTGACTGTTAGTCCGCTGAGGCAGAGCAGATTAAAAACGTTTTGTCATCCTAGCAACAAACAGAGCAGTGTGTACAATATCAAATATTGGAAGGGACAATTTGGCCATTTCTAATTATTCGGGGGGACTTGTCCCCCTCGATATCTATGGTGGTTACGGCCCTGCTTCATAGAAGCATTTATTGCAAAAGATTGTGATTTCTAGGTTTACAGTGCATTTTCAAAGTGTTTTCTGTGAGTTCCACATTGTGCAGAAACTATACTCTCGTTCACGCAGGCAGTGTGAGTGCAGTTAATATGGATGCCTATGAAATACTATAAATACGCAATTCAGACATGGGATGTGTGACAAGCTTTACAGTTTAACGTATATAAAGAGAACCAAAATCCCTAATAAAGCATTTGAGATATGGCTGCAATAGCTCATGAGAAAGCAGAGCATGAGAGGAGAGAGACTAATGCGTCCCGGCCCTTTAACAGGATGAGAGGAATTTGAGGAATGAATGTTGACTTCAGCTTTTTACAATTTGCACTGAGTTTGCTGACTTATCACCTACCACAAATATTTCCCCCACTATTTCACCCTTTAAGCCCTGACCGCAATCTCACAGATGAGTTTTCCAGGGCCCGGTCTGTGCCAAACTTTCCATTGGAGTCACCCCTTTATGTGCATGTGTGTGTATGAGAACATACTCATCATGCTGTAGCAAATGTACCATAAAAGTTAAGATACTTCTCTAGTGTTGACACAGCATTAATTCCACTGTCAAACGTCCCATTAATATGAGAAATAAGACATCCCATTATGGCAAACTGCTCACTTTTTCTTTCAACCGGCCGTGCACTTCTAAAATGCATGAGAAACCCTTTCTTAGTGCATTTGGGTGCAAATCAGTTTGACTGTACATCATGTTAGACACTTAAAGTCGGCATGAAAAGGAAGTTGCGATAACCTTTCTTCACTATTGTGACGTATAGCCCAGTGAAACGGCTTCTCAAGCCAAGGCCGTAACCATGTCTGACATTGCGTATTTGTATTTGTATTTTTGTATTTGTATTTTTTTATTTATTTTTTTTATGCACACATTCACTCTTATTTTCATCTGCCTAATATGTAAAAATGCTAAACGTTTCTTGTCACGTCAAATTCAGTTATGGTTTACATAAATGTCATATTTTCAATTCAAAATGGCGAAATTTCATAAAAAATGTCAAATAGTTTGCATCACTTGATATTACTGTTGCTGTTGGTCCCTGGTTTTTATCGTAACAGCCAACAGTTGTCAAATATTAAATGTTTAGCTACTTACATCATACGACGCGCTCTTTCACTAAAGTGTCGCGTTGGTAAGCCCCGCCTTCTTTGATTTGATTGGCCATCTCACTTGGTCATCCTAGCAACAAACAGAGCAGTGTGTAATGGAGTACAGCAGAGCAGCATTAACAATATAAAATATTGGGGGGACAATTTGGCCATTTCTAATTATTCGAGGGGACTTGTCCCCCTTGATGTCTATGGTGATTATGGCCATTTCTCAAACAAGAACAAATGTAGGGCAGGACTTGATTTTGTCAGTAATTGATTGGATCGTTGTAATTTGCTATTGGTCGATCTCATGTGAGTGGTTGTCCTGCCCTCGCACCAGTAAATACGTCCTCAGAGAAGAGATGTCGTTGCCAAGTGGGAGGGGAAGTTAATTTAATTTAAGATTAGGAGGGCACATGGAAAAAAATAAGGGATGTGCATGGATAAATAATTTATAATAAATACTGCAATATTCCATAAAAAAAAAAAAGAATTGTCAGTTTTTATTTCATGGTGACTAAAAAGATATCTAAGGGATGCTACCATTGGCAGTCAAAGGTAGGAACGTAACCAGTACTGACTGGAGAATCGGGAAGTGCTCTTGGTGAGCTCCAGGTCACATTTGTAAGTGACGGAGCGAGGAATGCTTGTTGAGCGCATCTGTCACACGTAACCTTCATGTCTCATGCACGTGTGTTTCTTATTCAACTAACACATGTGAGGGAGGTTATACATTGCTGGATCTTATGGAAATGTAAGCGATGAGTGCGTGTGTGTGTGTGTGCGCGCTCAATATCGCCGTGGAGAAAGTGGAAACGAAAACAATCTCAGCCTAATCAGAACCAGGTCACTCTGTTGTCCAGGCCGTGCTTGACATTTACGGCCTTCCCTTGGCTCCACATTCGCTCTTTACAGCAGGGCCGGTCCACAAAGCTATACACTTCACCATATAACTGATTTGCTAGTGTTCCTAAATCTACACATAAAGCAATGCCCGACTTCACAAGGTTCCTATTTAAAGAAAAACGATGACACAGGCAACAGGAAACAGGAAAAGTTGTTATATATCACTTGCCGTTTCTGACAAGAATATTCAGAGGAGAAAAAGAGAGAAATTCTGGCTGGAGCCGCAGTATGTGTTCCGAAACACTCTCGTTTTGTCCTTTTTTTGCTGTTTACTTGATTCTTGCCCTTAAAAAGTCAAATGTTGACTAACACTGGAAAAAAAAAGTGAATTAGGTGCTTGTGTTGTGAATGACCTAACAGCTTTGCTTTTTAAAAACTGAAATGAAGTAAGGCCGTATGAAAGCTCTGACAGCCAGGTGCTGTGGACTTGGCCAGCGATTTTAATTCTCAGGCCAGCTGGAAAATGAGTCCCAGAATTTATCTGCACCCTTTTCCCTTGACAAATTATTTTATTGTTCTCGCACAGTTGGTTTGCATTTATTCTTTTGGCTAATGATAGGTTAAGGCAGAGTGATCTGCTTTCGCTGTGTTACATGGCGAACGCACCCCAACTGGGCCTGTTCCCGTAATGACAAAGCATATTTGCTCTCCACGCTGACAGAAAGATCGATTGTGAGTTTAATGCTCAGGAACTTGCGGCAGAAAGATTCATCAAAAGGGATTTTCAGATCTGCGACACAAAGAAATTGCATTACGATGCAAAAATCTTGCCTTGGGATACCTGAAAACCTAACCTTATGCCTAAAGGTCATATCTTTTGCAGGGCTTAATTGGATTACAGGCCGTTCATGTTGTAAGAATGTTCCTGCCCTCTGTAGATGGAGAGATATCAGTATTATAACTGTCTGCTTACTGCACTCTTCCTGACCTGAGCACAGTAGACGAGAGCTAGCCCGCTAATCTTTTACAAATGCTGCTAGTCTCCAAGACCAGGCTTTCTCAAAGATGACCGAGTCAAAACAGACCCTGCTTCTCAATGAGCCTCCATTGAAAATATGTCTGAATCAAACAGTGACTAACACATACCTTCTGTCTGCAGGGTTACTTTGCGAATGAGAGCGAGCCTTACCGGAGACGTTCGCGCTCATCTGGAGGCTCTGGTTTCTCTTTAGAATCGGCACACTTATTTTCAAGGATGTTACTGAGTGGAGACAGTGGACTGCCTAGAGGATTGTATTGTCATAACAAGTCTGCGAGCCTTTACGATGATTGACGTTTCATGACGTCAAGAGAATTAGCTGAAGAAACGTATACGTTAACATTCCCATTCATCATGGTTAATGGATGGGAATTAGAATTTTTGTCATGTGACTTTTAATAGCATTTAATTCTTTCGAGGCTTATTTTATAGTTTTATGGCATGTTATTGTTTTGTGTTTTAAACGCCACATTTTTTTGAGGTGAAATTAGCCGTTAATATTCAGATTATAGTTTTGCATAAAGAAATACAAAACTTTCAAAATAACTCAAAATTATAAAATTCATAACAAAAACTAGGTCAATGGTCAAGTTGAACTAAGCATTTTAGGTTTTTTGGCTTGGTGAAACCTCAAATTTATACAATTTTAATTAAAAACTATTACATTTTATTTAGTAAATGTCACATGTAAAATTCAGATTTACAATATATTACAAAATATTTTGTATGGAAGCTTGTTTCTGCCACTGAATAAAAAATAAAAAAGTAATTGCAACTTTTTATCTAAGAATTCAGACTTTTTTTCATATTTGCGAGAAATAAACTCTTTATGTTTATGTCCATAATTTTGACTTTTTCTCAGAATTGGGAGAATTCTGCAATTGCGAGTTATAAAGTTCAACAGAAAAAAAAGGAAAAAAGTCAGCTCACAATTCTGACATTTTCTTTGACAGTTTATATCACAAGAAAAAAAGTCATAACTGTGAGATGTAAACTCACAATTGCAAGAAAAAAGGCAGAATTGTGAGATAAAATGTCGCAATTCCTGTGTATGTCAATGAAGAAACGTGCTTTTTTAAAACCAGATATTGTATAGTCAGCTTCTACCAGCAGGGGCTTACATACTAAGCATCCAGGTCTTGATTACTTGATGTATCCATATGGATGTCGACATTTGCTTCAGTATTTACGCCAAATCACTCATTAAACAAGCAATCCCATCTCCATAATGGTACAACATGTTTTAACAAACATCTTATCAGTGAAGCATATGGGGAGAAATGACGTTAGACACGCAGCTTAATTTCGAAGGACTTTTGGTTCTCCCACGCCCTCCTCCTCTGTTTCGTGAATGCCTCTTCGATTGGAAGCACAGAGCTTTCTAAACATGTTTCTCATTCCAGTTCACCAGATCGCTGCCAACCACACATCTTGAAGAGGACTTTGAGTTGTATTTTCATGTGTTCTCTTTGTTTACATGGGGTTAGCCACATCTTCAGATCACTTTGTGCTTTAATCGACTCCATATAGTTTGGATATAGTGACAAATAGAAGGGTTGTCTTTGAGGATTACTTGATGGCTGAAAAATGTAGGGAAGCCAGCAAAAAAAAGACTTGCGTAATAGCTTTCGATGTACATGCTTTCTCATCATTATCTCAGCGATTTGTTCTGCTTGCTTGTACTTTTTGATAAAACTTACATTATGCCAGAACGCTTAATGTTAAAAGCTGTTCAAATGAAAAATAAGTGAGTCTTTGAGAGATGGATTTAAAATGTGTGAGTGTCTGCAGGGCACAAGCTGTGAAATAAGTGCTTTCCTTCTTTTACTCTTTATAAGTTAGTATTAAAATCCTATTATGCACACAACCCTGACTGAACAAACAGTAGTCTACATAAAGGAAATACATTACATACTTTTAGACCAAATATAATCACCCTCAAGTCCAGCTATAGGATGAACAACACTAACTACTGTAAAATATAGGTTTGAAGCATGTCATCAAGGCTTTTTAGACTTACCGATAGTCTGGTGATGCTGAATTGACCACCAGCTGCACGTCAAATCACGTTTGTACAGCTTGTAGATGCCAGCTTTCTACAAGCCTCAAGAGTTCAGAAAGCAGGAATCAAGTCCAATTATTGGCTAGCAAATCATTAGGATATGTACACTGCTGCTGGCCAAAACTCACTCGTTTAAGAGCACACAAAAAAGGCTGTAGGAACCCACCATGGACCCATTTTTAACATGTTTGTGTTAGCGATGATGTAAAATGGCAAGAATTCATATTTCACCTCAAATTTTGCTTTAGAAAAAAGTGTTTTTTCCTCGCAAAGGAAACAAATATTTGCATTTCAAAGCTCTTTCAGAGTGAAATGAAAAACAAACTCTTTATGGGTTTGGAGTCTTTTTTGGAAAAGTCTAGGGATGAAATGAATATGATTTATAGTTCATAAACGCACAGCTAATGCCAGGTTGTGTGAAAATGCTGGTGTTAAGTCATGCTTACGGCCCTGAGAGGGAATAAAGATCCACAAAATACTAGCTAACTGACTTTCAGAGATGTTTATGATACATTAGCACAGCTCTGGATCAGGAATCGAACCGTGAACTTGTTAGTTGAGCCATAACTCAAGGCGTTTTGTTGTAATGACGTTGTTTACCACATGTAGTAAAGAAAAGATGGCTATCAAGCAAGCAGAAAAAACACCAGGGCCTGTGACCCGAGAATAGGTTTCCTCTTAAACCACGCTGACGGTGGGCCAGTCTCCTCAGCTGGATATGACTCGCTGTCTGCATAAATACCCCTTTATTTACCACCTTCCCCTATACAAACCCTATCGCTGGGCTAAGATTGAAAGAATTTCCATTAAAATCACCCCATGATGCCCTGCTTTTTTATGCATGCCGCCCTTGCTCTCCCTTCTTATAGCCCTCATTTCTCAAACCAGCAGCCGGCGTGTTATTCCTGACCAGGGACTCCTGTGCTGACGGATGCCCTACCTTCTCTTCTCCTCTCTGGGGACGTCTGCATTGTGAGGGCCCCGTTTGATGTGTGATGATGTATATTGTCTGCTGATCTGTCCCCTCTCGAGTTACCAGGGGCCTGAGTGGGACAGCAGTTGTGAGGAAGCTATAAAAGGGGGTCAGTTTAGAATGATCCTGTGGTTTTTGAGGATGATACCCCACAAAACAAATAGAGTCACATTGTTTTGCCCACTTCCGTTCAGGGATATAGTTGTGGTTTGAAACTCTATGCTGTTTGAGGGTAATGGAAAATAGGCATCCTTGTGAAATATATTCTCAGAATATGAAATGTGTGTGTTGGGGCCCCATGTACTTATTTCTAAACTTTGCAAGTCAGTTCTTTGCAAGTCAATAACAGACATATTAATATGGAAATATTCTTTAGTTAAACAGCTGACAGTGTCATGTAAACACCTTCTTCCAAATATCGACTGTACAAAATATTTAAGGCACAAGATGTCATTTCTGCCACTAGTGGTTGCTTATTAAAGCTTGATTTCACGGAATCGTGGGAGTTGTTGTCTTTGCCTCTACAGCCGGTGGAAAAGAATCCATCTTCATGGATGAGCTAATATATTAAAGATTTATATGAAGAAGGGTGGGGCTGAAAGCTGTTGGAGCGGAATGAGGCCGCTGAGACACTTGTTGCACACTGCAGTAAGCTAGATCAATATTAGGCATGGTAAAACATTGTACTTGTGGTAAATCAAGAAATATTTATACATAATACATACATTTATACATATAATTTATACAATAAGACTAACTGTTGAGCTATATAACAATGATTAGTTTTCTGTTGATGAATGTATCCAAACAGTTGCTCACCTGTCTAATAAAACACATAATATATTAAAGCGTCTTTGGTGTTTCCATGATTTCTACAAAATAAACTGAAGGGTATGGAAATCGAGGTTAACATGGGTATGATGTCACTGATAGGCGATGCACGGACAGTCAGACACGGTCCGTGTCTTGGTTAAAATTGCTTATTTCTCTGGATTTAAACATTCTTGGAAACATTTGGGATAATATAAGTACACAAGTCAACAAAACATATAACACTGTTCTAGTGGTTTTTGGATATTTTAATTGAAAAATCTTACATATTGTGCCTTTTACACTATATCATTCAAAAGAAAGGGGTTGGTAAGATGTTAATACAAGAAGCCTCACCAAGGCTGCATTTATTTGATCAACTGTGAGAGATATTATTACAATTTAAACCTATGTGCTTTTTATTTTAATATTTAAAAAAAAAAATAATTTATTCCTGTGATGGCAAAACTAAATTTTCTGCAGCAGCCATTAATCCAGGCTTTAGTGTCACATGATTCTTTAGAAGTCATTCTGATATGCTGTATACTGAATATACTGTATATGATAGCTTTGTGTCAAGAATATAAGTTGTCATTCACTGATAAACTGCTATTGGATCATTGAATAATTGAATGTTTGGATCAAATGATTAATTGAAAATCAGACAGCGCTACTTCACTCATTAATGTACCAATATATGGCTTCAGAAGGGTCGTCTGGACAACTTTTATGATGCCTTCGTGGTGCTTTTTCCTTTTTAAAGCTTGTAAGCTTCATTGTAATTGCGTAGAGAAGAGCATGGAAAATTGCCTTGAAATTTTCTCCTTGTGTGATCCTTGAGAGAAATGTATATTTCTTAGTGAATTATTCCTTTGACCAAAATCTGGACCTTAATTGGAAAATTATGTTATTGTAAACATGGTTATTGATTTTGAGCTCTATGATGCAATTTTCTTATTAGAAAGAATCAAGAGTAAGCATGGACTCAATTTTGACAGTTCTATTTATTTGTGAAGTCGCCTTGGGTTGAATTCCTCTATTGTGTTCTTCAAAGCCCGAAACAGTCTTAACCGTGGCTGTGATGCTTGACTGAGAGCGAGCTTTGATAGCGACTAAGTTAGTTTACCATTGCGGAGTGCAGCCAGGTCCGTCATCTGCTGTGAATTTGCAGATAACATTTGTTTGAGGATATCAGCAGGGATTATGTTCTTGTTTCGGCTTGGACTGGTCATCTCCACACACTGTAATAGGAAAGCATGGGGCTTGAAGCGGGAAACATGAAACAAGATGAATAATCAAATAAAAATAAAAGCTTTTCCTTCTCTGCCCCTGTTGTCAAAGCAAATCATGACTCTTAAAAAAAGTCATGGAGCCAAGTCATTTCTTAATCACCAAGACTACTCAGTGTGTGAGTCTGTAGTAAGTTTTTATCCCGATCCCTGCCAGAAACTTCAAAGCCAAACCAATTATACCGAACGCTTTGAACGTCTTATTCTGAAAGAAAGCTTCCATTATTTTTTTCCTCCACTAAAACAACCATAACAAAAAATAGGAAATGAAATATGATTCTTTGTTGTGTTCCTCACATAACCATCTGGTTTTCCCATCTAATAACAAAGGATTAGAGAACCTTAGAGAATTGCAGGCATGGCTATGCTGCATAGATAACGATATAATCATTGTCAAACGTTCTATTTATTTATGACTCAATTACAAATATGTCTCTCATAATACTTGTCAAGGGGATTACTGAACAATTCTTGCCACTCATAATGCTCTTCTCATTTTATATATACAGTATATCAATATTGCTCATCAAGGCTGCATTTAATTGATTAAAATTACAGTAAAGATTAGTAATATTTTAAAATATTATTACAATTTAAAATGTATATTTTAAAGGAACAATATGTAAAATATTTGGATTAAAATATCCAAAAACCACCAGAACAGTGTTATATATTTTGTCGAATTTTGTATACTTACATTATCCTAGATGTTTCCAAGAATGTTTAAATCCAGAGAAATAAGCCTTTATTGCCAGGACACAGGGCCGTGTCCATGCTTCACCTATCAATGACATCATACCTGCATTACCCTCGATTTCTGGTTTTATTTTGTAGAAACCATGGAAACACCAAAGACGCTTTAATATATTATATGTTTTATTAGACTAGGGAACAACTATTTGGATACATTTATAGACAGAAAACTAATCATTGTTATATAGCTCAACACGTTTAGTCTTATTGTTTGAATCTCATTTTCTTGATTTACCGCGAGTACCATGTTTTACCATGCCTAATATCAATCTAGCTTATTGCAGTGTGCAACAAGTGTCTCATAGTAGCCACCAAGCAAACGCACAGAGTAACGTTAGTACATGATGTATCTAATATGATAAAACAGCACTGCATTACCCCACACACGCATGACCGGAAGAAGCGGAAGCTCCGACTGTGGCATAATAAAAGCTTCACTGCTCTCGAGCCGTGTGTTGTGCTTGTCTTTTGCTCCAGCGAGAGTGCTACATTAACGTTAATAATCTCATCCATGAACATGAGTCTGAGTCCCGTCCCGATTCTTTTCCACTGGCTGTGAGGTGAAGATGACATCTCCCATGAATATGCCCTCAATCTCAGTGTCATCAAGCTACGCCTTTGTTTTGAATAGGTGACCTCTAGTGGCGAGAAACTACATATTGTGCCTTTAATATATTTTAAAATGTAATTTATTCCTGTGATGACAATGCTAAATTTTCAGCATCATTACTCCATGTAGCAACGTTTGTAGCAACGTTCATGGGAAGGAAGGAGACGGGAACATGGACGACTGCCATGCGCACACATGATAAACCATAAACAAAAAGCAACATAAAGTCCAGGCCTGGCCCTCTCTCATCCTTCACTGGTGTCGCTTATCATCCTTATATGCCTCCGAGGTCCCTGATGAGAGGACTCGAGACCGGTGTGACTCGCAGGTGACGCTCATTCTCAATCACGCACGTCTCTCGCTCGTCTACCTCGCCACACTCCAATCTTAGGGTCACATGATCCTTCAGAAATCATTCCAATATGCTGATTTGGTTCTTAACCCTTAAACGCATACCTCGGGTCTTTAACATC
This sequence comes from Paracanthobrama guichenoti, assembly GCA_018749465.1. Lineage (NCBI taxonomy): Eukaryota > Metazoa > Chordata > Actinopteri > Cypriniformes > Gobionidae > Paracanthobrama > Paracanthobrama guichenoti. The sequence continues at coordinate 7,279,483 of CM031950.1, forward strand.
ATTCACTACCCTCCCCCTCATTAATGTTTTGAAGTTAGACATCACCTTCTTACTATTCCTCAATCTATTCACTATAAACAATACAACAAGAAAAATATATATAAATGTCTGTTTTTCAGGGTCACTAGCGACTCGGGGTAATAGTGCAAGTATATTTATTTTTGCACAACAATAATTGAATCTCTGATTACATTTACGCATTTGGCTTTTTGCACTTTTATCCAAAGCGACTTACATTGTATTCAAGGTACACATTTTTACATTTTTGTCAGTTCTTGCTTTCCCTGGGAATCGAACCCATGACCTTGGCGTTGCTAGCGCCACGCTTATTGTTTGAGCTACTGGAAAGCACTCAATAAACTTATTGATTACTCAATAAGTGCACCTTTATTCGTTAAGGTGTCAATGTCTGATACACAATAATGACCTGATGTTTCACTCATAAAACTCAGGCATAAAAACAAAAGAATACACAAGTATCCTCAGCAAAACTTGTAATGGCTCTGGTACTGGTACTGTACACAATGTACCATAATTTTACCATCGCTGACAGCTTCTTCACCAGATCCACTATCAGATCCACTAATATTTGTGTCACTGTCACTTGATAGTGGATCTGGTGAAGAAGCTGTCAGCGATGGTAAAATTATGGCAAAAAGCATCTGCTCAAATTGAACCCTTCCAAAAGGTATGCTTTGTTTATTCTTTTGTAATTCTTATTAAAATATCAGGTTTTATACTATTGCGGCAGTTAGAGATCCATCCGTGTTAGACATAGATCTGGGTCGCTAAAGACCCGAATATGTAATAATGATTGGCAAATCATTCATGCATGTAAGGGTTAAGAAATATTTTCTTATTATTATCAGTGTTTTAAAAAACGGTTGTGCTGCCTAATATTTTTTTTTGTGGCAACCGAGATGATGGAAAGTTCAAAAGAACATAATTTATTTGAAATATGAATCTTCTGTAACATTATAAATGTCTTTTATCACTTTTGATCAGTTTAAAAGAAAATCTTACTGACCCCAAACTTTTGAATGGTATATAATGATGTATGTTTACAGTCGTCTTTAGCTTCAGACAAGTGTACTAGCATTTGGAAATAGGATATGCGATGTGTGCTTGTGAGGTTCCTCTCATGTTTTGCGGTTGAATTTGGCCACTGTCATTTGAGTGGAACTTCCTGCCATCTGCATTCAATCGAATTCTCTCACAGTTTCAAGCTTGCTTGTAAATATTGGAAGCAGCCTAAAGTGAACGCCATACTCGGTAATGTGGGCCAATACAGTTGTGTACAGAGCGTGTTTTTGGCTGCAGGCAGCGACAGGACAGCCATTGACTCTGCATTGGAGGATTTGTGTGAAGAGCTGATTTTAACTAGGCTAATAAGACGGCTGAAAGTGTATAGTAAAATTCCCTTTGTCATTTATTTATTGGAAATGGCGTGCTGACCATTAGCTGTCATGCCTTAGGAATGCTTCAAATGAAAATATTAGCCTTGACTCATTCAATACAGGAATTTGTGCTTAGAATGTTGGATACCGTACAAGACTGCATTTCACTTTTAATTACAAGAGCCAGTTTTCATAATAAGGATTATGCGAGAACTGTATTATTAAGTCACAACCCTGACAGCCTGATTTGGTGTGAAAATATATTTTGCTAATGGAATTAATTTCCCATAATCTTTGCAGGGAATTCAAGATAATTAAAATATGACATCAGAGGGCAAACATAGAAACCAAAGCATTTTGCTCCAGAAGAAAAGCTCTATTTCTGTTCAAACATGGTCTGATTGTTTTGTCTCAAAGCTTAGAATAAATACCAAGACATACAGAAGCAAAATAGTTGCATGCACGCATACACACACAAAAAACAAAAACGACATAATACAACCCGTACAGTTCCACCGCGGCAGTATCACAGGGCCTCAGAGGTCCTGAAGTTCTTGTGTTTTTACAGAGCCCCAAAGAGCCGTCAAGATCCCATAAAAGCCAGAACAGCAGCCTGTGATGAGGAACTCTGAGTCTTAATGTTAAGGCTGTACGTTTTTACAGCACAAGACACAGGAATGTGCCGCAGCTCCGTGCTACTGATGCATTTACATTGTAATCACCTCCAGTATTTCACACTGTATAGATTTCAGTGGGCCTGATATAAAATTGTTTCCAGTAACCTCATCCTGTACGCACACTGCAAAACGAGCTCTATTTATGAACCCGTTTCTTACTACTGTTCATTGTAAAACAACTTTCTTGTTCTGTTTTTACAGTGCATTATTTTTTTAGAGGAACGTGACATGGTTTTCGTTTTAAATGGTAATATTGTGAAATAATATTGCAATTTAAAATATCTGCTTTCTATTTTAATATATTTTAACATTTATTCATGTGAGGAAAAGCATCATTGCTTCAGTCTTCACTGTCACATGATCCTTCAGAAATCATTCTAATACGCTGATTTGGTGCTCAAGACATTTCTTAATTTCAGTGTTGAAAACTGCTGGTGAACTGTGATGATAGAAAGTTCAAAAGAACATCATTTATTTGAAACCAAAATCTTTTGAAACATTATAAATGTCTTTTTTGTAAATATTTCACACTCTATAAATTTCACTGGGCTTGATGTAAAATCGTTTCCAGTAACTTTATCCTGTACGTAGAGTAAAATGAGAATTTAGGTTATGATTTAGGTGTACATTTTGTTCTAAGACAATAGAATAAAGCCATGTCTCATTGGACTCTAAATCTGTTTTGACGGGGCCATAGCTCTAAAAACAACCCAACATTTCAAAGTTAATCATCCTTGCTACTTCAGTGAAACAACATTTTGATGACGACGAACATTTTTTGATAATGATCATGCTCAAAATGGTTGAAGATAATGATTATTATGGCAGCACTGAAGATGTCTGTTGATTTTCAGGATCATTGAACATTGGTTTTGAAGGATGACCTGAATGCTTGTGGCTTTGGAACGTTTTAAAAGTCTGTTAGATGGCAGGAGTTGCATTGTACCTTATTTGAACTGATGAGAGCATATCCATTACGAACCGAAACGCTGGAGCCATGAACCCCATCCCTGGCACAATGGGCATCGCCATAGCTCTGCCAGGTTCTCCAGCACCACCCTGACCCAGCCTCACCCGCTGCTTACTGGAAACCGAAGCGATGGTGGTCCAGATCCACCCACGTCAGTCCACAGAGGACAGACTCGCAGGCTCCTCCAGTGACAGCCAGTCACCAGCAGGTGGTGACATGCCCAAGTGGAACCCAGTAATTACAATAAAGGTATGGAAGAACATCAACACTGATCATGATGACTGGAAGCATGTCAAGATGTTTGTCTCAGATTATATTTTGCATCTTTTTTTTTTGCTGGGTGTGTGTGTGGATGTGTACACGGCTGATACGGTTTTAAAATGGCCATGTAATGCTTTAATCACTGTGAGCCTTGATTTATAAGGTTCTCTTGTCCAAGCGTGCGGTTTAGTCATTGGACCGTAGGAGTAGTGCAGGCAGTGTTTTCTGTTTGTTTGTGTTCAGTAGTCTGCGGTCAGTTCGGACTGTTTTAGGAGCCGAGGCTATTACGAAATCAGTGGGCAGCTGCATCTGTCCGTCTCACGAGCAAACGATTCCTCTTCTTTTGTTTGATGAACTCTTGTTGTAAAGTTACAGCAGATCTTTAAGCATATTATTTATAACTTAATTTTGTCTGTGCAACAGAAAGTAAAACCTTTCATGTGGTTGCAAAAGAGAAAATCCTGTGCAATGTGCTGTAAATAGTTTCTTAAAGCAATTCTTAAAGGAATAGCTCAGCCACAAATAAGGTTTCATTTACTCAACATCCATATTGTTCCAAACCCATAAGATATATTTTTTTGTCCATGGAATCTACTTTATGCAGCTATTTTGCATGACAAAAAAATAAATAAAAAAATACATAAAAAAAAAAAGACATAACTACTTTTATGATACTGTCATTTCTACTTTGAACATGATCGTTGTTGTCATTATGAACTGTATGAAATTTCACATTTTGTTTCCCACAAAAAGACATGAGACTGAGTAAATAATAACAGACTATAAATTAGCTTATATTTTTAGATGACATATTTCTACTAAATGTGGACTCAGTACTTTTTGCCAGTTTTTAATAGTTTTACATCTAAATGATAATAATAATAAATGTTTTATTCTACATAGAGGTGGCTTCTTCTTAAGATGGCCATCATATTTTTTCTTTGCTTTTGGTATACCTTGTTTTCGTTTGACATGAAACATTAACTGAAAAATATATTATTTGCTAAATATGACATTTTTGTTCTTAGAAGTGAAACCCAAACCAGGATTTGTCTTCATACAGAAACTGCCATAACAAACCAATTTCATCCTCATGAAAATCCTGGTCTGGTGGTACCAATAATCTAGCAAGAAAAACAAAGTCATTTCAGTCCCTCATAATTTAATCAAGTTTTTTTTTTTTCTCTCTCTCTCTCTCTCTCTCTCTCTCTCTCTCTCTCTCTCTCTCTCTCTCTCTCTCTCTCTCTCTCTCTCTCTTCTCTCTCTCTGCCATGCACCTGTTTAAGGGAACCTTTCTCCAGACTTTGTTATTTTTCATTTGCTTGTGCCCTCAGGTTTTCAATCAAACCTTCATTACTAAGCAAACAAATAAGTTCCGGGTCTGTGTGGAGACACAAATATAGACATGAGTTATGAGATTTAAAGATGCAAAAGGCTCTTGTCGATAATACGCAACATCTGCACAGGACACTGCAGCCGTGTTGAGGAGCGCAAGAGAGTTCAGTATAATCCCACTGCTCAGGCGTCTGCTGACTTTGTTCCCTAATGAAAAAAAGGACCTTGAAAGGAAAACATAAAGACAGTGAGAGAAGCTGAGAAATAAAATATGAAAAAGAAACCAATGAGGTTCATTCTCGTGTTACGCAGCACGTTTGAGCTCCCTCAAGAACCAATGAGGTTCATTCTCGTGTTACGCAGCACGTTTGAGCTTCCTCAAGAACCAATGAGGTTCATTCTCGTGTTACGCAGCACGTTTGAGCTTCCTCAAGAACCAATGAGGTTCATTCTCGTGTTACACAGCACGTTTGAGCTTACGCAAGAACCAATGAGGTTCATTCTCGTGTTACGCAGCACGTTTGAGCTTCCTCAAGAACCAATGAGGTTCATTCTCGTGTTACACAGCGCGTTTGAGCTTACGCAAGAACCAATGAGGTTCATTCTCGTATTACGCAGCACGTTTGAGCTCCCTCAAGAACCAATGAGGTTCATTCTCGTGTTACGCAGCACGTTTGAGCTTACGCAAGAACCAATGAGGTTCATTCTCGTATTACGCAGCACGTTTGAGCTCTCTCAAGAACCAGTGAGGTTCATTCTCGTGGTACGCAGCACGTTTGAGCTCCCTCAAGAACCAATGAGGCTCATTCTCGTGGTACGCAGCACGTTTGAGCTCCCTCAAGAACCAATGAGGTTCATTCTCGTGTTACACAGCACGTTTGAGCTCCCTCAAGAACCAATGAGGTTCATTCTCGTGTTACGCAGCACGTTTGAGCTCCCTCAAGAACCAATGAGGTTCATTCTCGTGTTACGCAGCACGTTTGAGCTTACGCAAGAACCAATGAGGTTCATTCTCGTGTTACGCAGCACGTTTGAGCTTCCTCAAGAACCAATGAGGTTCATTCTCGTGTTACGCAGCACGTTTGAGCTTCCTCAAGAACCAGTAAGGATTTGTTCTTACATGTCAAGCAGGTTCGGTTTTGTTTTATATGTGAATAAAAGACTAAATTAAATCTGTTCATCATATAAAGCAATCGAGTCTCTTCAGAAAATTGAGACTAAACCACTCAATTCATATTGATTAGCTTTATGATCCTTTTTATGAACTTTTTGAAGCGTCAAAGTGGTAGTTGCGTAGCTGTCTATGGAGGAACAGAAAGCTATCAGATTTCATCAAAAATATCTTCATTTGTGGTCTGAAGCTGAATGAAAGTCTTGTGGGTTTGGAACAACATGAGAGTGAGTAAATAATGACAGAATTTTCATTTTTTGGGTGAACTAACCCTTTATGCACTTTCATGTCAGTTCCTGTCAGGTACATGTGTTATTTAATGTGCGCGAGATGTAATTTCCCCAGTGTATAATGTGTAGTTGATGGTTATATTCTTATCAAATATTTTTATTTTCATAAAAGCAAGTGAGTCTCTGTTAAATTTCACCCTTAGAGTCAGCAGCAAATGAAAATTCACCCTACCTATTTTCTTAATGCATATATAGATCTTATTGTGAACAGTTCATCCGTGCATACTTTAATTTTTTAATTTTTGTTTTTACCTTGTAATGTTTAATCAGAATGTCATGACTGGACCTTCTGGTGAAAATGACAGACTTCTCTCTGATGACGTATGCAGGATTTCTCCAATCATTTGATCTGCTTAAAGTTTAATTTTCAACCTGCTTTGTATTTTCAAAATGTAGGTAGTATATGTAAATGAACATGTTTACTCATTCTTTGTGTTACCTGGATTGAGACATTCACGTTTATATGTCAGCAAAAACTATCAGCTCCAGGGCGTTTGTGAAAACTACAGATTATACGTCCGCATTTTTGTACCCACACCCACGGACAGTCGGATCGACAGAGGGTTATTAACAGAACAGATATTTTAAGGGTAGGTTTATCACTGAAAATTGTATCAAATAACTCACTCACACTAAACAGTTACTATTTGAATTCTTACACACGGGAACAATACAAGTAGACACCACTTAAAAGTTTGCTAAGTAAGAAGTATTTCATGCTAAAGCAATTTAACTATGGTAAGCGTATCCATATCAGACTGGCGGGAGAGGCCTTGGAACATGCCCAGTGCATTATGGGTGTTAAAGTTTTCATTCCTGTTTGGCAAAAGGGAAGACAACAGCCTTTTTTTTCTCAGTTTTCTTTAGTCAGATAGCACTGTCTACTGTATAGGCAAAGTTTTATTGAAAGCCAGTAGTGAAGTGCCCCGTTAAAACCTGCCCCTGTAAGCTCACTTTATAGGATGAATGCAAAACTCCCATCTCAAAATCCGATTAACAAACAATGCATAAAACCAAGTAAAATATTTTTTTTCTTTTCTGATAAACTGTCACACTGTCACACAATACGGAAGTAAATATCAGTTTTATCACGACTTTAAAACAACGTACACATACATGCATGTCAAATAGATGTTGGAGAGCAACAGAGAAAGGCAAGGTAGCTCAAAAAAGTTGACTAAATATTTGAATTGAATTAAAAAAGTATATAATAATATGCCTTCCTGTAGCTCAAACAGTAGAGCATGGCACTAACAACGCCAAGGTCATGGTTTCGATTCCCAGGGAAATCATGAACTGATTAAAATAGGTCTGTAGGATTTTGTTATTTTTAAGGTCTGCCAGGTTGACCTGTAGAAATGGTCAGACCTCTTTTAAGTTAGTAGAATTTCTATTCTCAACAAAGTGCATGATACAAGGTATCACAGATGTCAACATTTAATCCCTAACCCAAAGTATGAGCACTAGTAATAGTGATTCCCACCTTAGCTAGCCCCACTAATGAGTTAATAGGGCAGAAAAGGACAAACAAATATAGGAAGAAGAGTGGATCAGAGTTCTGATCGTCATTAACTGTTCAAGTGCGGATCCTATGATTTATGGTGCTAAAGTGGCCTGAGTAGAAATGTCACAGTGCATTTCCAGACGCATCTGTCTTGTGGTTTGGCAGATTGTTGTTCTGTAGACTCGCATGTTTGACGGGCATTAGAGTCGATACACACATACATGTGCCGGCACAGCACACACATGCATACGCGCACCCCTCTCCCATCCTCTCTCTGAAGCCCCCGTCTTGTTCTGCAGTATTACTGCATCTTCACACATCTGCTTTCCATTGCCAGCATCTCTGAAGACTTGAAAACATTAAATGCTGGCACAAGCTCGGTCTCACTCCAGCACTTAATGCTGCACTTAGGTGACTTGAAAGGCAGGAGGCGAGAATTGTAGAAAATGAAGTGTCACCGAAATAAAAAATCGCCTGAGATTACCAACAATTACATTTAATAATGGCCGACCCATCTGCTGATCAGATGCAGGTAGTCCCCGTGGTCCAGTGGTGGGGTTATGGGGTGGGGTGGTTTGCACTGTGTCTTCTCCTACTGTATGATACCGTAAAGCAATGATTCGTAACTGGTTTTACTTCACGGTTCCAATTTTATATTGGACAACAAGCAGGGCTCAAACAAGTAATAATAAAATTGTTTATTGTATAAAATGTCATCATTTATTAAAAAAATCTAACATTGAGTGTGTCTACATGCGCAGCATGTGTAACTATGACACACAAGAAAACAACATGTTTACAAGATTTTTTTAAATGATTAGGTTTTTCTCCAGTTTTGATGTCAGACGGGTGCAACAAGATATGCATTTTCAAAAGTAATTGAAAAAGTTATTTAATAAGTTTGGGGTCAGTACGATTGTTCAATGTTATGCTCAGTTATTTGATCAAAAATACAGTAATATAGAAATATTACAAAACATATTATTACAGTTTAAAATAACTGTTTTCTATTTTAATATATTTTAAAATGTAATTTATTCCTGTGCTGTAATGCTGAATTTCCAGCATCATTACTCCAGTCTTCAGAGTCACATGATCCTTCAGAAATCATTCTATGCTGATTTGCTGCTCAAGAAACATTTATGATTTATTATCAATGTTGAAAACAGTTATGATGCTTAATATAATATTAATAATGATTTAATACTTAGTTTTTGGAAGCCATGATGCTTTTTGAGGATTCTTGGAGGAATGGAAAGTTCAAAAGAACAACATTTATTTGAAATAGAAATCTTTTAACATTATACATTTCTTTATTGTCACAGTTGCTGAATATTACTTTCTAAAAAAAAAAAAAAAAAAAAAAAGGTCACCCTGACCTCAAAGTTTTGAACGTTAGTGTACAAAGTAAAATGGCAGTGATAAGCAAAAACATTAAGGTTTCATTAGTTAACATTAGTTAATGTATTAACTAACATGAACTAACCATGAGCAATACAATTGTTACTGTATTTGTATATCTTTGTAAACATTAGTTAATAAAAAATCCATCTGTTCATGGTTTGTTCATGTTAGTTCACAGTGCATTAACTAATGTTAACAAGATTTTAATAAAGTATTATTAAATGTTGAAATTAACTTTAACAAATATAAATAAATGCTTTATAAATACAGTTCATTATTAGTTCATGTTTACTAATGTTGTTAACTAATGAACCTTATTGTAAAGTGTCACCGATATTTTTTTTTTTTTTGGTCGAACAACAATGGTTTAGGGATTTACATGACCTGACACTTCAATGAAATGTATTAATATTACCATGATCTGCATAGATCTAAAATATGCAAAATAATTAACAGGACAAATGTGAAAAAATGTGTGATTTACCAGTCCAATACTGTGTTATTAATTTCCGAATGATCGATTAATGTGTGCCAAATAATGTAGAACCTGATTGGAAGCAGAGACTTTGACGTCAACAACAAAAGGTATGGGAAGTGTTTTCTCTGACTTTTTAAAAGTTGATGAGTCTGGATAAAATGGATATATAGCATGGGAGCGTTTGCCATATAAAAACAGTTTTGTTACTTGTTCAGTGTCCAGAAGCCTTTTTTTTTTGTACGTGTGAAACAAGAATGACAATGGAAGTGTTTTTCTCCCCTCAGTTGGGTTCTGCTCTGTGATTTGTGTTTTTGTGAATGAGGCCAGCACCTCAGTCTGGTTTTCATCACGGTGCTCTGCTTTACCCTCAGGTGTTATTGGCACCGCACAGCAGTGATCTCACACCCAAGATTGTCATTCCTTAATGGCTTCTGAATGCTTGCAAACCTGCTCCCTCCTTTACCCTCTCTTATATTTGGTCAAGGATCAGAGGTCTGAGAGCGCTGGAGAAACATCCTTCTCTGTGTTCTGTCTGTCCTCCAGGTATAGATGAGAGCCAATGTGTTGGAACTATCCTTTTCAGTCTGGGAAAGAAGCTCTTTTGAAGGTTTCTATTATATATAAAGACTTTGTTAACACTGTAGTTTAGGGTCCAATTCTCACTAATAACTAGTTGCTTATTAGCATGCTTATTACTAGGATATTTGTTAGTACTCATAAAGCACATATTAATGCCTCATTCTGCATGGACATATGCTACATCCCTTAATCCTACCTAATACCTAAACATAACCACTACCTTACTAACTATTAATAATCAGTAATTAGGCATTTAGTAAAGTCATAGTTAATAGTTAGTTAATAGTGAGAATTTGACCCTAAACTAAAGTGTGACCAAGACTTTTTATTTTTAAGTATCATGTCTGCATCCGGGTAGTTGACATAACAGTGTTGTGATCTAAAACTAATTTCAAGTAGCATATGTTATATTAATCATTATATTATATTAATTATATTATTAGTGGTGCTTGCCTGTAAAGGTGAAGCATCCCTATTACTATTTTGTGGGCTTATTATTATTTATTTATTTATGTAGTATATTATTCTTCCGCGTAAACTTCGGCATGTAACTCGTCCCGCACCGTTAGTCGTACACCCATAAAAGAGGTGTCAAATCGTGCGGCTTATTGAGGAGAGGTGTGCTATGACTTTTATAAGCGATCGGGTGTACGATGCTTGCCCGGCGGGCGAAAAAGTAGCCAAAAAAATCCCATGCGCTTTGCATTGCTACAAACTTTGACGAGTCATAGCTCAGAGCGAGGATTTTGTAGAAACATGTAGGTCACCACATTTGAAGAGGCTGCCAGGCCCTGTAAGAACATACCTCACAATGGGGTATATGTTTTACCCCTGGGGTGCAAGAGCTGCCCAAAGTTGTCCCATAGACATACTATGGTAAGGGACGGCCCATGAAACGGGTGTTTTTCCTACTATGGTAACTTGCATAGGAATTTTGTATTGACCATAACTCTGGATCACAGTGTCATACAGACAAGGGGGTGGGCTCAATTTACTCAGGCAATCAATCACTATCTCAGGATCATCGTGAAGCTTTCAAGCCACCAACACCATAGTAACCACCCTGAATAACTTAGCAACCGCCCACAATACCTTAGCAACCACCTAGCAGCCACCCTAGCAACCACCCAGAATACCCTAGCAACATCATAGCAACCACCAAGCAACCACCCAGAACACCTTAGCAACCGAGTGGCAAGGTTTGCCACTGCAAGCCCCACTCACATTCTCATTTTTCATCCATACAATTGAAGTCAATGGGCACCTGAAGCAGTTTGGTTACCAACATTCTTCAAAATCTTCCTTTATGTTTAACAGAAGAAAGAAACTAATACAGGTTTGGAACAACTTGAGCATGAGTAACTTTTTGGGTGAACTATGCCTTTTAACCTATTTTCAGGATTATTGAAAGTCATTTTTACTGGGTCATGTATCACTCTTGCAATCTCTTCACATGAACTAAAATGATTTCAATTTCATTTATTTATTTGACAAGTAATCTCGCATTGTAATGTGATTATGAGCAGTGATAACATTACACACACACACACACACACACACACACACACACACACACACACACACACACACACACACACACACTGATAACATTTAAAAAAAAAAAATCTGCTGCATAATCTTACAGATGGGCCTCATTTTAGGAAAATTAATTTATCTGTAACATTATCATGCATGCCCATTTTATTTAAGCAAAACTAAACCATTTACAAACCCAATTCCAAAAAAGTTGGGACAACTTTTGTTCTGTACAAACTGTGAATAAAAAAGGAATGCAATAATTTACAAATCTCATAAACTTATATTTTATTCACAATAGAATATAGATAACATATCAAATGTTGAAAGTGAGACATTTTGAAATGTCATGCCAAATATTGGCTCATTTTGGATTTCATGAGAGCTACACATTCCAAAAAAGTTGGGACAGGTAGCAATAAGAAGCCAGAAAAGTTAAATGTACATATAAGGAACAGCTGGAGGACCAGTTTGCTACTTATTAGGTCAATTGGCAACATGATTGGGTATAAAAAGAGCCTCTCAGAGTGGCAGTGTCTCTCAGAAGTCAAGATGGGCAGAGGATCACCAATTCCCCCAATGCTGTGGCCAAAAATAGTGGAGCAATATCAGAAAGGAGTTATCATCATCTACAGTGCATAATATCATCCAAAGATTCAGAGAATCTGGAACAATCTCTGTGTGTGAGGGTCAAGGCCGGAAAACCATACTGGATGCCCGTGATCTTCGGGCCCTTAGACAGCACTGCATCACATACAGGAATGCTACTGTAATGGAAATCACAACATGGGCTCAGGAATACTTCCAGAAAACAATGTCAGTGAACACAGTCCACCGTGTCATTCGCCGTTGCCGGCTAAAACTCTACAGGTCAAAAAAGAAGCCATATCTAAACATGATCCAGAAGCGCAGGCGTTTTCTCTGGCCAAGGCTCATTTAAAATGGACTGTGGCAAAGTGGAAAACTGTTCTGTGGTCAGACCAATCAAAATTTGAAGTTCTTTTTGGAAAACTGGGACGCCATGTCATCCGGACTAAAGAGGACAAGGACAACCCAAGTTGTTATCAGCACTCAGTTCAGAAGCCTGCATCTCTGATGGTATGGGGTTGCATGAGTGCGTGTGGCATGGGCAGCTTACACATCTGGAAAGGCACCATCAATGCTGAAAGGTATATCCAAGTTCTAGAACAACATATGCTCCCATCCAGATGTCGTCTCTTTCAGGGAAGACCTTGCATTTTCCAACATGACAATGCCAGACCACATACTGCATCAATTACAACATCGTGGCTGCGTAGAAGAAGGATCCGGGTACTGAAATGGCCAGCCTGCAGTCCAGATCTTTCACCCATAGAAAACATTTGGCGCATCATAAAGAGGAAGATGCCACAAAGAAGACCTAAGACAGTTGAGCAACTAGAAGCCTGTATTAGACAAGTATGGGACAACATTCCTATTCCTAAACTTGAGCGACTTGTCTCCTCAGTCCCCAGACGTTTGCAGACTGTTATAAAAAGAAGAGGGGATGCCACACAGTGGGAAACATGGCCTTGTCCCAACTTTTTTGAGATGTTGATGCCATGAAATTTAAAATCAACTTATTTTTCCCTTAAAATGATACATTTTCTCAGTTTAAATGTTTGATATGTCATCTATGTTGTATTCTGAATAAAATATTGAAATTTGAAACTTCCACATCATTGCATTCTGTTTTTATTCACAATTTGTACAGTGTCCCAACTTTTTTGGAATCGCGTTATTTTGTAGCCTACATCTGTTTTGCTAAGTTTTGCATATATAGTCATGATTGTTTCATATGTTGTTTAAAAACAAACCTCTAATACTCTATATGCACACTGGGCAATTGGATAGATAGATTAATATTATTTCTCGCTATATGTGAACATGACTGAATTGTCATTTTCCTGTATCTTTTCTCTGGTTTCTTTGTGGTGTCTCGCATTTTACAACTCTTTGAGAGAATGCAAACATAGTGAAGAACTATTTGTGAATGGCCATCACTACTACTCAGCTTGTTGAAACAGGGGCACTGTCCCCCACCCCCCAGGACTGCCCAAAGTCAGAGTCTTGGCCTGTGGTGCTCATGTGGCAGATGCAGGTTTGATTCTGGCCTCCCCATTAATTTCCTTTCTTTTTTGTCTCTATCAATGAAAAGGAGAATAAAATCCTAAAATAATACTTTAGAATACAAGAAAACATAAATTCAGTCATGTATCTGCTCTCTGAGAATTAAAATCGCTCTCTTTTTCTCTTTGTCCCAGCTTTCACAACGGGAGCTTTGACAGACTTCCACCTTCTGACCAAAACCCAGAGCAATACCCAACAGTGAATTACCATTGCAAATTCAATATAAATCCAAACTAACATTCTGTCCAAGTTTCCAAATGTGGAGAAGCTTCTTTTATGCAACTTTGCCGTGACTAATTCCGTTAATGTAACAAAGCATCATATCTTTAAACCTCTCCCATAGTTCTGACCATACAGAGCAAGGCTCTTAGTGTGAACTTGGATCAGAACTGATGTAACTTGGCAGCACATTTTTGGAGTTGGACAATAATACATTAAAAGAAGCAAATGGAGTGTGAAGGATTCTGATGCTGAGCCATTTGCCTCATCTTCTGCAGGTTGGATTCGCAATTTCTGTGTTGCTCAAGAGTGTCGATTGGGGAGAATCATCTAAACTCCAGTCATAACCTTCAGCAAAGGCATTTCATCTGCTATTAGTAACTGTTGTTATGCGTTTAATCAACAATGCCTCATAAGTTCACCTGCTATTTTGAGAAAAAAAAACATACATATTTGTATCTTCAGTTCTTCGTGGTTGCTAAAATAGCTATTTTAAAGGGTCTCAGCTAAAGGGCTAGCAGCTAAATTGTTTTCACAAGCTGCCTCTTGTGGCTAGAATTGCATCCCAGATATGATATTGAGCAATTTTGAAAATCTGTGAAACAGATTTGTGTTGAAAATTCCTGTGGCTTCTGGCTATATTCTCTCTGCACCTCACATCAGCAGTATAGTTTACCTCTACTTGACTTTGTGGCATTTGAAGGCTCCTTGTGAAACCGATTATCAGTGTCGCATGCAGGAATCAAGTCTAAAATATTTTTTAAAATATATAGTTTTTATTTAAAATGAGGGCACCGCATAGTAGCTTACTAAGGGATGCAAAAATAGGAGGACGTAATTAAAAGAATGTGAGTTTTTGTGCGAAACAAACTATCCCAATGTCATTGACAAACCTCTCAATCCTCTCCAGATGAAGCAAGAAAGCCCTGGCTTTAGCTCAGCGAGCAGTGATGTTATACACAAACACAGTTTGACATTCCAACTGTGGGATTTTTAAGCCAAGAAAAAATGATCCAAGATTTAATAAACAGCCATTATTATTCTTTGAATGGATGTGAAAAGTGTGTTTCTTCTGTTTACTGAGTTCAGGGATCCAACATGTGCTTTACAGGACCTGTGTGTCTTGTGACCTCCATTGTTTCTCTTTCTCTCATTTCTTCTCACCTCTCAACACTCATTTCTTTTGTTTCCCTCATTTTTGTTTTTGTTTTGTTTTTTTGCTTTAAAGCAATTACTTGTCACCTTCCCATTTTGTATACTTGGAAACAATATCTTACCGAGCCTCCTTTGTCTTTGGTTTGGCTTGGCTTTATACATATGTTTAGATGCTGGTTTTGACCAGACTCCAATGGGTGATGCATTATTAATATCATTGTGAGCAAATTAAATTTCTGAAATTGAGTTAATAAAAAACTTGAAAGATGCAGGCACCCACACTGGAGTCAAAAAGACTGTCGGCTTTCCTTCTATAAATATTTCCAAACACTATTAAATTGTATTTTATTTTGATTCGCTATACACTCAGTTTCTCCTTGTGCAATGACACTGACTGTATCTCATTTACCAAATAAATAAATAGACTTATGTTGATTTGAGTTGAAAATATTGGCCAATCAGAATCAAGTATTCCAGAAAGCCATGCAATGGATTTAATAGTTTGATAAATGTTTTAAAGATCTGTAATTGTTAATATACCTATTGTATTTCCCACCTGTTTCAGTGAATGGAGGATGTATCTCATTCTGTTCAGAGAAGGAGAGCGCTCCTGAATTGACAGCAGAAGAGGGAACCTCGCTGCGTTGTGGGCAGAACCTGGCAGTTCAGTCTGGAGCCCAGTACCACCACTGTGAGCAGCCCGCACAGAACCTTCACCTGCAGGAGAGCCCCCACCGAGACGTCAGGTGAGAACTCCCAGCACATTTGTGCACTTGGATTGGTCAACAAGAACAGTCACTACATGAGAACTTACTTTTATTACAAGTCAAAAAAAAAAAAAAAAAAAAAAAGAGTAAATAAATGTGGCTACCATCAACTGTCTGGTTACCAACATTCTTTAAAATATATCTTTTGTGTTTAACAGATCAAAGAAACTCATGCAGGTTCAAAAAATTCAGAAAAAAGGTTATGGCACAATAAATTACTCTTTTCTTCACTACCGCCACAGAAAAAACTGCACATTGCACTCAGTTTCAGAAAACAATTTGAGAAAATATAATGTGAACGTATATAAATACACACATATACACATATATATATTTATATATTTGTGTGTATGTGTGTGTGTGTGTGTGTGTGTGTGTGTGTGTGTGTGTGTGTGTGTGTGTGTGTGTGTGTGTGTGTGTGTATAAATGCCCCTCAAAACATTTTTCTTGAGATCCAAATCAGCATATTAGAATGATTTCTGAAGGATCATGTGACACTGAAGGCTGGAGTAATGGCTTCTGAAATTCAGCTTTGCATCACAGGAATAAATTACATTTTAAAATTGACTAAAATTGAAAACAGTTATTTTATTCTTTCAGAAGCATAAAAAAATTCTTACCAACCCTGACCTTTTGGAGTGTAGTGTTCTTTTTTTAAACAACGTGAAGCCAATGCAACATCTAGTTTACAAAAAAAAGTGATTATCAGTACATGTACGTGATTGTAAGACAGAAAAGGACACCCATTAAACACACTATTCAAAATATTAAGTTGTATACTGGGATCTAGTAAATCTAGTAAAGCATGTAAAGCGTTTAAAAGTCTCTACAATTGTGATGCTAATTACATTAAGAATGTAAACATATCTGTGAGTCAAATAATGTAGGTTGTTTTATTGAGGCTTAATGCAGTGTGGAACAAGTCAAACGAGCCCGTCAAACATTGCAGTACTGATGCCGCTTCTTGGCTGCGTTTGTTTTTTAAACGGCTAGGAAAAGAGACTGTCGACGGTTTTCTGTTGACTTCTGTGTAGCCGCAGTACAGTTGAAACCCATCGTTTCAGCGAGGGATGCTTTCCAAAGTGCTTTCACTCAAACACGCCATCCAACTTTCCCAATATTGTCGCTGAATGTCACTGCCAAACAGGAAGTGGTGAGCCTGAATGGAGCGACTCATGACAAACTTGAGGCTTCAGTTCAGCCAGTGCGCTAGCATTAGCGGTTTCCCGCACCAAGTGAAAAGGGGACTTAGACAAAATCCTTCATAGGCTGCTGGGACAGAGGGCCCTTCTCACATCATTCCAGAGCTTTGCACACAAATCCATAATGAGCAAACTGACAGGAATTATTATGTGGAAGATCACAGCGACGCACTGGGAAATTTGAACCCCATTCAAGGGGGTCAAAGATTCCCACTATAATGGGGAGTATTGTAAACACAGAGCATTTAGAGGCCCTCTATTATACCTCCAAAACCAGGTGACTTCTATTTAGTCCACATGTAGGCTTCGGTTAACCCCTATTGTGTCATCAAAGCCTGTCATATGCCGAGCATGACAGCCTGCCTGTATTTATCTCTCTCTCTCTCTTTTCTTATTTTTAAATACCCATTCATAACTATAGTTCAGGCCAAATTTCCTGCTTCATTTATTCATGGAATTGCTCAGGAGCATTTGTGGTGGATCTAACCGGTGTTTAAAATACACCGCAGTGGAAACCCATCCAATGGCTGTTTCCTGTGAGAGAGGAGAACATAAAAAGTAGCTTCTGATCAGCACAAACCAAACATTTTAGCCTAGTAAGACTCTGTAAGGGTTTGTAAAATGAATCTCCAATCGCACCGCTTTTGGTCAAACATTGTCAGTGTTAACAGAGATGTTTGAGAGTTCAGGCTTGCCAGGACCGGAGCACAGAGCTTGTCTGTGTCCGTGGTGTCTGACAGTGCAGAGTTGGCAGCAATTTTAGAAACCCTGGCCTTTATCTTTCAACAGACTGGGCCACTAATAGTGTGCATATTCTTCCTGCTCCGTTCTGCCTAAACGCTCCTCATATTCCTCTGGGTGTGTTTCATTCTCCCGCAGGTCTGCTGGCTTTCAGACGGAGCTCAGCTCATCGTCTCTGTCTGGTGGCGTCAATGGGTGTCATGCTTTGCCATCGTACCCCATCAAACAGGAGGGCTACAAGCTGGGATCGGCCCTGAGCGAATTTTCAGGAGGGATGGGAGCAGGTCGCAGGGAATTGGACCGTCCGAACAGCGGTGGTGGCGGCGATGACAGTAACTTAGCAACTGTTCTGTCGTTGTCAGCAATGGCGGTGACTGTGTATCCATTTAATAATGAAGATGGCTCCTCCCCGCTGGCTTTGTCCCCAAGCTCGCGTCACTCAGCAAGGCCGAACGCGAGCGGACTGAAGAGACGCTGCCTCTTGGTGGCCTCCCAGTCAGCCTCAGAGGGAATCGATATTGCCGCCAACATCTGCTCCTCCCAGATGTCCTGCATTAACGACCTGCGCACCAATTCGTCGTCGCCTTCCGCCACCACGTTCTCCCACAAGCCTCTCCCCGCACCCAGTCCTCAGCTGCCGTCACCTTCCACCTCATCCTGCCTCCTACCCCTGTCCTCCTCGTCATCGTCCTCCTCAGTGTCATCAGTGGAGCATTGTGAGGACGTAGCCTCCATGCAGCCGGGGCCCGGTGTGGTTAACGGCCACGGGCTTGGACTTCTCATACAGCCCGGTGCTCTGCTGGACAGCTGTACGCTGAAACAGGAACCGGTGGATGATTTCTCTCCAAGTGAGGAGGAGCTCTTTCAGCATCACTATCACCATCTGACGAGCCGTGGAAGCCACTGCGTTGGGCATTCCCACCATCACCACCACCACCAAACAGGCCCCCCACGGCCACCCATGCCCCCTCCCTACCACCTGCACCAGTACATGGGCTCCGGCCCAGGAGCACTACTGCATCTTCAGAGCCAGCAGCAGTCTCCACCCTCTGGCCTGCTGGCACATCCCAAACCCACAGGCCTGGTTGAACAGCAGGTGAGCGACAGGGAGGACGTATTTACCGATAAGCAGGTATGCCGCTGGATTGACTGCAGCGCGGCATATGAGCAGCAGGAGGAACTTGTTAGGCATATCGAGAAGGTCCACATCGACCAGCGAAAGGGTGAGGATTTCACATGCTTTTGGGCCGGATGTGTCCGTCGCTACAAACCCTTCAACGCCCGCTACAAGTTGCTCATCCACATGAGGGTTCACTCTGGAGAGAAACCTAACAAATGCATGGTGAGTGTCCACAGTTTTTAACTGGCTGTCAAAAGTGCACAATTTTCAGCAGTTTCCCATAATGAAATTCAGAGAGGCGATTATAACTGGCAGCTGAAATGGCCTTGAAAAGGCATAAGCAGTATTTTGGACTGAATTGTTTTAGTTGGAATCCTCATTGACTTTAATTTGAGTGGAAAGTTCGTGAAAATAAATGCCAGTATAATTATTTTTAATTAAGAAGGTCAGTTTTAAAATAGGTTTTTAAGTATGTATTATCAACAGAGGACAAATAATTCCTTCATTAAGCTTTATTAAATAAAATCTCTTTCTAAAGGCCCCACAAAAGTGTTTCACAAATCCATTTTTTTTATTTTATGTCAGTTTTATTCGAGAAATAGATTTGGAAGTTCTCTCCAAGCTTCATTTTTTGTAACAGCTTTCAAGGGACCACCTATGCCTATTTTCCTCAGCATTTTTTTCACAACCATATCACATGGCATGAGAAGTTATGATTTCAACCGAAAGCGCAGCTAACTTTTCCACTGACGGGTTTGGGTATTTAATTGGACCTGTAGTCTAGCTGTATAAATAGTGTTGTGGTGAAACCCAAGACATCCAGGTAAAACTCTACGATTCCACAAGTCAACACACTAATCAATGTCAAAGTGCCTTTTCTAACATTCTCAGCTCAAGTGGAAAAATAGCTCCAGCCCCACCAATGCGCAAGTCCAAATACACAATTAGTCCACAATTTGTGTAGGGTGAAACTCTGTTTGTTTTCTTAAGATCTCTCTCTCTCTCTCTCTCTCTCTCTCTCTCTGTCTCTCTCTGTGTCTCTGTTTTTTCTTTTTTTTAAATGATTGAGATCATAAAAATAAAAACCCTACACATCTGTGTAACATAACCAAATAATGCGTGCACTTGATCCCTTTAAATAGGAGGTTTAAACATTTAGCCATCCCACAAGTATTAAGCGAATTGGCTCTTTATCCAAACTAAACACTTGGAAAAATGTAGTAGTCTGTAAGAACGGAGCCGCAGAGGAGATGACCAGCGAAATTCCCCTCTGTTGCTCAATCGGAGAACGTTGGATTTCTTGTCAGATATATTGTTTCATATACAAGACTCTGTCCAAAATGGCTTTTATTTTACAGATACATAAACGGCCTGCTTTAAAGTCTGCCTATTACTCTAAATCCCAGGATACCTTTTTGTATCCAAATGATCGGTTTAGCCGTGTCAATAGGAGACAGCTGTACACTAATATGTGGAGTATGTTACAAGGGTAACATTTATATTAGCTAGCATTAAGTAGTTCCGTTGAGGTTATTAATGACAAGTTTTGTTTATTCTCCAGAGGACATTGGTTTACTCTGAGCTCACAGCAGCTGGACTGACAGATGTAATTAGATCATGTAAATTCCTTCTAAAATGTGCGATTATATTTTATGGCATTGCTGCGCACTGTTCGGCAAAAACTTGGTAGTTTTTGAAATTTTCGTGACTTGTTGCATTTGCTGTTGCATATGCATTATTGTTTTGTTTTTTATATCATAATCTAATGATCTCTCTTTTTCTGAATTGCTCATACAAAAGTGCTTTAGGGGTTCTGTTCTTACTCTCTGCCCGGAGTATGTGGCAAGACCAGCCCCGGTGTCACAGCCTGTTGGAACAAACAAACACTCATTTTATTCAGATCGATACTACGCAGATGCTAAGATAGGAACAAACCCATGTATTGTTTTAAAATGGCTGGACATTGTTTCTGGATGTAGTGAGGGCCTCTCACTGAGTCATCTCTTTCAAAGTTCAGTCTCTATTTTGTTAGAATCGCTAAACATTTCCTAAAGGCGAAAATAGGAGAAAAGAAAAATGGGTAACACTTGTGGAGAATACAGTTTCGTCATTAATGAATAACTACACGGGAACAAATGAGTAATGCAATATTAACATGCTAGTAACTACTAATAACTAACAAGAAACTCCAGCTGATGATTTAGTCAGTAATAGTGCTCAGTTGAAGGTGGTAGTTCACTATTAGTTAATCAATAACTATTTATGTCACACCTCCCAGAGGACTACTAAGAACTACTATATACAGATTCATAATTAACATGAATAATGCATAATATATAATTAATTCTAAAGTGAAGTAACCCATTAGTAATGACTCAAGTATTACCAAATCCTTTAGAAGGAATTACTAATTATTTGGATCAGTATTCTAAAGTGAAAAACATGATAACTCTCTAGTAGTCATTGTAAGCTTTTCAGGTTTTCGTAAGTTTTTAGATAGTAATGGCTTCTGACGGAACACTTGAGTAATTACTAGTGGGTTACCTTGATCTTTACTTTAGAATACTGATCCAAATAATTAGTCATTCCTTCTGAAGGATTTGGTAATGCTTGAGTCCTTACTAATGGTTTACTATGACCTTCACATTAGAATTAATTATATATTATGCATTATTCATGTTAATTATGAATCTGTATATAGTAGTTCTTAGTAGTCCTCTGGGAGGTGTGACAAAATTGTAGTTATTGATTAACTAATAGTGAACTACAGCATTCAACTGAGCACTATTACTTACTAATTTGTTAATCAGAGTTTCTTGTTGGGTAATAGTAGTTACTAGAGTGTTAATAGTGCATTACTCATTACTCAAGTGTTGGTGATTTACTGAGTGATTCCCAACCCTGCAGAATGTGTAGCCTATTTCAGGTACTTGGAAAGATTTAGATTTTTGTTTGGTTAAACCTAAAACAGAAACTTTGGGGGGCAGTCAAATATGAATTACTGACATATTTATATTCATTTTTAAGAAAAAAAAAAAAAATTGTGTGTAAAAATTTGAACTTGTAGCAGAATTACTTTACTGAGTCTGTTTTTCGCAGTTTTGATTTTTGTGTATACTAATGCAAATTATATAATGTAATTTTGCAGTTGCAGCTAAAGTACAGACTCACACAAACAGAGTGGTTTTAAATGAAAACTTGTCTTGTTTCATTCAGTACTTTGTAAACATTGGAGAAATAAAAAATGATTAATTAATTTATTTGCACATAATGCCTAGTTGACCCTGCTCAGATTCTGATGCGTTCTCATTTTTTTCCTCCGAAACGATGCCTTCCTGGGACCTCCACAGGAAGCAGCTTTTGTCTGAAACATGTTGCATTTGTGGCCCTCGCGCAATATACAAAGACATTTTGGTATTCTAGCTATTTGTGCAGAGGAAACCGATGAGACATTTTGATTTAGAAGCAAATGCTTCAGAAAACCCAGCTAATCCCTTTATTATCTTTCCAACTGCAGATTCCTCCGAGGGCGCACGAGGCATGATTCCCCTGCATCCAAACACAACACTCCCTCATTCCTCTCTCTCTCTCTTTCTCTTTCTCTCCCTTGCTTTGTCTTCTCTCCCAGCTGTGCTGCATTTGATTTGTATCATGCAGCGCCTTGGCAGGAAAAAGTCATTATCACAAACATAGGACGGGGTTCTGACTCTCTGCTTTGTCACCGGCCATACCTGGACGCGGTTTTATGCCCCGGCACGTAAAAACGCAGCTACATCTGCAAGCACTGAGCTCGGCAGACCTCTTAAAACCGCTCTGCGGAGTTTGAGAGCCTCTTTTTGGTTCACCCTCTCCAATTAAAAAGCACCGCGGGCTGTTTTGTGGTAGTCGGACAGCAGAGCAGAAGGCATCTAAAAGGAAACAACATAATCTCACTGCAATATCCTGTTGTGTTTCATGCCTAATTCAAGTGTTGTTTTAGTTTATTGGATTTTTGCCCTCCTTGTCTGCATTAATATTAAAAATTTATCCAGCGATTACTGCCCCGACACTGTCCCAGGGCTCTTATACGTCAGTGCTGTACTGGATTCAACTTTGCATTTCAGATCACTTATCCCAGCTTGTGAAATGTTCATCATAGCGTATCTGTTGATAATACTTCTGTTACTCATGTTGCTTATCCAGTTGATCATGTTTGATGAGCAGATCCATGCTACATCGTTGGACATTGATGATTGTTTCTTTATTGAATTTCCTCTTGAATGTATTGGTTTAATCCTATTACATTAATATCTTGGCTTTGGTTTAGCGTGCTTGCAGTCGACATGAGGTTTTCTTGCCATTTTCTGCAGTTTATGCCTGCTGTGACAGGTTTAGTATATGGGCTGTGTTCTGTTCTGTATTTTATGTGGTTAGTGTGTGTTTACTACTGTACTAAACGGTCACTGAGTTCTCATAGTCATAATAACACTCTGTATTAATTCCTCTGCCCTTTTAGGTTTTACTACTTTGGCTTTTCCTGCGTCATCTGTGCTGACGTTCATTCAGACATATGTCTGATGCAAATATGTCAGTGTATTTTGGAACAGGATTGTTTGTTCAGTCATTTCTTTCTTGCATTTTTTCGAGTAGTCTTTTCATGTCTTTTCAAGTAGAGGCTAAAATATTAAATCACAAAATTTTCCTCACCTAGGATTTTGTTTACTAGGGGTTGGAAAATTATTATTTTTAATGATAATAATCAATTATTAATAATTATTCAAAAAATATAATTCAATTATTACTTAACTTCTATTGATAGTTTGCCCATTATTACATCTGAGGTTGCCGACCCCTGTTTTAATGTTTTTCATTTATGAAATATTCAGTTTACTAGATCACATAGGTAGGGTTGCAGGTTTTTGCAATTCATTTTGTATTTGTGGCTTAAAGCAGTAAACATTTCTGAGCAATATACACCTTTTTTTTTTTTTTTTTTTTGCGCATTTCTCATCTCTCTCGTCGTCACCATCACCAGACAGTTGGTCATAGAACATTTGTCTTACAAAAAAATATGTATTTATTTTTAAATGACATTTCGTAATGTTAACGGATATTAGGATTTACTTCCTAAACCACACCTTTTGTTACCTCATCAAAATAATTGCGGAGCCACCCTTATGGTGCATTCATTTCAACGTTTGAGCATACAAGCCTTTGCTTGAAGGAAAATTGGCTCATACAACCTGCTGGAAAAAACATAGATCATGGAATTTCCTTTTTCCCCCTCTTTGCTAGTGTGAAACCTGCAAACGTATATATAAAGATTTATTAGACTGATTTTTGGATGGGCGTTCAGAATTCTCCAGCAGCAGACGGCCCAGACCTTTGCCAAAATGGCGTGTTTTGGAGTAAATGGAGGCTTTTGTGAGCAATCAACACAGATGCTGGAGATGAAACGGCTCGCGCCATTAGCTAATTAAAACGCATGGCCTGTGCATGAGCTGACTTTTTCCTCTGAATGCACGGCGAAACCCGAGCCGTCTGGGTTCTGCCCCAGCAAAGGCAGCAAGTGGCGTTGATACTAATGTGGATGTACTAGAAAGAGCTGCTGACATTTCTGCCCTGTCTATTTAACTTAGTAACTGCCAACTCTCTAAACCCCATTATGCTAGCAGGTAGCGACAGTTACCTGCACTGAAGCAGCAGGACTCGAGCACTGTTTCCTATCTGTTTCCACTCCATTTGCCAAAGCTTTGCATTCTAGGCGCACTGGTTTTAAACAGTGGCTCGGGGAGGTTATTCTGTTTGGGGTATTTAATGGGAAGGTGGAGTGAATGATTCCAGCACAATCATTGTTCATATGAGTTTTCAGAAAAGTCATAAATTTCACTTGAATCCAAGTTTCCAGATGGTACTTTAGAAGAATGCACACGGTCAGAATCGTTTTTACAATTACGGCTCATAATTTGCAACCTTCAACTTGCTAATGTTTCATCACATGAAAGTTACGGTTGAATTATATCTTTAATTTCAAGATCAACAAATCCGCCTCTTTTTTTTTTTGCTTGCTGTCAGATCCAATCTGAGACTCGATTGTCTTTTCGTCATACTAATAGCTAAGCAACGGAGACCATATGTGATGCATATATTAGCATGATGAAACTGCTGGCATAAAATGTCTGAGATTTGTCAGGAGACTGATGTTTTGGCAATGGAATGAAAGGCCTGGGAATTGATGGATCGTGCTTGTTTTCCTTGTCAAATACGCCAGGCCAAGTTCTTGTCAAGCCATAAAAGGTTTCCAGTCATTCTGTATAGTAATGCAATCCAGTCACTACTCCTCTTCTCTCTCTTCCTGTCTTACATTCTGCCACTTAAGCATTCTCAATAGCTACTTAACCCATAATCATTGTCAAATATCTGGTAGCTCTTTTTCCTGCTAAATACACTTCTTTTTTTTAAGCTGGTATTATGGGATGCATTCACTTCAGCCAATGCACCTCATGGATGTAGGGCTTTAAATGCGCATAGCCAGGTATCAAAGAGTGAAATATCCATACATGTTTTGTGCTAATTACATTTGTCTGGAATGCTATATTTTGAGTAAGTAATTTCCCGACATTTAATTATATACCTGAAATGTGAGACTGATGGCCACATTATTTTAACATTGTGTCATATCTGTCCCAAATCCAAGTGCTTAATCGGTTTAACCCTGCAAGTGGGGCGTAACGTCTACTAATACACTGAGGGGACCAAACACAGCTAATGGCCAAAATTTCCTCAGGCTTTTTGAGTGCTAGACCTGCTAGACACAGTCCTTTTACTATATACATGTATGGCTTTCTACACAGGCGAATAGGCTTAATGTAGTCCTGTCATCCTAACTATGGAGAAAAAAAATTGTCTTTCTTTAGTCATCTTATAATGGACTTTCCAGCAGATTTGTGAAAGGTAATTTGAAACGATCTCCATAAGCTTAATATTTGGAGGTACTCCTCGTCAGAATTACTCCCGGGAATATCTCCATAAAAAGGTGGATTGTTGACTGAACTTTAATTTACTATTCCCTGATTCTAGCTTTGTAAGATATGAGAACATTTATTGCACTTTTTTATTTGGTATATTTACTGCACAAAGTTGTGGAAACACTCAAGTTTTTTTGTTTTTTTTATTACTATTGTCCTATTTTCCTTACATTTATATTAACGCCATATTGCTTTTATTATTCGATTTCAGTATTTTTATTAGCCCCATATAACCTCTGTCTGTATTTCCTGTAATTGTTTATTAGCATTGCAGCACAAATGTGCGGAAAATCAGTTGTTTTAACATGATCCAGCCAGGTGACATAAAAAAAATCTGGCAGACAGTGTGCCAAGAAAATATTGAGCTGTTGTAAAGTGAAGTGTTGCTAGTTAAAGACAGATATTTGGCACTCAGTAGTAATGTTGAGCTTATTTTATCTCTTAAATTGTTCCCCGCCAGCGCGCTTTTTTTTTTTTTTTTTTTTTAAGTTGCCATTCAGCGCCAGCATTTTTGATCATTTGACATTTTATTCTAGCTTCATGCTGTCTTTTTTTAATCAGCACTTGAATGTGGGTAAGTTTCATTAAAAAAGCAACCCTTTAAACAAAAAGCTAAGAAAATAGCGTGTCTATCAGATTCAGAAAGATGATCAAAACAGATGGAGTAAATCGAGTCCATCAACACCCCCAAAGCTTGCACAGTCCTATACATCTTCCTGGGTTCAACATTTCATTCTGTAACATAGGCAGTTTTGATTTATATGCTGTTTAATGTTTGATGATTAATTATTTTACATATACATAAGTAATGCTTCTAGCGCTCGTTTCTGCTTCTTCTTCCCTGTGTCTTAATGCAGAGATTCTGTACTCTTTCAGAAGATGCCTAATTGCGCCCAGTGAAAACATGGATAGATGGAAAATTCCGTCAATGACGGGGAAGGCTTAAAGAGCTGTTAGTCATATTTTTATGCCCCTTAGTCATACATTTTCTTTAAAGTTGATATGCATTGACTGTCTCATTTTACTAGCTAAGTCAATCAGATATATAATTTCAACATATCCTTCATTTTCTTAAAAAAAAAAAAAGTGAGGCACTTAATGTAAGTAAATGGGACCAATTTTCGGAGGATTTAAAAGGGCAAATGCGATCATTTTCATAAATGCCTTTATTTCTTCTGTGTTAAGGTTTAGGCATAATGTTGTCATTGTAAAAAAGTTGTAAATTGTATTTTTGTTGTGTTTTTCCACACTAATGAGGTTAACAGTTTTTAACATTTTTGAGAGACTAATCCGAATTAGTTTTATGTTAACCAACATTAAGTCACGAGTGCTGCTGATTGAGCTTAACTTATTGGACCCAGAATATTCCTTTAATAAAAAAGGACATTTGTCTTTAACATTTTGGTCACAAGTAGAGTAATAAATATGTTGTATTAATTTTTCATGAAATTTGGGTGCTAAAAGTGTTTTATAGTGCTTTTATTTCACTACTCACACATTAGAAATGTGGTAATAAATTTGAATAATGGTGATTTAATGTCTCAGTGTGGGCCCTTTATGGGCTAAATGTACACGGGGCCAGTCATAAATGTGTTTAATTTAGAGTACCTTCCTCATTGTCACTATAGAAAGCATGTTTACATGGAGCTGATGCCAGGTGCCATCTGCCAAACACTCCTTAGAATAAATAACAGTAGTCAGGACACTATTTACATCACACCCAGCCTTTCCGCAAACATTCGCCATAAACCCCATCATGTAAACAGAGCATGGACAGTTTTGAGTAAAGACTGAATATCCCAGTGTTCTTAGAATGGTTTTGTTGAGATAGAGATGGGCCATGGGACTTAGCAGATCCGAGAGCCAGGTTAGGATCCCAAGTATCTCTCAAAACCAAACCAACCCAGTTAATAAACAGCCACATAACTGGAGGCTTTATGGCGCCCCTCTAGTCCGAAACCACGTCCCATCTGCGGTCTGAACAGCGCCCAAAACTAAGTGTGGCAGCTTCTCTCTTACAAACTTATGGGCTGTGACAGCGTTCTGTCTCATTTGTCATCTGCTGTCATAGATGTAACCAGAGCAACATCTTCACCAAAAGCCCTTTCCATAAAACCCCTCGCCACAGCGACAGTTATGGGTGTGGGGGTGCAGTAAGAATGTGTAGCGCTGGAAAGACGCTGTTTCGGTTCCACATTTCAAGCGGGGTGTTATAGAGAGATCTGGCAGGACGTGGTGCGCTTTACTGCTGACTCACAGCTGGATTCAACAGTCCAATTAGAGCTCACCCCATGAAACTATTCATACCCCGCCAGAAGAGCTGTCCACGCGTTCTCAAAGCGCTTGTCTGTTTATATTGTCAAGTCCCAACATTCATATGGAGGTATGGCTCAGAAACTATTTTAACAATTATTGATAATAACAGTAACTTCTGCACTTCCTACCAACATGAACTTCAACCCTGTTCTTTCAGCCAATAATGCTTGAATTACACTTTGACTTTTTTTCTTCATTACAGCAATGAAATGAAGTTCAATGACTATTGTATCTTTTTCACAATTTCCCAAGATCATTTATTTTCACCTTGTGTCACATTGTGAAATATAAAGTTGCAATTGCAGTATATACATTTTTGAGATATGAAGTCGCAATAGTGAGATATAAAGTCAGTGCCTTTTTATTTGGTTAACTCTAAGGTAGAAAGTCTTTACATTTCACATACACTATCGTTCAAAAGTTTGAGGTCATTTTTTGAAAGAAATTAAGCAAGGATGCTGCTCTTTAGAAAGTTCTGTTCATTAATGGATTCTGGAAAAATATGGTTTCCCGAAACATTTTAAGCAGCACATCTGTTTTCAACATTGATAATGATGAGAAATGTTTCTTGAGCAGCAAATCAGCATATTAGAATGATTTCTGGAGGATCATGTGACACTGAAGACTGGAGTAATGGCTGCTGAAAATTACAGGGATAAATTATGTTTTAAAAATGTATTAAAATAGAAAATGGTTATTTAAATTGTAATAATATTTCACAATATTACTGTTTTTACTGAGTTTTTGATTAAATGCAGCTTTGGTGAACAAAAGAGACATAAAACAATCTTACAGACCCCAAACTTTTGTACAATTTGCCAGACAGCATTATCCAAAGCAACCTACATAGCATTTTTTAAATCAGTTCATGCTCTCTTCGGGAATCAAACTCATGACCTTGGTGTCGCTGTTCCAACAAAAATGTTTCCATATGAAAGTGCCTGCTCCATTTGTGCTTGCGAGTTTTCATCGAGATAACATGCGGTCTGTTATTGTGTGCGGCTCATTGATGTGGATTCCCAAAGATCAGTAGCACAGACATACAACTCTTGTTTTGTTCATTTCGGTGACAAACCGCCAAATACTTTTTTTTTTTCCAAATAATGATTTCATTCCTTCACTCATGATGCATCCTCAAAACCCATGGTTCATCAATTCACCCCTTAATTTGATTTAAAATGACAGGTTTGTGAAGCTATAAAGGATTCAGTTTCTTAATGGACTTGAATGTGACCATAAAGAAACGCTCCAAATCTCTGTATAATGTCCAGCCATTGTTTCCACAGTAGTGAAAAATTAAGAAAATAGCACGTTCTATGGCTCCTCGAAGACTCGATATTATTCTCTTCAAAGCTTAAATACAACCAGAACAAGTGACATGGATGAGCCAAATTCATAATTCAGCATAGAAAAGCCAAGACTTAGATTAGGTCATGCACAATTTAATGCAAAGATGGAAAATGGATATTAGCATCGAAAAAACACTTCTTTGCAATTCCGTCAGCGTCTCGCTTACAAATACCAAGAGGGGAGCGAGAGCCAGACCTGGACTCATATTACTGCTAAGGTAAACAAGTACGTGATGAGAAATTTCAAGTTAAATACTCCATAAATATGAAAACGTTTACTGTGGAATATCACAGGAAACTGAGACCTTGTTATTTGGGTCACTCTCTCTCAGTTATTAATTTTGTGTGAGGTATTTGAATAAAATTTGGATGCAAGTTCTTAATTTATATTATAATATATATTATATATTATTATTTTATTTCACAAATTTAGAATAGTTTATCTTTCTGTTGCACTATTCAATTTCCATTTAATGATTTGGTCTTTATAAGTATTACATATTATTTATTTTCAGTGCAAAACATTGTGCCTCATATTCCACTGTGATTCAACATGATTTAATGTGCAGTCATGCTGTATGACGTATTGTTATTAATAATGTGTTCTGAAATATGACCTGATAAATCGCCCTTGCACTGCACTTTTAAACAGAAAATAACTCTAAATAAGAAAATACTGAAGGGGAAACGCAACAATCAGCCTCCCAAAAGACAACAATGCAAGCTCTCTCTATTGTAGATCAGTTTCATCACATTTCTGGAGGGCGTAAATGTTCTGCTTCTCAATCCAACTGTGCTAGATGTCACTCGACCTTTCTACATTGTCAACCAAAACATTTAAGCCATCTTGACCTATTGTCCATTTGAATAGTTTTGTTTTGCTCATGAATCTGACATAGACTTTGACGCAGAGGTGTTTGACTTGGCAGGCGCAAGGCACTCTGGGATGTGTATTTGTTGTCAGATCGGAGATATAGAATCGCTTAGAGAGTGGGCATGAGACGGAGCCAGCTGTGTCAACTCTGAACATTATGCCAACAGGGTGGAGGGCGGAAAGAAAAGGCGAGAGAAAGACCATCGGTCAGGAGAGTTTATAGTTTACATGTTCCTCACAATGTCATA
This sequence comes from Paracanthobrama guichenoti, assembly GCA_018749465.1. Lineage (NCBI taxonomy): Eukaryota > Metazoa > Chordata > Actinopteri > Cypriniformes > Gobionidae > Paracanthobrama > Paracanthobrama guichenoti. The sequence continues at coordinate 7,310,231 of CM031950.1, forward strand.
TAACGAGAGATGTTGTGAAATGTGGCCTTTTTTGGTATTTAGCCTAGTGTCTGGATGACGTTTGAAACTTAAGAAGTATGGCATGACACTGACAGCCAACTTTTTCAAATAAAGAGCTCATATGTGAGAATTATGAGTTTGCGTGATGTCGCTTAGAAAGTTCAGCAAGTGTAATTCTCATCCATAAATCGAATGTAAAAGGCGGGTAACTCTCACTCCAGCATATTCAAATCAGCGTGTTTCTCATGCCGGCCAGTTAAAGAGGAAGTTTCTGAGCGACTGCAGTCAAAGTATCTGTCACGTTACCCCGTGTGTTGTGCCAGCGCCGCTGGGAACCGAACGCTAGCAGGTGTCAGTGAGTAGATGGGGACTGACGGTTAATGGACTCTGAGATCCTTCTGTGTCAAATGCTGGATTTGCCCCTCCACAGGCATGAACACACTGCACATATCATGTTGAGGAGTTTCATTGCATCTCACTGTACCCTGGTTCATGTTGCACGAAACGGGGAGATAACTGATGGCTCGGTGGTATTGTAAAGGCATCGGGGCGAGTGTAATACTCTCTAATTAGCTATTAGAGATACTTAGAACGGAGAGAGTGAGAGGCCGGTTACTGGAGTGACAGATTGTGCTTGTTGTCCATCAGCGCTTTGAGAGCTTCCACAGTTCGGCCAGAGAAACCGAGAATGCTGTTTGGTTTCTTTGGTGTTCGGTTTAACAAAGAAAACATGGATTAAATTAATTTGATACTAATTTAATGGTGCCTGTGCCTTGAATATGTATAGGGTAAGATGATGGAAGGTGGCCCACTTAAGAACACTGTGCTTTTACTACTGATGTCTTTAGTATGTGAAGGATGCATCATTCAATATATTATTTAAGCAAAATACATGGAAACTTTTGCTAATTTAGTTGATGGCACAAAATTAAAAATCAGTAATGGGGTAAATGACCCTCTTCCTGTGACGACAACTATATTTGCTGAATATGTATCATAAATGTGTGTCTGCATCTGTATGTATATAAATTATATTTTTGCTAATGCACAAGACTAAAATCAAATATTCTGTGTAAAACATTCTGACAATTTAGTTAAATTTACATCAAATAACAGAATCCAGCAGATGTCATTGTTCAAAAGTTTGGAGTCAGTAAGATTTTTTTAATGCAAATATAAAACAAAACAAAAATAAAAATAAATAAATAAACAGGACAAATACAATAGAAAAAATATACAAATTAAACTTAAGTTGTTCAGGTACAGTAGCATAGGTTTATTTAACATGTCTTAAGAAATGCTACAGAAATTGAATCATCAAATGTAAAAATAAAACGCAGTATAGTATATAGTATCTTCACTGTATAAAATAACTGAATTGATTCTTCACTGTTCACAGAAGTGATTCAGTGAAAAGAAAGCAGTGAGTGATTTTCTATGTTTTTCTTTTTGCTTAAATTAACAAAACACAGCAACAGTTTATTAGGCTGCTGTCCCTTTAAGAACAAATGCACGGATCTAATACAGGGCCCTATTTTAACGATCTGAAGCGCATGGTGCATGTATACTTAGGGCATGTCCGAATACACTTTTGCTAGTTTAACGCGTGTAAACAAGTATGCATTGTGCACCCTCCTATAGGCGCACATTACTAACGCGCCCTTTAAATAACACAAAAAATACTGCGCTATTGACTTTAGACCAGGTTTTTGTAGGTCAATGGTGCAGTCGGTTTCAGTTGCCTCAAAATAGCAACGCACCAACAATGCGCCTGAACACACCTTGTTTTCAGACCAGCACGCCCATGGGTGAACAGATGGGCGTGAGTGCATTTGCTATTTAAACAATGTGGCGCTGGATGTGAAAATTATAACTGCACCAGGCTGAAACTAGCAAAAAACACTTCGCATTGCGCCGGGTGTATGATAGGACCCATAAGGTTACACGTCTAATTTGTTCCCAACTGTTTATGTTCACGTATGACATAACAGACTGTGTGTGTTTATGTGAATACTCCACATGATGTGCAATTTGACATAATTGTGTGTGTATTTGACCATTCAAGTGCAATAAGCTGTGAAAGAGAACTGAATTTGGGATTGCATGCATCTGAGAGGTGGCATATGTATACAGTCGAGAACAGGGCTCAGCTTCCTCCCATTGACAGACAGACACATGGCACGTATGCATGATTTTCCCCCCAAACCAGTTTAGCACAAACTCTGTTCCAAAGATTTCATTGGTCATGACAAACACAGTGCTGATTTCCTAGACAATGCTACAACAAATACTAACCCCTAACCCCACTGGGATTTACGGAATAAAGTGACAGTTCAGGAGGTAAGCAGTCAAGAAGATTATGCGATGTGAGACTGACGTGCTTTGGAAGCCTGGGCGTCTGTACTCCCCGGACCTTGCTGGACAGCTGGAGCCCTGAGTCTCGAAGCCCCGGGACGCCCCCTTTCTCTTCTGTGTTTAATTTATTAACCTTTATTTAGAAATGTAAGTCAACGACATTTGGTGGAAGTGAAAGTCTTTGCGTGTGGAGACTCTGCCCCTTTTGGAGGCACTGCCCACTTTTGGAGTTTCTTTTGGTGATCTCAGGTTTGCACTCTGCAGCTATATCTACTTGAATGACTTAATTTGGCTTGTAGGTTATGATGTTTGAAATCATCTGATTCATGGAATTATTGAAAAATAATATTAATTTGAGATAAGATGTAGTGACATCTATTGTGACAAGGAAAAGTTAAAGTAGGAGAGACGTCTTACCCTGTTTTGGGGATTCAGGTTCTCTCTATAGAAGATCCAGTATCCCAAACTCACATTGCATAGCCAGCATCTTCACATTGTTTCAATAGAATCTGGCATTTCAATAGAATCTGGCAAGAAAAAATCCATTCCTTACAATGCCAGCTACTATTTTAAAATCAGAATGGATTATGTTGGTATGTAGTCTAAAACATGGCCATGCATTTCAGAAGAGTGCTTACAGGTATATAAGATTACTTTCACTAATCTGTTTTCAGGATGTATAAGTGAGCACGCCACCAAGTCATAAATTTAAATCAATGCAGCAGGTGAGGGACGCCAGAGAAAGTTCATGCTGGAGTTACAGGTTAAAGGCTTTTAGGAAGGAGGAGAACATGTAGAAGCAACAGTTGACCTGGAAGAGGACCTTCACTCGTTTCTTCCTCTGTAATCTGAATCTATTCCTAGGTCAAAAGAAGATCACAGCTAGTTTTGGTAGACACTATGTCTTCTGGCTGGTAACACTTTGACGGTGCGCCCCAGAATGACTCTGGGTTAAGTGCACCCATAAAGACCCATATGTTTCTTGCATGTTCTCGTTCAGGATTCCCACATGTAGCATAAGTTGCTAATGTCTGACTTCCATAGCGGCGAGGTCAGAATCCATAATACACCTTCAATTCAATTTCCCTCAAAAACGTTGCTCAGAGTGTGGTGGGGGGTGCGTAATGACTATGTGAGAGGCCCAATTTAGTCATCATAGGTTGCTTCCTGTGAAGGTCCCATCTACAATCTACATGGGTTTCAATCTGGATTAACCAGTGTTGCATGAGAACAAAAAAGGCGGTTCGGAGCAATTTTGCTAGTCATTTACATGACTACTTCCTCTACCGGTTTATCAGCCAAGCCTTCGATCCCATCTGGACAACATTTGTCAGCTGAGGGTTTGTGTATGCATCACATTAGGTATGAATCAAATGTTTTGAAATGTGAACGTAATGGACGAAAGAGCAACAAAGAAAAATCAAAGATTCCTGAGAATAATCGAATGTGAATTCACTTCAGCACCGTTCCAAAGAGAGAGAGAGAGAGAGAGAGAAATTAACCAGATCTTTGATTCATATTAGGCCTCCTATTAGCAACAGATGAAGTTGGCTGCTAAAACGAGTGGCGTTTCGATGTGGAAATGATATGTGTAAACTATGTAATGTGAATGTTTTAGCTAAGCTGTGTTTAATTTTGTATCCTGATGAAGTGCATGAGAAACCTGTCTCCCCTTAGCTGTCTCATTGAATCATATGGATATAATTTCATCCATTTACGTTTTTCTGCTCTTTGCTGTGGTTGCCAGGGGGCATTTGGAAACAGGCAGATTAAAGGCACATGTTCACTTTCGCCTGTAGTTTTTAGCCACTCCGTCTGAGCTCCGCTGTTCTCCGTGCCGAAAGATGTGTCGGCGGTTTCTCTTTTACAGGTCACAGTTACTCCAGGCGCTCAGCGGTAAACCTCGTAACACCTCTCGTTCTCCAACAGGAACCAGAATCGATTTCGTACAAGTGCTGATCACAGAACATCACCATAACCCGCAGACAGACCCTGTATTGCATATCTGAGGCTCTGAGGCAATTTGGATGTCACAACGAATTACAGAAAATGTGTCAGGCTGTAAGAAAAGGAGTCATGGTGCTCATTAAAATTTGCTTTTTAGCCCACTAATTAGGAGTAATAATGTATTTAATGCTTGTTAGTTGCTAAAGGTTTTAATGTCTGAATAAACGCATGCCCGAGGGAAGGTGAGATTGGTAGTTACAGTATAATGGGGAAGTATGTTTTATGTTTCAAGAGCACCTCTGAATGTTAACGGGAACAGCAGTGGACCTTTGACTCCATGGGAAAGAATGTGTCCTGAATGCAATTCCCATAATAAGTACATTTTCTCTTCCTCTCAATCCAGGTCACTTCATCAGAGCTCTGTGTGACGTCATTAAACGTCACGACACGGCCTTATTTTTGTGCAGAAAATGTGCTATAATGGCTGGCTTGTGTTCTGCAGGTATTTAAGGGTATTAATGAACTGTTTTTTCTTCCGAGTGCTTGTGTACACTGCGGGCTTTTAGTTGCCCGATGCCTCGTTGGACGTTTTCTGCCGCAATCACGCTTCATTTCCCATATAGTCATCAGGTTGGGGTTGAGCGGCCTCCGCCAGCCTCTGTGGCCCGCAATCATCCATGATTGGCTCTGCGCCCCTGACACAAATGTCAGCCCAAACTGTCACTCTGTGTGTATACAGCAGATCCTGAGGCCCACTTCGGAAAGATGGCGTCAAATGACTTACCACAATCCACTTTCGACGGTTATCACTCTGTTTACACACACACAGGCCTTCAGAGGGGAAAGCTAAACACGTTTATGCCAATTAATGTGATTAGCGTGCTAAACTGTTTTTGCAAATAAAATCAAAGGGTGGTTGAGACTTAGGAGCTGTCACGGTTGGTTTATAGCGGTTTTAAAAGGCAACGTGTATTTAGTGCGTTTGGAGTCTCACTTTTCCCTCTGATTTTTATGATAAACTTCTGTTTGTATCTCAGAAACTTCACATTCCTTGGTTTATATGCGAGGATGTTTTGATAGATCTTGACGTCAGTCAATTGGTCGCATTAGAATTATTTGGAAAATAATGTTCTGTACTTGGCAAATACAGGTACATTTTTGTGCTATTATATAAAAGAGAATGTTCTTAAAAAGTAGAAAAATAAAATGCCAGAGACAATGAGAGACATTAAGAGAGAAAAAGAAATTCCTCCCAGTCAAATGGATTAAACTCTGGCAGATTGCTGTGTTTGCATGGCATCCCAGAATGCTTTGCTCTGTTTGTAAGGTATCCCAGCATGCTCCGAACCTCGCTCCATTGGCAGCCGATCTTTATGTTAATGGCGGGCTTTACACGATTAGCAGGCATCTCTCTGTGGACCCATAAATTCAATTTAGCCTGAAATTTGTATTACGTTAAAGAAAGCAGTGAAAGAATGATTATTTCCCCTATACATAAATACACACATTTTGGGACATACATAATCGCAGTGTTTGTTTTGAAAACTCAAGTTTTCAAGACATTTTAGGAATCGGCACAGGGCATATATCTCTGGTGTGATATGTATGGCTTGCCCGGTTTTCAGAGACTTTAAGTTCTGTGTTATGGGTATGTTTTCATGCTGTTGAATAATGCAGGCACAAATTGATATTGTGGGGTCTGAATGTTCAAAAGCCCCAAGCAGTGTCTCAACCACTGCGCCGTTCCATTGTGTGAGCTGAGAATATGAATGTGTAAACGTTTGAGGCCAGTTAGAGTTTGAATTGATTGATATTCCTTGAATTGATTGATGTTCTGGTTAGAGTTTGTTCTAAACCCAGCCTAAACTTTAAATATTTAACCTCTGCCATTAATTCAGCCTGAACTTAAAAGAAATGAAGTAATGGCTGCTAAAAATTCAGTTTTGCCAACACAGGAATAAATTAGCCTACATTATGAAATATATTAAAATAGAAAGTTATTTTAAATTGTAATATTTCACAATATTACTTTTTACTGTATTTTTTATCAAATAAGGTGAGCATGTTTAATATTCAAAAACATTTAAAAATACCAACATTTTGAATGGTAGTATTGTGTTTGATAGCATACTTTGTAGCTAATTTCTTAGCTATACTCTAAAATAAATCCATACAGATAAGGCAGAATGTACTGTATTAATTTGAATTTTCCGTATGAATTTTTTTACAGGTGTTTTACCTATATTTTTGTACTTCATTGCAGTGTGTTTTAGGGTTAACGGAAATGTTCGTAAAATGACTGGAATATCCTGGTAATTTTTACCAGTACATTATTCTTTTTGAATGGCATTTGTAGCATTTATGTTTGCCCTAAATACACACAATTCAATTATATTTCCCTTTTTTGCGATGTCTCTGATGCAGCTCTTTGTTTATAAAGAACAAGTTAACCTTGATGCACTAGTTTTTTCTAATAAATTTTTTATTTTTTTTTCTGTGCATGTAAATGTGTGTGAAAGTGAACCTGTAATGTACCTGACTGATGTTTTTGCTTGTTTCCACATTCTTTTAATGTGCCATATAAGAATTGTGCTCACACAGATACACACACTGTATAATCCAGGTCACTCAATATATCCCGACCGTGGCAGTCTAAGGTTTCGCCCCGTATTAAATGGCCTGGCCTCAATAGCAAGCCTTTTGCGAGTGATTGAAGGAGGCCAGAGCCCGAATGATGTTCTGAGGTCCCATTAGAAGAATGGAAGGCTCTTTCCTTCAGTGAAACTGGAGCTGCGATAGAAGCGAGGGCCTCAGATAGAGGTCAGTGGACAATAGAGAGCAAAGCTGCCATGTCAGGTTTCACTCTCTCTGACACCTCCATAAGCTGACACTCCGTCCCATCCGAGGCTCCTTATTGGTGGGCTGTTGTTGTTTTGGGGCGGAGCTAAGAGATAGGGTTGTATAGGATGCATGAGGCCCTTAAACTACAAGACAACATCAATACTATCAGCGTGTCCAATGCTTCATTACACAGACAGACAGATTGCAGAGGACCATCCTGTGATGACTTTAGGAGAAAGTGTAATTGGAAGGGGAGTGGCATAGTAGTCCGCCATCTATGGTCTGTAATTTTGAGCAATTCTGATTGGCCAGACCATGAAAATGAGCTAGCGAATCTGAATTGCTTTTCTGATTAAAATTTTTATCTGAATGCGTGGTTCACACTCATGTACAAATTAAAGGCAAGGCCTTATAAACCATCGACCTCCAAGAAAGATGGCATTTCTGAAAAGCACTTGATGAAGTTTACTGTTGTTGTCTCTCTCTCAGTTTGAAGGATGTAACAAAGCCTTCTCGCGGCTGGAGAATCTGAAGATTCACCTGCGGAGTCACACAGGAGAGAAGCCGTACCTGTGCCAGCACCCAGGCTGTCAGAAAGCATTCAGCAACTCCAGCGACAGGGCAAAGCACCAGCGCACACACCTGGACACTGTGAGTACATGAATACATTCGTTCCTTCTCGAAAACACACACACACACAAAAAACACTGCTCTTTGCTGACACCATCCTGAATATAGAAATGAGCAGTGTTGGAGAAATACAAGCTATATAATGCTACCGACTTTATTTAAATTAATTAAGTAGTTACAAGAAGTGCAACAGTAATTTGTATTGAATTGGTTATTTAGACAGAACTTCATTAGAATAAATCACCATCATACGTAGCTTTGAAAAGTCCAATGCATTCGAAACACTCCTCCCTCTCATGTGTAGGGCAGTGATTATTTTTCTATAACACTGAAAATTTGACTCATATTAAATCAATTCATCCTTATAAGGTATATATATATATATATATATATATATATATATATATATATATATATATATATATATATATATATATATATATATATATATATATATATATGAAACTCTGATTCATTCTAGTAAATCGGTTCATTCTACACTGTCCTCACTTTCATATGTAGAGTTGTAAAGTTACATTTATGATTCATTTCATCCTAAATAGTTCTCTCATATATAGCATTGGGTACATCGTTATAGTGAATTGGTTCATTTGGACAAATTCATGTTAATGAACAGATTCATAAAACAATTTGAATCTTTTTCATCATGAGTCATCTTTTTTTTTTCGCTAGATATTTTGGTCAATTCTGTTGTTTTTCAAAATTTTTTCAATTGTCTTACAGTGTATAATATAGGGAGTACTATATTTTTTGTTCAAAAGTCTTGCATAATTGGACATTCATATACAGTATTTCAAAAGATATTGCTTTCTTATGTAGGTGATGTGATGCTCCCAATGTGATTAGCTGTTTTTGTTAGTAGCATGTAGTATTGCTAACAATTTTCAAAAGATAATTCAGAACTAACTAAACTAAATGGAGATCCATGGAGGACCTTTAAGTTCAGAGCAAATGTCCCAACCACCTAAGTTCCCAACCAAATGGACCTTACAAACAAACCCGTAAATGTGCTGTTTGCTGCCTTTCTTTGACCCAAATGTTAATTTTGCATGCACAAAACATGCATACAGTTATGACTATGGGTTGATGAGGGGAAACACGTTATATCATATGCCGTTTAACACCATGCTCCGTTTGTGATAGCAACGACACATGGCAGAGAGAGGTAAGGAAAAAAAGTAAAAGTCAGGAAAGCTTGAGTTAGTCATTTCTCACTAACTGGCAGAACCCTGTGCTGTACCACATCGCAGTGCAGCTCCCGCACTGCGCTACCGCCACACTGCCACGGCCAATTAGACCCTCGACCCCAGATGCCCAGAGCGGCACATTAACCTGCCTATGTGCCCTGTCACAGCCTTCCAACATGCCTCATATACAGTGAAAAAATCACTCTGACTGTAATGATATTTATTCTTGACGGCCTTTTTTCCTTTTTCCATTCCTAAGCTTTCTCGTTTTCTGTTTTTGGTGCGTTTAGACGGCAGGGGGATTATATGGCATTGCACAGTGAAAACAAATAAATGCGTAGAGACGAGCTGCCCTGCGAGCGGCTTGTAAAAACAGCCTTATTTAGAGAACGAGGGAAGGTAGGAAAGGAGAGCTAATAAAGGAAGCCTATCCACTTTCACTTTAATGACTGGCTTTTTTTTTTTTTTTTTTTTTTTTTTTTTTAAGTGAGCAGTGTAAAATGCATGGGAGAAAATCACCTCTGCGTGTTTTGGAACATGAGAGTGTGTTTCAGTTTACCAGCGAGAATCATGTGTACACTGACATGTATGTTAAAACATACGTTTCAACAATTCAACGCTGATAAAATGTGTACAATAACATAAAATTGTAAATGAGTACCTGTATACCTGCACATTTACCAAACAATCTGTATTCTTCTTTCCTCTTCCTGTGTCCTCTCAGCTGAAAGGTAGGATACTGTCTTTCCTCTTGAACTTTGACTATTTATAAACTCTCAAAATAAACAGTTTATATATATATATATATATATATATATATATATATATATATATATATATATATATATATATATATATATATATATATATACAATTATTTATTTATTTTTTTACCTAGAAATAGCTCAGAATATTAAATATTTTTTATTACTCTTACATAATAATATTTCTTTGTTTTCAGTTTTTTAAAATGTATTTCCAGGTTTTAAATGTGGACACTGAATCACACCTATTTGTTTTATATTTAGAAATTTAATGCAGAATTTGTGACTTTATAATATAGGCTTTCAATTTTCAAATACTTAACATTTATTTTGGGAGTTCAAAATAGTTGCTTGTCTTAAATTGTCATGTATTTTTAGTTTCCATGTCTGCTCATAAATGTTCTGCGCTGTATTTAATGTCTCTTATAAACTATTATAGCTACTCAATTATGAATGCTGACATAATATAATGATTAATGTCCAGTGTGTTTCCATGTCCTCTTTGTGGCTGAACTGCGTATAATTATGATTCTCAGACTCATTGTGCATTTCCTGTTTCAGAAACCATATGCGTGTCAGATCCCAGGCTGCACTAAACGCTACACAGACCCCAGTTCCCTCCGCAAGCATGTGAAGATCCACTCTGCCAAAGAGCAGCAGGTGCGCAGGAAGGTAAAGATAAAAACCATCTCAATTTTTTTCTTTACAAATCATCTCATCGGCACATCAGAGTACAATTAGCTCTTTGGCTCTTGCCATCAGCCTTGAGAAACATTTCTAGTGGATATTTTTCATGGTCAATTGTGTCTTTTTAACGGCTTGGTGCAGTTGGTTCTACTTAGGATTGTCTTTTGAAAATGATTTCCCCAACAATAGATCAACTCTGACCACATTTCAGCATCTACATGGTGAAGAGTGCATTCCTCATTAAAGTGGGTAATTATAAGCAGAATGGCCTCATTGTTGCACTGGTCTAAACGACAGCTGACTGATGCGTTCTTCTTGCTTGCCGTTGTAAGCGGAAACACATGTGAGCGTGTACCATTGTTAATAAGCTGTGCAGCACTATACCCCAGTGGCCAGATGTTGTGGGCTGATGTCAAACAAACACTCCCACTCCATCTATCGCGAGTGACGCCTATTATAGCAAGCTGCGGCAAAGCACCGAAGCTCCATTACGTTTGACGAATGGCTGGGAGTTTTGCACTAAGATCTCAACTGTAAAACGTGTGGTTTGCGCTCTTTTGTAATATATTTGAGAACTGCAGCCCATTTGCGTGTAATTAAAACGTGTTTGTTTTATTTCTAATTTGCAAGTTTGTGAGCTTTTATTTTGAAAATCTTAATTGCAATGGAATTAAAACGACATAACACTTTCAAGTTGCATGTCACGGCTCATTTCTGGCTCTTGTTTATTACGATGTATCGTCTCCAGATTCAGTACTCATCACAAATTCATCTGACCGTAGATAATTTTCCAGTTAAACATAATTCCATGCTACAATCCGAGCTTTCAAAGTCAGTCTAATAATCCTAAACACATATGGCTCCCCAAACTCTAAACAAATGTCGCATATAACGCATGATTACTCCCAGAACTTTGATTTTGTTGCCTTATGAAGAGAAAAATCAGTTTTGCATGCTAGTCTCACCAGCAAAAAAGAGCTCTCCACCTCTCTGCAGCCAGTAACATAGCGTCCTGACCTGCACTCTGGACAATGGATGTGAATGTGGGGTGTGTCCTTCCCCTCATCCCCTCATGTTTCCAATCAAAGGTTCCTGTTTGCGGTAAAAAATTGTGTCTCTAAGCTTTTCATATACTACGCTGGCCGATGGGGAATGTCACTACAGAGTGATGTTTGTTTTTTGTTTTCTTTAATTGAAGACTTGTTTCACACAGGTTTTTTGTGTGCTTTCCTCCTTTCAATATGGAGTACATCATGCTTTCATATTTGTATTGCTAATCTTGCACTTTTTTATCTTTTTGATTGACAGCTAAGGGCCTGCCCCCATTTAGAATCAGATGCTCTGAGTGAATGTCTGTCAATCCAGCATCTGCATGGCCCCGCCCCTTCCCAGCATTCCCACTGCCCTGCCACCTCTCAGCACTCTCTGAATGGGAAAGAATGCCGTTCCCCAGCACTCGGGCAGGAAATATACACAGGTACGGCTTACTTTATCCTCTATAACAGTGGTTATCAACTAGGTGGACGAGGCCCACTAGAGGGCCTCAACAAACTTCTAAGGGGGCCTCAAGATGATTTAAAATGATTTAAATGAAGACAAAATAAGCTAAAACAACTAAAAATCAAGATATTTCTTAGTATTTGGTTATTTACAAATATTCAGTACATCTTTCTAGTTATGCCAAGCTCTAAAATATTTGGTAACACTCCAGAAAAATGGTCCATCATTAATAGGTAGCTATGCAGGAAGTAATGCAGGACAAATGAGTAGCATTACATCAACACTTCAGCTACTAATTAACTAGTATGGAAACGATCTTAACTTATCAGTAAAATAAACAGCAAACTTAGGACTGAGATAGTTCCTTATTAGGTAATCAGTAATTACTGAATAAGATTAGCCTCATTAAGAACTATTAATTTGATTATTATATAGATTATAAGGAATTGTTACTAATGAGACGTGATCAGTTGTTAATGGCACTCTGGACATTGTCATAAAATGCATCATAATCACTCAGAGATGTTGCGATCCATTGCTCTATATGCACTTGTATGCACTTTCTTTTGATATCGATGTGAAGTGGGTGTGGCACAAAGAAGAAATCGGGTGGAACAGAGGAATGGATATTTAGTTTCAATTGTGGATTATAATTGTAATTAGTGCTGCTTGATAAAACAAGCATCACTATTATTTTTGCTCATACCATGAGTATTAAACTTGGGTGCAGCTCTGTTTGTATGACCACAATGATAGCTCAAGTCAAGTGGCTTGTTACTATTCCAAGTGATCAATTTTTTGCCTCATGAGGTCTCTGGTTGCTTATAGGCCAAAGTCAAAAGAGCAGTCTGTTACAATCCACCCAGAACACCCCAGCAACCGCATAGCACACCCTGTTGTTGTGATAGTGAGTTTTACAGAGTCACCACTCATATTTTCTTCAGAATCTAATTCTAGCTCCAAATATGTTTAAATAATCCTAATAATAATATTTTTAAAGTACTCTGAAATGTTTTTAAACAATTATATAAATGATTTTAAAGATTATGTTGATTGTAATTTTACACTTTATCTTGGGAGATTAACTGCCACTTTCCAAACCTTGAGAGAAATGATTGTATATCTTGGTCTATAGCATCCATTACTGCTTGTTTTTGTAGGAGCATATGTGATGTCTAATTTATGTATCCTGGGATGTTTTGTAGAGATGGGTAGAGGACTGTTCCCTCCACCCTAGAATGTACCAGAACCCAGATGTGTTTAAGTGTACGTTCACTTGCAGAACCATTTATGTGATCCAAAACCAATAAGCTACGATTTAACAGCTCAAATGGACATGACAGAATAAAGGGGATTGTAATGTTATGAAGACCATATGCTATGATAATATTGCAAACAGCTGCAATGCACAATCTACGTTAGATGTGAATTTTCCCATGCTACTTCCAATGTTATGCAATTCACGCTAAATCGGAGCTTGAGGACACTTACCTTAAAATACCCAGCTATAACTCATGACTCTTTGATTTAGAGAGGGAGGTCAGAGGTGAAGGTTTTGCATGTTTTGTTTTGTGTTTGTTTTGCATTAGATAAACCACAGTAGTTATAGTCCTCCCTGTAAGTAATTTTTCTTGTTCTCTGGCTTGTTCTTGTCAAAATGCTGAACACACTGTGGTGCAATAGTTAGCAGAGGAGATTTCATGAAAAGGCAATACCTGGAATACTAAAGGGGTAGTTCACCCAAAAATGTAAAATCTGTTATCATTTACAAACCTTTTTTTTCTTTCATGGAAGTCTGTTGCTCTCTTTTGTCCATGCAGTTACAACGAATATATAATCACACATTGTACATGCCTACAAACAAGCACATCATATTTGGAGCCATTTTTAATAGAAAAATCGCAATTAAAATTTTTTAATTCTAACAAATTATTCGAACTTCATTCGAATGCTGTCACTGGCACAAGGAACTAACATTTATAAATGAAAACAGACACTCGTATATATTGTTTCATACTGGTGTAGCCTACAGGAATAGAGTCAAAATTGTATGGGCATGAATGGGGCATTTACAGTATTTAATAATAATAATAGTATAATATAAAATTATGAAATTAATATAAAGGAAACAATCAGTGAATGGATTTAAAAGACTGTTGGATGGGATTGATAACAATGTTTTCTAAGGCATATTATTTTACAATTTTTTTAACATTTATTGATAATAAACTTAATTTGAATGCTGTCTATAGGCATCGTCACATGCAATATAATATAGGTTAACATAATAGTAAACTTATAGGTTAATATAGCTAATCATTTCTTAATTCTGCACTTTTTTAATTCCTAATTCAAAATAAAATATTAATGTATTAATAATATCCATTTCTGATAATCAAAGGTTTCTAATTTAACGCAAGTTTGTTTACGCATTAAACTCGTGGCCACGAGAAATACATGTTGTTCCCTCAACGTTGGGTCTCGAGGCCACGACATTACATTGTATGGCCACAACATAGGGATGTCATTAAACAAAACAATCTTGTGAGCACAGCATATTATCACAGTCCAGCAAGTTAATATATTGTGGCCACGACAAAACTAAATGAACTGAATATAAAAAATATAAGAGCAGTGATTCAGGCAAGAGAAATGTAGAACAGACCCTACATTTCTGTGTGAGAGTAATTTGAAGGACAATTGCTGAACTCCCCATCACTAAAGCACCCTTGTACAAAACACACTTTGCACTGCAACAGCTTAAATCACCCCCAACGTGTGCCAGGGGAAAATAGACGTCCTGGCTTACACCGTCTCTCATTCGCTCAGTTCAAAGGGGATAAGTTGTTACTTCAATGTGCAAATGTCTTTAGCCTGAAGGACCTGTTATGTTACTGTGGCTGTTTGTTCTTGTTTAGAGGAGAAGTTGTGGTTGAGTCTGGCCAAGATGCCTGCATTTAATGTTCCTGATGTTTCTGCCTCTCCCTATGCTTTGTTCCGGGGCCAGTAGAAAAAGCAAAGCGGAGAGCGGGTACCTCTGTCATTTTGTAATTTGCACGTATAAAGTGTGTTCTAGTCCTGTGTTGTGCCTTTGTGTAGGTTTGCATCTGGCTGTTCCATACAGTTTTGTGCATTCTCTGTGGCTGCTTGAGAATATGCTAATCATGTCTTAATAATTGTGATAAGGTTGGTTATAGATTCTTAAAGGCTAACAGTAAAAATTTTTGTAATTCTAGTCTATTTTTTTTTTTGTCTTAATTCTTATATATATATATATATATATATATATATATATATATATATATATATATATATATATATATATATATATATATATATATATATATATATATATATATATATATATATATATATATTCACGATTACTCTTAGCCATTAGAGTCTGATTCTGCCTCCTGGTGGACTCCCCCTCCCATCTCTCCAGCAGATAACAACTAAAGCAATCATGGCCATTACTTTTTGAATGCTTCCCAGTCTGGTAGCAGATGTTAGGGCTAAAGGGGAAAACATTTAAGGACTTTGATTGATGATTTGGGGTAATGAATCAAGTTTGTAACCAGTTCAGAAAACTGTCAGATAGGCCCCGCTTCCACTGTAAAGCAGTTGGAGAGGAACACAAAGAGAAGGGTTGCTGGGACGAGCCGCTGAGGACTGTCAATGCACAGCCGTCCCCCCAGAGGGCTTCTGGGAAAACAATTACTGGGCAAATTCAGAGGAACACATTAACAGCCAGAGCAACCAGGAAAAGTGTCCGCCTGTCAGTCTCTCAGGCTGCACAAGAAGCCCGGGGACGGAAGAAGCCCCTTTACAGAACGAGCAACTATGATTTTCATCTGGCCTGGTTTGCATACAGTAGTATAATCTATGGTGGGATGACATTTGGACCAGTTGGATATCTGATCTATGTCTGTTATTTCCATTATAAACTGTGGATGGAGTTGATGTATCTTCTGTTTTTTTGCTTCAAGGTTATGTGTCCTTGGCTAAAGATCCAGCCCACCTGTTCCATTCATTTCAGTGCAAGTAGCTTACAGTAGATCTGTCTCTTCTCATTTATTTCTGCCATTCCATTCATTTAGCCGATCTGTCAAAGATATGTTCAAAATGGCAACAGTCAATCAAATCCATTCCGCACGGCAACATAAATCATGTACAGTAAATTGCTAACAGCACAGAACATTTAATTTCATCCAAAGGGCCTTGGTGAGTTTGTGTTGTCATAACAAGCGCTTGTTGCCATTAAGGGCTGTTTTGTGGAGATTTAATTTGGTCAATGTGCCGTTCTTGAGGGCTCCTTGAGGTTTATCAGGCATGTTTTGCACATTAGATTTGTTTGTCTTCCAGGCCTGTACTCCGGCTCCAGCACGACACACAATGGAGCCCCACTTGAGTTGCTCTCTTCTGGACCTGACCTGCCCCCCAGGCAGCCCCGCCTGGACCGCGACATTGGCAGTCCCCACCATCTCTCCCCGCTGTCTGGCCTCGAGAACACCCGGGAAGGGTGAGTACCTATCCCACCGAGCATCACGTTTACTCCCAGTTGCTCTAACATTCACGTAGGTTGGATGAGATCAATTAAGATGATGTCAGAACGGATAAAGGTTGTCATCACAGTCACAGATATCACTGTAGTCATAGTTACACAAAATGGCTTTGTTTCAGTTAGTAAGAAGTGACTGACAAAAAGGCTGTTTTGACCAAATTCTAAGTCATCATTGCATGGTTCCGTTGAGGAAAGGCAATCCCACAATGTGCTGCAATATGCTCTGTAAGCAATCCACCCAAGATGTCTGACAAGTGAGAAAATAATATTGATTATACCTTAAAAATGACTATATAAGGATTCACTGAGTAATCACTTGTTTCATTCCTGAATGAATCAGTGTTTTTGCATTAATCAGTTGAGGGAATGATTCATTGACTTACTCAGATAGACAGTTACTTGTTTCTTTTCTGGAATTAATCATTGGCTGAATTTAGAATAATATAACATACTTCTCTTACTGTCTTTGCCATAAAAAGATACTAAGTACAGATACTAAGTAGTTTGCTAGTATGCTGAATCCAGCCTCTGTTTTTGGCCGAGTAAATGATTAGTTGACTCACTCATAAAAATTGTCACTTGTTTCTTTCTTGAATGAATCAGTGGCCTAATTCAGAATAGCATACTAGCTAAACCATCTAAAGATATAGCACAAATAGTAAGTAGTATGTTAGTATGTTATTGTGAATTCAGCCACTGTTTTTGATTCATTCCTGAAGGAATCAATATTTTTGAGTCATTGAGTAACTCACTTGTGTTGTTTCGGAATAAATCATGCTGTGTCCCCAGTTTGCCTATTTATACTACGCCCTAAAAGTATGTACTTTTTTCCTGAAGAAAAAGTACGTATTGTGCTAGCAATGGCAAGGTTGTGGGTTCGATACCCGGGCAAAACAAAAACGTATACTTTGATTCAGTTTTCTGTCTGAAAAAAAAAAAGATTGACAGTGTTTTTGAACTGTTTAGTTGAGTCATTGACTCACTCAAAGACAGTCATTTGTCCCCACCTACTGGTGTAACTTTGAAACCTGCAGAAAGAGTCTTCACCAATGGAGTGATGCAGGTATGGCCAACCAGCAGTTAGCATCGCACTGGTTCCCTCACAAAAATCCAATAGGATTTTTCCATAGGCTTTTGGATTATCGCAAAAAAACAAGCTCTGTAATCAACAAAAGTTTATGATACTTTCACGTTTTGTCCATCAAGATAATTATCACGGATGAGCACAACTTTTATGAAATTTGAAGGCTAAATGCAGTCGCCAGAAGTATAAAGCTGGAGGTAGGCTAAACGAACTACAACTTCAACGTCACCACTAAGCTTCTGACAACTCTTTCAGTTTTTATCTAAAAAAACATTTTCACAGAAAGTTTGAGTTAGAATAGTTTATAAGACCACAGTTATAAGCATAACAAGGCTGTAAAAGCGCTAAAATGCTAACTCGTTTCCGCCTACAAATTTACTGGAATAGACTTAAAATCCCCTACCTTCATATCATCTTATTGCTTTGGAATAGCTAGTCATGTCCGGGATCTTGTTAATATTGCAATGCAGTGAGGTTTTTCTCATAACAGATTTTTTTTTTTTGGTAATCTGTGCCGTCTAATGTGTTTTTCACTGTGTGCAAGAACCATATTGATTTAGGGGCCTGGATTTATTTACTATCCAAAGCACCACTGGCAGATTTTTTCCCTTGTCCATACGGAGCGTTTGTTTTCATTGTAACACTCTCCCAAAGCACACACCCTACGACACATTTAATGCTCGTCCCTTGCTCTGACTTCAGTGTGTATTTATCCAGCAAATCTAGGTTGAACCAATGTCACCGTAACACAACATAAACCAGTTTGGAGGTGTCAGTGTTGTGTAATTAAAGCAGGACCAAAAAAGATTTTCGTACACACCTCTGCTCCTTTCTGTCCTCAAGCTGTGTTTAGTGTTCTGGAACTCTCAGAGAAGGAATACAATGAAGCCTAATATGTCCCTAACAGGACTGAGGCATGTTTCCTATTAAAAAAACCTGATTTCCCCCTGGACCAGCAAAGTAGAGCTGAAAATCCAATGTGTCATCAAGACGCACTATGTGTATAGTGACAAACAGAGATGCTGGAAATGAGACAGAGTAAAGGAGAGAAAATACATCTGTTCTTTTTAAGCACCAGATTTAAATGAGATTTTTCTGTTCTTTATCATAGTTAAATGAAAGCAAAAGTGTAGTGTTAAGTAAATTAACTAATTTCACCCACATCTGTGAATAGAAACTTATTCAAGAGCTTGTAAACAACATGACTCTATTGAAAGAACAATGAGCTGTACAACTCATTCTCCTTTTTCTCTTCCTGTTTGCTCAACTGGAAGAGCATTGCACTAACAACACCAAGGTTGTGGGTTCGATACCCATGCAAAACAAAAGCATGTATACTTTGATTAAATTTTCTGGCAAAAAAAAAAGAAAAGAGATTTACACACTTTAACAGTGCATTCAAAGTGATATTTTTGTTAGCATAAGCCCATTGGATACATCAATTTCTATAGCAAAAAAATACTCAAGCTGCACCCATGAAATGTGCCCAGGCAGCAATGAGTTGTCATGTTCTTTAAAATCCCTCTGGAAGGTGATCTGTTTTTCCAGGTCGCAGAGAGAACGCAAAAAAACCTCAAGAAAATTAGCGAGCCGTTTTAAAGCTCCACAAACAATTACTGCTACTTGGAGAGGAATGAGAGCTGAACGAAACCGGCTCAGGGGATACTCATGTAACACTATACTCTATTGCATTGAAGATCACGATGACATATTCAAGGCTCTGCCTTTCACTGACACTGAAGGCCAAAGTCTATGAAAATGTAAGATTATACACAATGCATGAGATGAAGGTGGGCATGAACTTTTTTTGAACGTAATATGTGGAACTTGAAACGTAATAGTATTTTATCCACCTAGTAAGTCAAGTTTCATCTGTAATATTAGAGCTTCCTCATACAGTCGCGCTGACAACGTAGCATTAAGAAAATGGCCGTCTTCTTGTTTGCGGAAGTCATTAAAGTTGGGGCTCCTGATCAAAAATGTGTGTGCACATATAGCACGCTTTATGCCGTCCATCTAACGCAACATCTCTGCCAGGACCTACAACTAACCAGGTATGAAACGTCTACTTACATTTGAAGATGGAGCATTTTGATTTACATGTTTAAAGCCTAGAGTATACACTCGGCTGCCAAAGTCAACAGCAGCTGCCGCTCTTGTTTTTCCCAAATGGTTTAGCAGGACGTTAAACATTTTGACAAAATTATCTAACTTGCTTGACTCCACTGCTGCAGCCTCTGACCTCATTGCTAAATGTGTTTACCCTGGCTGAAATGGCCCATTTAGACTCCTTTTACTTCACAAATACTAGTGTCATTTTCTGAAGCTAATATTAAAAAATATGCCAGTGAAAATACATCTAGTGGTCTCCGTTGTGTGGAGTTTGAGATGGAGGGAGGCAGAAGTGTTCGTAGCTGTGGAACGTGCTCACTAGCCTGGAGGGCCAAGGGGCTTAATGGGTGGCATCGGCACCTCAACGGCATCATTTACATGTTTTGTAGGTGACAGTTTTACAGTAAAACTACAAATAGCTGACACTGGAGTTCCTTAATGGTAATGAGAAACAGGTTTGTATTAATGAGAGGATATAAAAAATTCCATATCAGGGTTGGTAAGATTTGTAATGTTTTAATGCTGACCAAAGCTGCATTTAGTTCTGTCAAAAATACAGTACAAACATTAATACTGTGAAATAACATTACGATTTAAAATAATTGTTTTATATTTTAATGTATTTTAAAATGGAATTTATTCCTCTGATGGCAAAGTATTTTTTTTTTCGGCATCATTACTCCAGTCTTCAGTGTCAGTTTCAATGTTTAGTGCTGCTTTTTTTTTTTTTTTTTTTTTTTTTTGGGTGGGGGTCTTGATACATTACCAATTTAAAAGTTTGGAGTAAATATATAAAAAGGAAGAAATTAACAGCATTATGACTATATAATATTGTGTTGGTCCCCCTTTTGCTACCAAAACAGCCCTGACTCTTCAAGGCATGGACTCCACTAGACCCCTGAAGGTGTGCTGTGATATCTGGTATCAAGATGTTAGCAGCAGATCCTTTAAGGCCACATCCACTCGAAGCCAGAGCTTTCCCTATCTGAATCCCTCATTCAAAAAAAAAAAAAAAAAAATCTCAAGAAATATCTGCGTACACTGAAACTGACTCAAAACGATGTAGTATACATGCCAGACCAGTATGTGACACTGTAATTCTGCCACAGAGATACACTAAAAACGAAGAAGAAGACTTGGAGCATGCGCATGCGGTGTCTGACTAGGGTCAAGACGTGGGGTGATGACATCATCGTTTCACTAAATATATGGATTGGCTGTACACACAAAAACGCAACGGTGTCGTTTTCAGATGTATCCACTCTGGGACCCGGTTTAAAAAAATTGCGGTTTCAGGTTCCCAAACTCTGGATCTGTCTGGACGAAATGCAGATACAATACAAAATTTTTACTTTATACAGCTAAACATGACAGGCCTAAGTCCTGTAAGTTGCGAAGTGGGGCCTCCATGGATCTGACTTGTTTGTTCAACTCGTCCCACAGATGCTCAATTGGCCAAGTCAACACCTCAAACTCGTTGTTGTGCTCCTCAATCCATTCCTGAACCATTTTTGCTTTGTGGCAGGGCACATTATCCTGCTGAAAGAGGCCACAGCCACCAGGGAATACCATTTCCATTAAAGGGTGTACATGGTCTGCAACAATGCTTAGGTAGGTGGTACTTGTCAAAGTAACATCCACATGGATGGCAGAACCCAAGGTTTCCCAGCAGAACATTGCCCAAAGCATCACACTGCCTCCGCCGGCTTGCCTTCTTCCCATAGTGCATCCTGGTGCCATGTGTTCCCCAGGCAAGTGACGCACATACACCCAGCCATCCACGTGATGTAAAAGAAAATATGATTCATCAGACCAGGCCACCTTCTTCCATTGCTCCATGGTCCAGTCCTGATGCTCACATGCCCACTGTTGGTGCTTTCGGCGGTGGACAGGGGTCAGCATGGGCACCCTGACTGGTCTGCGGCTATGCAGCCCCATACGCAACAAACTGCGCTTCACTGTGTATTCTGACACCTTTCTATCAGAACCAGCATTAACTTCTTGAGCAATTTGAGCTACAGTAGCTCGTCTGTTTGATTGGACCACACGGGCCAGCCTTCGCTCCCCACGTGCATCATGACCCTGTCACCGGTTCACCACTGTTCCTTCCTTGGACCACTTTTGATAGATACTGACCACTGGAACACCCCACAAGAGCTGCAGTTTAGTAGATGCTCTGACCCAGTCATCTAGCCATCTAGCCTTGCAGTTTGGCTCTTGACAAACTCACTGAAATCCTTACGCTTGCCCATTTTTCCTGCTTCTAACACATCAACTTTGAGGACAAAATGTTCACTTGCTGCACTAGCCCACCAACAGGTGCTGTGATGAAGAGATAATCAGTGTTATTCACTTCACCTGTCAGTGGTCATAATGTTATTCCTGATCGGTGTATATGACAATATAATAAATAAACAATAATAAATTATATATTTTTGTATTTCGAATAAATTGTGGTCTTTTGAACTTTCCTGAAAAAATGAATTAAGGTTTCGACAAAAACATCAAGCAGCAAAAACGTATTCAACATAATAATATCCATTACTAATAAGTGAGCACCAATAATAATTGAGCACCAAATCATCATATTAGAATGACTTGGACAACAAATTAATAAATTACATATTAACATTTTTAAAACCATATTTTTAACTGTATTTTTGATCAAATAAATATGAATCAGTAGTAGGCTATATACACTCACCTAAAGGATTATTAGGAATTATTAGGATTATTCAGTTTCTCATTAATGCAATTATCCAATCAACCAATCACATGGCAGTTGCTTCAATACATTTAGGGGTGTGGTCCTGGTCAAGACAATCTCCTGAACTCCAAACTGAATGTCAGAATGGGAAAGAAAGGTGATTTAAGCAATTTTGAGCGTGGCATGGTTGTTGGTGCCAGACGGGCCAATCTGAGTATTTCACAATCTGCTCAGTTATTGGGATTTTCACGCAGAACCATTTCTTGGGTTTACAAAGAATGGTGTGAAAAGGGAAAAACATCCAGTATGTGGCATTCCTGTGAGCGAAAATGCCTTGTTGATGCTAGAGGTCAGAGGAGAATGGGCCGACTGATTCAAGCTGATAGAAGAGCAACTTTGACTGAAATAACCACTCATTACAACCGAGGTATGCAGCAAAGCATTTTGGATCCATCATGCCTTGTTACCACTGTGCAGGCTGGTGGTGGTGGTGTAATGGTGTGGGGGATGTTTTCTTGGCACACTTTAGGCCCCTTAGTGCCAATTGGGCATCGTTTAAATGCCACGGCCTACCTGAGCATTGTTTCTGACCATGTCCATCCCTTTATGACCACCATGTACCCATTCTCTGATGACTACTTCCAGCAGGATAATGCACCACGTCACAAAGCTCGAATCATTTCAAATTGGTTTCTTGAGCATGACAATGAGTTCACTGTACTAAAATGGCCCCCACAGTCACCAGATCTCAACCCAATAGAGCATCTTTGGGATGTGGTGGAACGGGAGCTTTGTGCCCTGGATGTGCATCCCACAAATCTCCATCAACTGCAAGATGCTATCCTATCAATATGGGCCAACATTTCTAAAGAGTGCTTTCAGCACCTTGTTGAATCAATGCCACGTAGAATTAAGGCAGTTCTGAAGGCGAAAGGGGGTCAAACACAGTATTAGTATGGTGTTCCTAATAATCCTTTAGGTGAGTGTATATTGTGTTTAGTCTCATAATTTTCATACGATATAGTCATAAAAAATCGAATTCCTTGAAGGTGAGTAGTTTTCAATATCACCATCTGATCTAAACAGTAGCCACACTGACACACTGTATCTTAAGCTAATTTCCTTGCCTGACTGCATGTTGAGTGTTTGAGCACTTAAGCTTTTGAGTGTTTAGATACAAGCTAGAGGCTCGGATCAGTAAGGGCCTGATCTCTCATGAGTGGCTTTAGTTTGCTAACCAGAACCAGAAAGGTTCCCACCGACCCGTGCCAAGCCAGCGGCCAGTTCGTTCTTCAATCAGAAGAGCTTACCGTAGGCAATAGGGATATCCATGCTCGCTCATACACGCCGTCTCCAAGCGGAGCACAACATGACAGGTGAGACAAGACAAACTGGGAACAAAGCACTCATCTCCATGAATCTTCATTCAAAAAGGATGTGGGGGAAAAAACTCCCATCTTGATCTATTTTGTCTCCAGCCGACTCCAGGAGGATTTGTGTCTGTTTGAGCATAAGGATTGCCTCACCTCTGAAAGCAGCACCTTTGTTGCCCGATTTGTAAGGTCTTTGACCCCTCTAACAGGGATTAAACTGGAACGTGACACTACAGGGTTTGCAAAGGAGTCAACGACAGAGCTTTTCATGAAACTCGCAGCCTGCATTTAATAACAATATGGTTCCATCATCTAAAATGTAACTTTTCAATGTGTGTAGGCAGTGTAAACTTAACTTCAAACCCCCAATTCTGGTTTGTTCACATCCATCTGTGAATTTTTTTTTTTGGGGTGTTTTTTTTATAAGTTGCTATGTCCCACTTGGACCGCTTTTCTTTGATCCTTTGGTGGTTACCTTCGTAGCCAGACGTAAAGTAACTGTGTTCTTTAACATGGAGCACGTCTAGTGAATCATATTCAGAAGAGTTCACTCAATCGTGTCTGCTATGCTGAGTAAAGACTTACTCATGTCAAGTGAGTGAAGCTCTGTGATACTCACAGAACTTCCCATGGAGTCACATTCACTGAATCACAGTCAGCATTAAACACTTTGCCTTTATTACTCAATCTTCTACTTTGAAGAAATACCATTTGTAAACACTTTGTTCACAAGCAAACTATTAAGGGTTTGGTCATTATGCTTTGAAGTCCCTGTGAAGTCGACTCATTGCTTTTTTCTGCATAGTGGACCAAAGTTTCCTATATTCTATCACTCTTAACTCAAAACACATAAGGCCAAAAAAATCTGTGCTAAATACAGTTTCTTGCTGGTTCTGAGTGTTGTGGATGCGGTTACTGTAATTTGTTTAATTACTGCTGCTGTGATCGATAGAAAATGTAAACATCTCATTTTAATTTAAATGTATTTATTTTATTTTTACATTTAATTTTAAACCTCAATTGCATAGAAAGTAGCATGTTTGTGGTGAAAATTATAGTTATTTAAATATACTATATTATACCACTGAACCACTGCATAAAAAATCTGATTGAATTTGATTGCAAGTAGTTTGCAATTTTTTTTAAAATTATTTTAATTTATTTTAAAATGTAATTAATAGGCCTACCTGTAATGGAAAAGCTTAATTACTCCAGTCTTCAGTGTCACATGATCCTTACCCCAAGATTCTTTGATGACTAGAAATGCCAAAAGAACAGCATTTATTTGAAATATATATATTTTATAACAGTGTAAAAGTCTTCCAGCATCAATCCTCCACCTCAACTGGACTTTTCTTTCCTTATTTAGATCCAGGGATGCATTTTGAGGTCGACTTAAGCGTCATACTTGAGCAAGCCAAATGTTTTTCTATTTTTGAAGATTAGGGGAACATGAACTTTTGGATGATCCATAGGTCAGCGGCCATATAAAGCTCTTATTACGTGAGAGACAGGCGGTATAGTCACAAAACGAGCCTGCAAAGGTGAAAGCAGATGATCAGTGAAGGTAAATACCGAAGGGAGAGATTAATCCTGCATATGAAAGATTCCCCTCATTCCTGGAGCCTTAGCGAGCTACAGCTGGCAGTGATTATAGCATGATTCACTTGAGCTGCACATAGATGCTGCTTGTAAAAATATGAACAGTATAACTGTTTCCTGAGCTTGTGCTGACAGCAGCTCCTAGGGGAATGCTGCCGCCGTGCTCTCGCAGAAACACATGGCCACACGTCAGATCACAGCCAGCGACTAGATCGGAACAGCTTTCTTGCATACAAACACAAGCTAGCACGCTAACGCTAATTCCTAAATGTATATTTGCTGCATGCCTTGTGAAGTATGTTAGTGCAGACTTTGTGGCTGTGTGAGAAGAGTCCAGTGACTCATGGGGTTACATCCAAGCACAGTTTTAAAAATGTGTGAATTATTAATTTTTTTAATATACTTGTGATGAAACCGAGTCCTTGGAATGTGAATTTGGCTAACAGTGAAATACGACATAATGGTCTAACAGATGTAACAGCCAAGGAAGTCCTTATCAGATTCTGGGCAAATGAACAATGGGAAATATCACTCCCACATAAGGCCTGGAGCATAAATAAAAACGAATTATCATGTTATTGGAGTCCAAATTCTACATTAGCGCTTTGCTAGGTCTTAAATCTGTGGATGATAGTACAAAAGACAGTTGAAATGCTATTTATTATGTCTGTTTAAATGTACATGCTTTAAGGTACACTCAGTAAAGGTTCTTTCTTTTACTTGTTTTACAATAGTACTTAAAACATTTTTTCGAACTAGTTACATGAGATGAAGACTCCCGTCATATCATTGGCCTAATAAACATATATTTATTCATATAGGTATTTTTAGTGTGGATGGGGCATACTGAAAGACAAGTCCTGTGCCTTTTCTTTTAAAAAGAGCCACTATGCTTTAGTTAACATCAAAGCAACTGACTTCATTTGCTGCTTGCTAGTCAGTTGCACATGGTATTAAGGGGAAGGGCATTCTCATTATAGAGAGCAAATTATTGGACAAAAATTGGTGAAGTGCAGGACTACACACCAAAGCTGAATTTTCAGCATCGTTACTCCAGTCTTCAGATTCACATGATCCTTCGGAAATCATTCTAGTACGCTGATTTGGTGTTCAAGAAACATTTATTATTACTATCAATGTTGACAACAGTTGTGCTGCATAATATTGTGCGGCCGCTAAAATCGTTCCAATGGAGGCTAACGATCCGCGGGTGAAGGTCACTGCGCGTTCGGTTTTTTCAGTTGGGCAAAATGATTTTATTCCAATTCATCTTTTATCTGACTCCATTTTATCATAACCTCGAATTGAGGTAGAATGCCAGTTGGTTATTTGGTAATTTATATTTAATAATTAACACACATTTAATTGTTCTGTTTAACCCTTTGTTGAAATTATACCCGTTCATAATCTACTAGAGGTAGTTAATAATTCCAGAGTAAATCAAAATGTAACAATTTATTAACAGTCAGGTAAATGTACACTCACCTAAAGGATTATTAGGAACACCTGTTCAATTTCTCATTAATTCAATTATCTAAATCAATGGCAATTGCTTCAACGCATTTAGGGGTGTGGTCCTGGACAAGACAATCTCCTGAACTCCAAACTGAATGTCAGAATGGAAAGAAAGGTGATTTAAGCAATTTTGAGCATGGCATGGTTGTTGGTGCCAGACGGGCCGGTCTGAGTATTTCACAATCTGCTCAGTTACTGGGATTTTCACGCACAACCATTTCTAGGGTTTACAAAGAATGGTGTGAAAAGGGAAAAACATCCAGTATGCGGCAGCCCTGTGGGTGAAAATGCCTTGTTGATGCTAGAGATCAGAGGAGAATGGGCCGACTGATTCAAGCTGATAGAAGATCAACTTTGCCTGAAATAACCACTCGTTACAACCGAGGTATGCAGCAAAGCATTTGTGAAGCCACAACACGCACAACCTTGAGGCGGATGGGCTACAACAGCATTAGACCCCACCAGGTACCACTCATCTCCACTACAAATAGGAAAAAGAGGCTACAATTTGCACAAGCTCACCAAAATTGGACAGTTGAAGACTGAAAAAATGTTGCCTGGTCTGATGAGCCTCGATTTCTGTTGAGACATTCAGATGGTAGAGTCAGAATTTGGCGTAAACAGAATGAGAACATGACTCCATCATGCCTTGTTACCACTGTGCAGGCTGCTGGTGGTGGTGGTGTAATGGTGTGGGGGATGTTTTCTTGGCACACTTTAGGCCCCTTAGTGCCAATTGGGCATTGTTTAAATGCCACGGCCTACCTGAGCATTGTTTCTGACCATGTCCATCCCTTTATGACCACCATGTATCCGTTCTCTGATGGCTACTTCCAGCAGAATAATGCACCATGTCACAAAGCTCGAATCATTTCAAATTGGTTTCTTGAACATGACAATAAGTTCACTGTACTAAAATGGCCCCCACAGTCACCAGATCTCAACCCAATAGAGCATCTTTGGGATGTGGTGGGGCAGGAGCTTTGTGCCCTGGATGTGCATCCCACAAATCTCCATCAACTGCAAGATGCTATCCTATCAATATGGGCCAACATTTCTAAAGAATGCTTTCAGCACCTTGTTGAATCAATGCCACGTAGAATTAAGGCAGTTCTGAAGGCGAAAGGGGGTCAAACACAGTATTAGTATGGTGTTCCTAATAATCCTTTAGGTGAGTGTATAATGCCAATTACATAATCAATTCAAAGATAATCCATACATAACATCAAATACTCTGAAGTAAAGAATAAAATATGGATACCTGACTTCTTAAAGTTACATAATATATAATATTACATTATATAGGTCAGCCCAGTTATAAAGATTTGAGCCCTGACCCTTTCTGAAACATCTCCTTAAATATCAGACCAAGATGTAAAACTCTTTCAAATGTAAACATGTGTTAGCAATGGGAATTAGCATTAATCAAGTCCTATAGAGAGGAGGTAAAGACCAATTGGCCGGAGACACATCACACCCATCAGACATTAAGAAAAATATCTCTAAACTCTTAAAACCTTTATTACCTTTAAGTTTACTTCCGTGGGGATGAGATCTTTGTACCAGTCGCACTGAGACATTTCAAACGATATCAAACATATATAATATTGTATTATGAGAATTCACATTAAACCATATAGATTTTGCTGGTGAATTCTGGAGGGATGGGGGAAGAGGCAGGTGAAAGGAAAGGCATGTAAATTAAAATCATTCTTAGATGATTCCCTCAGCGTGACGTCGTCTCAGATGGGGACGCTAAATGCATGAGTGGAGTTTAATTGCTAATTTCCTTTATTTTCTCAGAGAGTCCTCGTTCCTCAATCAGACATTCCGGCATTTGCTGGTTTTCAAAGCCTTACAATATTTGTGTGGTAACTGTAATACATTTGTTTTCAGGTTTCTGAAATAAAGAATAGAAAGTTCAATAGAACAGCATTTATTTAAAATAAATTTTTCACAATGTAAATGTCTTTACAGTCACTTTTGATACGTTAATTGTGCAACTGGTGAAAAAAAGTATTATTATATCTGACCCCAGACTTTTGAACGGTAGTGTTTATCTTCTAAAAGTGAATTTAGGTGTAGTTTAGGAGCAGACTAGCATATACAGTAAATGTGTTTTAGCTTTATTTATTCCATGAGGTTTTTAATAGTAAAGTAACAAAAGTGAACATATTTATAAATATTGATCTTATATATCATTAGCAAGACTGAAAAGGCAGTAAAGTGCATAATTATTTTTAATTTCCTCTGGTCCTCCCTGTCTTACATTACAGCTGTATATGTCCTCATAATATCTCTCCATAACTGTATCATGATGAGCATCTGTTTGTCATACTTCTGTTTAAACAGAAAAAAGTGATTCTTTGAGTTTGTTTTTGTACTTTGTTCATTTTCTGAAATTCAGAATATGACTCTTTGATGTGTGCACTAAAGGCAGAAAAGGCAGAGGGCCTTGACGTAGGGGGGCAGGAACAACTTCACAGGGCCGTTGGTTGGCACTTCGTGTCTTGCTGAAACTTGGTTTTGCATATTTGAAGACTTGCTTGTGACAGCTGCATCTAATGGCACTAACAAAGCCTTTATTTGTTCCATTGTGTGCAAGCATGAGCAAGCTATCATAACTTCCCCAGAGCCATCACAGTGTACAGTAAGTCAGGGGCATGTTATGAAGAAGTGGCATCTGGAGTGAAGAACAGGCTTGTACTCAATCAAAAACAGGCTCATGATTTTCCATTATAACAAGAATTGGAATAGGATGAAGCATGTTAGAGTAAATAAAAAATAAATGAATAAAATAAATAAATAATGTTTCACTTGAGGCTATGTGACTCTTTTTCTGAGGTAATCCTTTTATATCTTTCACAGGGTTAAAGGTAAGATGGGGTGAGGCTCTAAAGTTACTTTTAATAACATTCAGAAGACTCTTGTAATAAAAGTTGTATACTCCATATTAAATTTTATGGTATATTTTTTGGCTTGCTTATCTTTTACCATTAATCTTAATAGTTAATGTTTACTCTCTGTCTTCCAGATTATCTGGAGCTTTGCTGTCTCCAGGGATCAGTCTGCTGAAGGCCACTACATCTCCTCCACCAACATTAGAGAAGCAACAGAACTCCTCTTCCAACCAGCAACACCTCCACACTCATCATAAACCCTATGCCACCTTCCACAACCTTCCTTCAAGTGAGGGTACGAGACCTTCTGTGTCATATTCAGGGATTGTTTGATCCGATTTTACTGGGTGGTAGTCTTGTTCAAGTATTCACACCATTAATCACATTAAAAGTCCAGCACTTTATTAAACCTTTAGACAAAATGTGTTTTTTGTTGAGTATCATATTTGATACATTAGGACTTTATGGCTCATATAATATGATATAGATAATATAGAGCTCATATTAGAGGACGAAAAAACACCTTAGGCCCAAACTGAGCAAAAATATGCAATTTAGTATGGCAGGCAACTTGTATAAAATGCATATAAATGTCAGTTGTCACCCTGTATCACTCAAAAGTCTTTGTAAGATGATATTTAAATGCTAGTTTTATGATCAAAGCTCTGTAGTTTTTATTGTGGATTAAAGCCCTGAAGTATTTATCTTAAGGTCTTTTTATACATTTATTAACTTAGTTATTAAACTAATTATGTAAAACAATGTTGTCAGTGCTCTACAAATGAACTGGTTCTATGCCTTTATTTTGTTATTTAATTTGGTCAAAAGGTGTAGCTACTGAGCCCCTCCTCCACGCCCATTTCTAAGGCTTTGACTGTCTACTCGCTGACAACTCTGAAGTGTGTGTCGAGTTTCATGCAATTCAAAACATGCTAAGAGTAAAAAAAACTCCCAAAAAGAATAATAAAGTTTGACGCATTGCCATGACAACAGTATTCAAGAGTACTTTCACAGGTGTATATCTGCGGTGTCTTGACATTATTCAGAAGACATTTGAAGTGAATGGGGAAAAAATTTGAAGCATCTTAAATGTGACACACTTCCTGCTGCCATAAAGTTGTTGCCTTGCCACAGCCAAACCGTTCGAGATATCAAAAATCTGCTCGCAATTTTGCATCCTTGGCTTCATGCTGCCCGAGTTTGTTGGCGATCGGATGAATCCCCTAGGAGGAGTATATCAAATTCCAGAGCATGCGTTTTTCAAACAACCCATAACAGCGAATTCCTGTTGGGCTGGTGTATGACTTAGAATGCGAAAATTGTTTGGCCCGATGAGATCTACAGTATATGTGTATGAAGTCTGGTTACTGTAGGTGAAAAGGGCTGTGCTATAGTGCCCTGCAAATACAACTATATAAAAGGGTGTGCCAGAGAGCCCCCCCATGACCCTCCCATGTCCACTTGTACCCAGCCCTGATGGCCGACGATTCCAACTTGTGCAAAGTTTCAAGAGTTTTTGAGCATGTTAAGGGCCCCAAAATTGCCTGAAAGGTTGGAAAAAAATGTACCTATGGAAAATAATAGAACCCTTCTTCCCTTAGAGCTTAGTGGTGACTAAGCAAGTACACTCACTGTGCCCATCCCCTGCCTTTACTCCTGATCTATTGGAATATACCTGTTTGAAATATCAGCACATTAGTATTTCATGTCAGGGGGAGCCACATCAGTTTGAGAACTGGCATAGTCTCTGCAGTGCTCTGTGTATTAGCCAGAACATGTGGGCTGAAAGAGACGCCTGGAACCACAAAAGGAAGCTTTTTGCTCTAAAACCACCCAGTCCAAAACAGCTAAGCTGTCTGTCAAAAGAACTGCTCTCAAGGAGAAATGCTCGACTTCCTTGTCAAGACACAGATGTACATGTGTGTACCACCTCAAATCCAAGACCCCCATCTGAGCAAGACTACTTGTTGAACACTTCTGGAAGCAAAGTCGGAGGAAGAGGGAAAAGTCCCAAAATAGAAATACAAACAGGAATACAGGCTGTCTGTGGTTTTTGCTATATTGCTAGAGATCTATTTTAAGTTTTGAATCTAAAGCCACAATTGAATGACATTTCATTCTGATGCTTATATATTGTTTGGGTGTTTGTGCACAGACTACCGTGGCAACTTCCAGAGCTGTTTCCATTTTGGCGACAGCTACAGAATGGACCAGTCCATCAGCGGCGGTCATCAATCTGCAGAGTCTCACAGCTTCAACACAAACCCACACAATGGCTTCCACATGAGCTGTTCCACCAGCACCTCTTCCACAGGTACACAAATACCCCCCATTTTGAAATTTCTTGGGCAGAAATAGTCTGCTTTCTATTGTCAATAGTGTAGTGATGGATGAAGCACTGATCACAAAGAAGTCACTTTCAAACTAAGCAGCTTTCTGTTGGTCAGCACTGCAAATTTATGTGATGAACTGCATGAGGAAATCATTTACACTTGCTTGAAATTCCTGCATGTGAAAAATATAACCACACCTTTACCTCCACAAATCCTTTTATTATTAAGCAATATCACACTAAAATGAAGCACAACAGCTGTCATTATACATTAGAGTACAGTAGCTTCATTTCAGGACCAGTGGTATCTGGGAGCAGGTCAACTGATCTGGGCTGCGTTTCTCAAAAGCATTGTTGGCTAAGTTGATCATAGAGAACACAGGTGGCAATGGTTCTACGATCTACTTAAAGGGTACATAACACACAGTTTCTGCCAATCTCATGTTAATCTTGAGTACCTATAGAGTAGTATTGTATCCTTCATGTTTCCGAAGAGTCTTTAGTTTTATCAGATTCATAAAAGACAAATGCGCTGTACCAATTATTTCCAAAAACAGCCGAACTGTGACCTGAAGAGTCACAAGCACACACGCAATACATCATGGCATTATCCCTGGATAACTTTTATTCACTCTACGTTCGTGTTGTTTACGTTGCACTTCCACACCGATTGCCAA
Source organism: Paracanthobrama guichenoti (assembly GCA_018749465.1). Lineage (NCBI taxonomy): Eukaryota > Metazoa > Chordata > Actinopteri > Cypriniformes > Gobionidae > Paracanthobrama > Paracanthobrama guichenoti. The sequence goes on from CM031950.1 coordinate 7,343,029, forward strand.
CAAAACACAGACATTTGATGCAGTTTCACTCACCGCCTGCGGTTTCGACTCATGACCGGGAACAAACAAACACACTTGCAGAACTCTGTTGCTGCTCTGGAAAAACAAACTGCATCTACTGTTTCCTTAACGCTGGGTTATTTCCTCACAACCAAAAACACACTTCTTTAGTGACATTGTTGATTTCATGGTCTAAAAGCAAAATGACAGCGCTGCCGACGGCTCCCGTAACCCGAACGAAGCTCTTTGATGGACGTGCTCTTGCTCTCACTTTGGTTGATGTGCGCACGCGTTCATCCGGGAGAAGTGTTTATGATGTCATACAGGGCCATACTCTGGGAAAAAAAAAAACTTTCCAAAACTTGTTTGAATCCTGAAGGAGTGTATTTGGCACAGAAATACATCATACGTCCAATCCGTTTTTTAAATTTTGCAATTTTTAGCAGAGAATTTAGCTCTTTAACAGTGTAAATAAAAACCAGCAGCCATATCACCCTGTAGCCCAAGACTGGTTTCCCACTGAAGCTAAGCAGGGCTGAGGCTGATCAGTACCTGGATGGGAAACCAACTGGGAAAACTAGGTAGCTGCTGGTAGAGGTGTTAGTGAGGCCAGCAGGGGGTGCTCACCCTGTGGTCTGTGTGGGTCCTAACACCCCAGTATAGTGATGGGGGACACTATACTGTCAGAGAGCACCATCCTTCGGATGAGACGTTAAACCGAGGTCCTGACTCTCTGTGGTCATTAAAAATCCCAGGATGTCTTTCGAAAAAAGAGTAGGGGTGTAACCCTGGCATCCTGGCCAAATTTGCCCATTGGCCCCTATCCATCATGGCCTCCTAATCATCCCCATATACTGATTGGCTTCATCACTCTCTACCAATCAGCTGGTGTGTGGTGGGCGTTCTGGCACAATATGGCTGCCGTTGCATCATCCAGGTGCACATTGGTGGTGGTTGAGTAGATTCCCCCCTTCTATATGTAAAGTGCTTTCGAGTTACAATGCTTTTCGGGAAACACAGCCCTGACTAGTTATTCTTTCCCATGTTTCTCAGCTATTTGTCTCCAGTTTCACTACCCTAAAAAGTACTCTTGATATTAAATGAGTATTTAAAATGTGCAAAAATGCAGCTTATCTAAATTTAAAAATAAAGGTTCTTTATTGGCATTGGTGGTTCCATGAAGAACTTTTAACATGCATTAAATCATAGCATCGCACAAAACATCCTTTATAGTGGAAAAAAGTGCTCTCTTTAGGCGTAGATTTAGTGATTATCTAATGGGACAATTTGTGCACGTTTTCTGAGAGTGTTCAATTAAAAAGTACAAAACTTTTTTCCATGTTCCCTTAATGCAAAGGTTTCAGCTTGGTGCCGGACATCATAGGGTCGGGTTGCCAGTTCTCGCCAGGCACAGAGGAAAGTGTTTTCTTTCAGGTGGGCGGCTTCGATCGCGGCTTGAGCCAAATGTCTTCAGTGTACACTGAGACGTAGAATCCTGTTGGCCATCAACACAAATGTCTTCTTTCAGACCAAACAGTCTTTTTTTTTTTATTCTTTTCTTCCGTCAACGCAGTTTCAACCTGTCAGAGATTCCGTTTTTCTCAGAATCCCCCTCCCCCTTAAAATGCATTGTTGAATCACCTCATTGGACTGAAATATTATCTGCTTCTTTGACAACCCAAAAAGCTGCTATTCCACTACAATGAAGGTTAAATAATGAGGGCTCTGTGTTGTTGAGTGTGTTTATTTGTGGGATGTTATGAAATTGTGCTTTTTTCCCAGTGTTTTGAAAGATATGTTCAAAGTCTCATGAGATTCTCCCTTGTCGTCAGCACGGCATCACTAGTCTTAATAAATCCAGCTGGTCAGCTCTGATCCAATTGTGACTTTGGAACAGTTTGATAGAAACTTCAGAGCCACCGCAGCTCATCAGTGATGAGTTCCACATTTCCCTCTCAGAGCTCTTTTTCAGATTTGTTGTGTTGGAAACAATTATTTAGTGTTGCTGTGTTTTGTCAGTGAATGTTTGCAAATGTTTGTATTGCTTTGTCGTTTGGTTGTCATCATCCCAGATAAACAGAGTTCTTTATTTTGTAATGGTTGATGGCTTTAATATCTACCACAATTTCAACATATGTATAAAATGTACAGTTTGTTTAATATTAATGATGTCAATCTCTCAATCTCTGAAAATAAATGACTCTTGAATATTGCAGTCTAATGCTCATCATTGTATGTTTTAGGTGTGGGAATTATGTTGAGCGCTTGACTAATCAAACATGGTGACTCACAATTAATATCATTAAAAATACTATAAAGAATACTGGGGACTCAAATAGCAAGACATTTTGCAAATGATGTGCATATGTCCCTAAACTTTATTAGAAACTACTCTCAAACATATGATGGACTGAACAGGAAAAAACTAAAACAATGATGACTATTGCTAGGGCAAGTCTGCCCCCTTTTGGAGAGGATGAGGATCATTCATCTCAGAAAATGTCACAATTAAGTTGAAACCTTTTACTAAATATCAAAAATAAACAAGACCATAGAAAATACATCAGGGCTCTACACTTAGAAGCTCTTGTGCCCTTAAAGGGTTAGGTACCCAAAAATGAAAATGCTATCATCATTTACTCACCCTCATGACCTTTGTTATTTTTGTTTGTTTTTGCGCACAAAAAGTATTCTCGTCGCTTTGGTTGAACCACTGTAGTCACATGGACTATTTTAACTGAAAGTGTTAATTACGTTGTTGTCTATGGAGGGGCCAGAGAGCTCTGTGTTCCAAAGATGAACGAAGGTCTCAGTGTTTTGGACGACATGAGGGTGAGTAATTAATGACAGATTTTCATTTTTGGGTGAACTAACCCTTTAAGACTGTAACATTACTGTTTTATACACTCAGACATGGGAAAATAATTATTCATAATTTCCACCTTTTTATCACTTTACTGTACAAGATTTATTTTATATTTAAATTGTACTCTCAAAGTGACAGTTGAAATAAATCTAGAAAATAAATGAACAAAGAAAAACAATAAATAGTAGTTAGTAAATCGTACCATGAAAGACCAGGATACAGAAGTGACTGTACAAAAAAACAGCCAATTTTGTTAGCCAAGAAAGTAATCATTCACACTGTTGACCCGAATAATCTTTCACATTCATAGTCATTTTCACCGTTTAAATGCTTGTACTGTAGAGCCCTGGTTATATTGCTTGTGTCTATTTGCCTTTCTTGGCTTTGATCTTCCGGAGGTAGAACTCCAGCTCTTTCCCTTCCAAGATGTATCCGTTTGCTCTGCCGCACTGGCCAGGCCTGGACGCAATACAAGCTGAAGAAGCAGAACATTAAAAAGCAAACTTAGAAGCACTGGGACTCTTTTACTAATTAAACAAAGATTTGCCTTTGAGACCAGTCTGACTGGTGTTGTACAAAATGAAAGATAAACAGATGTCAAATGAGCATGAGGGAGCATAAAATGCTGATAGCTTGAGTTTCTCTGTCTTGTTTCTTGCCTCAAATGAGCATAAAAATGAGAACATCCTGTGACATTACTAAATCAGGTCCACACATACTGTTATGCTTATTTGCTTTGGACTATGGATTGAATGGACTGATGCGGATGTGTGCGGTTAAAAAAACAACTGTTTGCCAAAGATCAATTTAAGAAAATGGAGATGATCGTGAATGTCTCAATGTGTCTCAAAGGATTCATGATGGAAAAAGTGTGGAAAACTCACCGAGAAGTTTTCCCTGCAGGAACTGATCCTCCAGCAAACTGCTGATCTTGCTCTTCTTCCTTCGCCCATCAATCTTCTTCTGAACCTTCTTTGACCGTTTCTTGTTCAAGACCTCCTCTTCTTCTGGAGTCTGAGGGATGAAGATGCACATTTACAAAGGCAACTCAACCAGATACTCTGTCATCTCCCATTTCTGTTTATGGGAAAGATTCTGATGACATGGTGTGGATTGTTGGACCAAGGTTCCGGTCTTTAATTGTATATCTGAATTGAATATTAGAGCTAAATTCGAAAATAATATTAATTCTTGCTTAAGATGCCATATTAACCCACTTCTAATGTTTACCATTTTAAGTCTAATAGTGTGTTTACACTGACATTGATTAAACTCTGCCAGTTTGTTTAGGCGGAATTTGTTGTTGCCTTGTGTTGGCTGTGCCTCGGCCAAAAAGCTGCGCTTGAACACACCAAAAGGACTACAGGTGACTGCTGACTAGCAGGTGTGATTCCGATTGGTATGCACATATGCATAAAGTTGAACTCTGCTCAACTTGTCGCATTGCCAATGGTCTCTGTAACTAATGTCAACATAAATCACCAATGTAATTACAAGCTCATTGAAAAGTTTGCATTGTAGCAAGCAAACGTGTAAATATAATATTGGAGCTGGTGGTTTTGGAAAGGTTCTTTATTTGTGTGCAATATGCATCTCCGACGGTCCATGAACATTCTGAGGCTGAGACGCCTGAATCTCTAATATTAGATATGCTCATCTATTTATAACGTGAGCTATGAAATGAAAGCCTACCAGCTTCGCTCCTTTCTTGAGGCCCAGAGGAATGGCGTAGCGCGCTTCATACCACTGTCTGTACGGTGCGCTGTCCACCAGAACAATGCAGTTCTTCACCAGGGTCTTGGTTCTCACAAGCTCATTGTTGGAGGCATTGTACACAACGTCAATGATTCTGGTTTTGCGAGTACAACCTGTGAGTTAGAGTGACAAAATTAGATGTACTTTGTGGCAACAAAAAAAAAGAAGAAGAAAAAAACCAGAGAACATCCAGAGTAGGATTTACCATGTCCTGTTTAGATTTGGCCACAGAGAATAAATAATTCACATGGCATGATGAATGCCATGTGTAAAAACTGAAAAATGTCTATGCAACCCAAGAGACTGACATTTAAGAACAGGTCGATTCAACAGTTTTCCCTGCTCAAGCTAATTGTTTTTTTTTTTAACAGTAATGTGTTACATCAGAGACTTCACGCAAAATTTATGAGAAAATTTCCAGGCACCACTTCCATGATCTCAGTCTAAAGGCATCTCATGGTTTTAATACTTCTAAATGCAGACACAAACACTCAGTGTCCTGACAACGAATACAAATATTAGTTAGCAAGACATTTGGAAGCTACTAGTTTATAACATAACAACTCGCTGACCCCTCAGTCACTCCTTCACTAGAACCTAATGATTTACATTTTTAAAAATGGACGTCTCCATGTTTAAAAGGTCAATAATAAAGAATTGAAATAGAGATAGTCAGTTTGTAGTCCGAAAACCTACAATATGAATTTGAAGAACGGGCAAATTAATAGTAAACAGGTAAAGTGCTTACAAAGCTGTGTGTGATAGTCACAATTTAATATGCAATTTAAATATTGTGTCAGTGTTAAATCACTGAGAGATTTAATAAATGTAATCTTAGTTTCTTAGAGAGAGAGAGAGAGAGAGAGAGAGAGAGAGAGAGAGAGAGAGAGAGAGAGAGAGAGAGAGAGAGAGAGAGAGAGAGAGAGAGAGAGAGAGAGAGACGTGCACTCACACTCAGAGCCCCAGGAGAAGTTCTCGCTGTCCAGTCTCAGCGCGCGGTATTTCTTATTGCCTCCCCGCACGCGCACAGTGTGAATACGGCGGGGACCGATCTAAAAAGTTTTCCATATATATATTTTTTTTTATTCTGTTTTTAACAACAAATGTAATGTAGGCTGCGTATCTGCAGCCGCGAAACAAATCAATATGAAATGACGCACATCATTTCCTGATATGCTTATTTTTAGACGCGTCAACTGAAGAATCGCACCTTTGTGTTTGCAGGAGGGCGACCCAGTTCATACTTCCGTTTCTTATGATAGGGCTTTCTTTTCCCTCCGGTTTTACGGCGCTTGTGCCAGTGATCCCTGGAGATACCTGAAGAGAACAGATATGAAAAACGCAAACACATTCATTTACATTACATGGAAAACAAACTGCGCACGCAAAACACCTGTCGCGAATATTGCGTAGTCGTATAGCTTGATTTAACTTTATTTTTGTGGGTTCAATAACTTACAATTGTGATTTTTGACGACTGTGTTTGTGGTGCAAAGCAATAATGAACGAGCTACAGGCTTAACACAGCTTACTCAGGCGATTATTAATGAGCCATCATGCCAGTCCTGTTTATTCACATTCACAAACACGTCATATATTCATATGCCCATATTATGATTGTGATAGTAAATTTATAGAACATAATGGTGCTGAAGAAGGACCTGAGTGGTTGAGGCTATTCTCCTTATAAACACTTACCCATTCCTGGGAGCTTTTGACACTTTCTGCGCGGACGTCAGGATTGCCAGCTCTGCGTAACAAAACTACTAGCCAACGACTAGCCCACATATCAAAATATTCTATTCTCATACCTAACAGTCACTGTTAAGCAACTCGAAAACCACTACATCACAAACGTACCATAAATACAGACAGAAATAAAGAGTTTAAGTAAACTAACGTTACTGGTTTCATTGAAGAGTAAGCAACTGAATGCAAAATTTCACAAAATTTAACATCTAGCGCAGTTTTATCATTGGTAAAATATAAAATATTTCTAATCAAGCATTTCAGTTAAATTTAATGTGTAATGTATGCAACAATTGTTTAAAAGTAGGCTAGTCCAATCCGGCGGGGAAACCGCGGACTTGGCATCCCTGGAGTACGTATCGCGAGAATTCACGCGAGAATATCTAGAAGCAGCGGCAGTCAAGAGTTACGCACATACTGTAGTGCCATCTAGTGCACTTCACTACTGTTAATATAGAGACGCACAATTATACAAATATAGTACAAAGCTGTTTTTAGCATTTGGGATTACACTTTATTTACATTCAAGTTCTGTTTTGGTTGATGACAATGCGGGAGAATACACCGCTCCAAAATGCAAAGAAAATGTCACATCTAGTCAATATATTTACAATCTAAATTATATATGAGGTCAGTGTTTTTAACAAATCCTTTTAGTCCTGATGATGATTTGTTTAGACATGATTTCAATGTGAACAACGATGGAAAAATAGTCTTCTCAGCATGTGGACCTGCTGTTAAGACTTCTTGCTCTTCCTGGTTATGTAGCTCTGGTAGTAAAAGTTGCTGAAAAGTATAATGAGGCTGACGCAGTATGCAAACACAACTGCATTCATAGAATCAGGGAAGTCGCACTCAGTGAAGAGGTTGTATCCGGTGTGAAGAGTCAGCAAGACAAACTGGACCTGTAACGAAAGGTTGTTGATGTGTTATGAATGTTTACTCTTATGGATGCTATGGATACTAACAGGACATGTCTAATGAAGGCTTTGAAGCCATTTATTGTTCGAAAAAAATTTCGATTTTGAAAATTCTGTCATTATTTAGTCACTCTCATGTTGTTCCAAACCTGTATACATTTCTTTGTTCTGCTGAACACAAAGTAAGATAACTGAAAGAATGTTTGTAACCAAGCAGATCTCAGCAGCCAGCCATTGACTACCATAGTATTTCCCCCACTATGGTAGTCAATGGCTGGGTGCTGAGATCTGCTTGGTTACAAACATTCTTTCAGTTATCTTACTTTGTGTTCAGCAGAACAAAGAAATGTATACAGGTTTGGAACAACGACTGATGATGACTGATTTTTGGGTGAACTATCCCATTAACAAAAGGTGCTGATAGTCTAAAAATCTATTTTCAAATGACCAGATTAGAAAAGCGTATGCATTTATGTGTATTTACCAGCTGAAGTGAGGTGAGGTAGCGCTTCCACCACAGATATTTCTGCATGTGAGGCCCCAGGGCGGCCAAGCCATAGTACGAATACATCACAATATGAACAAAAGTGTTCAGCAGCCCGATAAAAAATGCTGAATGAGTGGACAAAAAGGCATACAGTCAAATTTATAAAATTCAAGATAAAAATATGTTACATGCATAACATAATTGGGTCAAAAATATAAAAATCCAAGAGGCTAGGAAACATAATATAGTGCATATAAACTGTAATATAGATTTTAAAAAATTCTAGCTTAGTAACAGACTGTAACGATTCAATGTTTTTGGGGGGTGTTTTTGCATGTGTTTGAATTATTATTTATTTATTTGGAGTTAAATTGACTTACATTGACCTCCAGCCAGAAATTTAACTCCTGCCCACCAGTTAAAGATCATAGTTCCATGATGATACACATGTAGAAATGTGAGTTGGCTATTCTTTTTTCTTAGGATGAAAAATACCTGAATGTTGAAATTGAGAGATAAAGCATCTTTTTAAAACTGCATGTCTACACTGGGTGTAAATATCTGAAATAATCAAATTTGTTAAATTAGTAAAACTTACTGTATCACTAAGCTCAATGACTTTAGAGAAGAAGAACCACCAGCATACACTGGCCATCTAAAAGGTACAGTAATATAACAAGTAATGTTTAGGAAGCAAATGCATCTTTATAGGAAAGTCAAAAAACAAAATGATAACATTATCAACTAATTTAATTTGCAATACAGGAATTATTGGTTATTAGTCAGGCAACATGTTAAACAGCTAAACGGACGTAATCACCCTCATTCCCAGTGGACTGCGACTGTAGTCCACAGGTTGACACAGATAACTGTAGTTTGCCAGCCAAGATGTGACCAAGAACTGTAGAAAGAAAAAATACACTGGTGATAACAGCAGATCATGAGCAGATGGATCTTTTTGAGATTTGATGACCAAGTTATTTTAAAGGAAGTCTGTTGGATTGAACTTCCTTTATGAAATATATAATGTACCTCATGGAACATGTAAACAGACAAACCGACCATGGCAAAGTTGTATACAATAAGCACTGCTTTTAGGTCCACTGGTTCCTTGTGTTTCATAAGTTTGGGTCCGATCCAAATAACCCCAAGATAGCACAAAAATATACAGATGATTGGTACAGGAGAGTAGACTAGAAGCCATGGGTCTGTCCGCTGATCTGAAATAAAATGACAGCAAACACAAGAAGCTTTGCATATCAGTGCATTCTACAAATTATTATATTATACTAATACCACTGCACAGTAAAATAAATTCTAATAAATCATGAATAACAAAACTTAAATAATAAATCACAATATGAAATAAATCATACCCCCATTTTCTAGAATCCAGCGGTGTATGGATTCCACTCTCTTCCACGTTGTTTCCATAGAGGACACTAATATAGGATTGCTCTATTATTAAAATGACATTTTAGCGGTGGATCATCCAGGTAATGACACATATTATTAAACATCAATAGTTCATAAACTTTTGAACAGGGTAATTTTTATAAATTCAGCTATTTTTTGTCTTGTGGAATATATGTAAACATCTTGTATGTAAAATACCTCATTCAGGACAGTACTAAATAAAAATAACATGCATTTTGTATGATTCCTCTTCTTTTGTTAAAATCAACATTTTGCAGATTCTGCAAGGGGTATGCAAACTTTTGAGCACAGCTGTATGACACCGCGTCATTATTTATTTAACAAAAATAAAGCTAAAACAGAAAAGCCACAGGTAACAAACTAAGTACCCCCTATTATTCAATTGCTTATGGAGCCACGTTTAGCAGCAATAAGTTGAAGGAATCATTTTTATGACAGTATCAGTCTCTCGCATCGTTCTGGAGGAATTTTGGCCTGTTCTCTTAAGGTCCTGCCACAACATTTCAGTTGGGTTGAGGTCTGGACTTTTTGACTGGGCTCGTGCAACACCTTGATTTCTTTTCTGTTTCAGCCGTTCTGTTGTAGATTTGCTGGTGTTCTTGGGATCATTGTCCTGTTGCAAGACCCAATTTCTGCCAAGCTTTAGTTGTCAGACCGATGGCCTCCCATGTGACTCTAGAATACTTTGGTATACAGAGGAGCTTGTGGTTGATTCAGTGACTGTACGGTGCTCAGGTCCTGTGGCTGCAAAACAAGCCAAACATCAGTGTGATGGACAGCTGAGGTGTCAGTATGAGGTGCTTCTGCTGATATGCTGTGCATTATGGACAAATATCTCCACTTTGGTCTCGTCTATACAAACGAGACATTTGATTAGTAGCGCCTGACTGCTATTTGCCCTCTTCATTCCTGTCACTCATAGCTTTCCCATCTTGGCCTAGTTTTTGCTAAATAAATAATGACACGTGTAATTGTTGTTCATCTGAGGTTGTCTTGACCTAATTTTAAGACATGCCAAGGACCGGATGATTTTTTTTTTTTAATCATGTCCTGAATCCTGATACATAAAACCTTAGAATAAGTATAACACTTCACTGTTTTTGCATAATAGATCAAATTAGCGTAATATATCTTGTGTTTGAGCGTTGTTAATCGGATCTGATGTAATGAAAATGTAAAGATTTGTACAACTTCCTTGTTGAGGATACCTTTAACAAGAGTGATAGCCTACCTTTAACTTATCCAAAACGTTCTTGAGCGTAAGCTTGTCTAAATCGTCCTTGCAAATCACTGCAATTTAATTTGAATGAAAAGAAAAAATGCGTTTTCATTATCTGCATACGGAGTACTTCATATTTTGATAAGTTTGCAATCGGCATAAACGTACCTGTGAAGTTGTGGACTTACCCGAGGTCACAAGTACAAATGTATCGCACTGTGGAGGATTTCAGATCAAGCGCACGGTCAGATGGGAACTTTGAACTTCCACACAATTATTTGAGAAACATGGCAAATAATGCGTTATCAGTTGTTATGCAGTAATGCACAGAACTATTGGAAAAAAAAACTTTGGACTGCACCCAGTTTTAACAGCTCAGACAGTTAAAAGCCCTACCGATGCAGAGTAAAACAGACATATTAATCTGAATTTTAAACAAATAGACCAACGGATCAAACTTTAAACGTTCTGAAGCCGTACAGCTTTTTCTCCACATATGTGTTATATTATAAATAATCGCACGTTCATTTAAAAATATGTCTTGACTCTTATTTTGACAAGCCAGTGTTAGTCAGGGAAGGGCATTCAGGACGGGAGAAACTGAAATTAACATGACCATGTTAATTAATTTACCTGTCTGGCTAAAAGTATGCTGCCAAATTAAACAAGGTAGTGAGAAATAGTACAAAATAGATCATGAAATAAGGCCAGATTTATTTAAAAATAGCTCAGTCTTTTATTCTGATACCAATTAAAAAAGATACTTTTTTTTTTTTTTTTTTTAAATCAGGGTTATACATTTATTATTTACTTAAAAGCATACCTCATAACAATGAATAATCTATTATAAAATACAACAGAGCTGCAGGTAATGTGTGTTATTATTTACATGATAATCACAGATTATAAAATAATGAGAAATCCTAGAAATTAATATACAGAATAGCTTCTGCCAACAGGTTTGGCTTTAAGCTGTTGCCTTTGAGGAAGAGAAGAATTTAGTGAGGCAGAGTTGTTTGGGTCCTCCATTAGTCGCAGCAGCCTTAGGCTTTTTATTTTGTTAGACCGTTTCTCGGGATGGGTTTTCTTCTTTTCCTTAAAGAGTGTGAAATGATAGGACAGGACAAGAACATATTTTTGAAATTAATACCAAACAGTTCAAAATACAAAGCACATGCAAACTCAGGAAACCATACCTTGATGTCCACCATGCTTAAAGATTCATAGAGCTTCATAATCTGTGTAATTAAATATACAAGACTTACATAGTTATGAATGACAGTAATAACACATATAAATACACATTTATGAATGTAATACTAAACCATTGTTTGATAACCATTCCCAACAAACTCATTATGAAGTCTTTCATTATCATACCTGCATTATCAGATCTTAGTAGGACTAAAACATGTTCAGTGTTATTTTAGTATTATTTATATACTACAGTATTTATTCATATTTTGAATTAGAAATACACACATATATATTTACAAACTTTTATGTTGGATGCAATTAATCAATTTGACAGCACTAATATTTATATTTGATTTAAAATAGAGGAAGCTATAAGTTTAAGTTTACTATAACACTAGTTATTTTGGCTTTGCTGTGACACCCATGACAACAAACACAAACCTTTTTAACCCCAGTGGATACAGCCGCCTCATGCAGAGCTGATTTACTGAGCCAGCAGGTCTTCTGCTCTCGCTCTCTATCTGACCAGTCAGACACATGCACGGAAAAGACAATGTAGGTTTGATGGATGTGGGAGAAAATATGAACCACCTGACAGAGAACACAGAAGACATGGATGAATATCAAGTGCGTGCACTGTAACAAGAAGTGCACAACATGACCAAAGATGTAAATCATGTTTGTTAATTAAATTTTGATCAGTTTGAAACCATTCTGAACCCAAGAACATACGATTTGGGAAAACACCCACCTCTCCCACAGACTGCACTGAGTGAGTGTCCAGGGATGTTTCCAGCAGTTTTTGCATCATGTCACATATCAAGCTTTTATATTTACTCTGAGAGACATCAGCTTCCAAAAGCATGCTGGGCAGCTCCCACATCCCTGCCAAAAGTCCTGCAAAAGGCCAACACATGCCGGTAAATCCAAAATTGTGCCGTTTTATTACATTTTCTGGAAGAAACTTCTAATTCTGTTTCACCTTTGCTTGGTCTTTGAGTGAGCAGATATTCCATCTCTTCCCCGTCCCGCTTACGTTCCACTATACAGGTTAGTGTTTGCTCCACACGTGGAGCCTTTTTAACAGGCTTTCTTGGATAATTCTGCACCCCCAGCTGAGGGTCCCAGTCCTCTGATAGACATAAATTACAGCTGCCACCAGCCACTGTCAGAGAACATGAACAGACATTAGACAGGTTTTTTGATTTGATGAGCTGATGTATGAATAAAGAGAATTTTCTTCAACAGAAGACTTACAACAATTCTCTATGTCAGGAACAGAGTTTTTGAGATTTGAGGCAAGTTTACTTAGAAGTCTTTTGGAGTCAATCTCTTGTTTAATGCTCATCTACAATATAAATACAATATACACATTTGATATATAATGGGTTATTTGACAGATTTACAAGGAAGTACACTCACCAGCAACTTTATTAGGTACACCTGTTAATATCTAATAGGCCAATCACATGGCAGCAACTCAATGCATGTAGGCATCTGGGCTGCATCTGAAATTGCATATTTCCCTACTACATAGTAGGTGAAAACAGTATGTGACAAAAGTAGTATGTCTGAATTTACAGTACTCCTAAAAGACTAGGCAAAAAGTACCCGGATGCTGGTGTGAGAGATTTTTTGTGTGCCCGTGGTGAGCTGATACAGTGACCGGTCCAGCGTTCTATCATTTAAACTTCATCTTTACGCTCTTAACTTTAAAGCAGACTTTAGGTTTGGTTAATATTAGCCATCACTCTCTCCCTTTCACGACGCTCCGTTGTCACGTGACAGGGATCTAACTAGCACGCTGAAGACTGACGACGAATGAAAAGGTGACATTGATTTCAAACAACAGTTCAAGAAACAGTTAAAATTAAGTCGCTTATATTTTGGACGCAATATTTACTGTTTGTTTCAGCAGCGGAAATGGTTCCAATCAAAGATCACAGCAGAACCATGCCGCATCTCACAGCAACACTCAACTGCGTTTTCATTTCAAAAGGATACAAAAGTATCACGCAATGATGCAGTGAGACGTGCGCCATATTATTATTCAGTCAAAATACTGAGCTCGGCTGTTACTCTGTGCGCGCTCCTGTGAGTGCGTGCGAGCCGTCAGCAGCCGCCCATTCGCACTTATAGTATGCCTCCCGAATACTTTCCATATCTGGCGCACGTATCATTATGTGATACTTTTGTATCCTTTTTGAAAAGGTTTAGCCTGGTCGCTATTCATTGCCATTATATGGAGGGGTGCATGCAGGACGGTTTTTGTAATTTCTGCTTTTGAGGTCTGAAAAATGGGGATTCCCTTTATAAAAGGTTAAAAAAAATGCTCTTGGTGTAAATATCACATATGTAGATTTATATGTGTCAAAGCTGATAGAACAGTGATGGGAATATTGCTTCAGAATAAATGTTATCTACAACACAAAAATACTATTTTTTCCAGACAAGCAACTTTTTTACTTGCACATGACAAGGCTTAATGTGGCTTATATATATATATATATATATATATATATATATATATATATACACACACACACACACTTTAGTTGTGGTGCTCCTAGATTTTTTGAAGTTGGGAGCACCAGTGCTACCAAGTAAGAAAGGTCATTTCGAGCCCTGTAAGGTGTACATAATAAAGTGGCGGGTGAGTGGATATTGGTGACAGCTGTTCAGCAGTACCGTCCTAAAGGCATGACAGTGGGTCTGAATAGGACACTGGCTGCAGAGAGGGGATTTCGGGGTGCAGACTCTGGCCCCTAATTCCATCATAGCCTGATTAAAATCTCCGGGTCTCTCTCGATCAACAAGTGTATCAGCAATTTTCCTGAAATAGGCCAACAATCATCACAATTAAATCCAGCATTTTACAACTTCGATCTAGATTTCCTTAACAGTAAATCAACTTGATGGATCTTTCAGTACCATAAAGCATCTGTTACAGTGGGACTGCTACTGTCTGCTCCTATGGCTCGAACGCGACACAGAACTCGAATGACATTTCCATCAACTGCACCTGTCACCTAGAGAACAAATACCATTGCAACAAAGTAAGGAACAACCATCATTTACAGCAAAATATCCACAGTGTTTAATACCCCGACAATACTGTGGTTGATTTCAGTGGTGCAAATCAGATGCATCAATGAAAAAAAGTTACCTGTCCAAGTGCTATAGAACCGATCGCCCCGGCGGTGTAACGTCCGACCCCAGGCAGCTGTTTCAGTAGTCCCGCTGTGGTCTTTGGCATCTGTCCATTCAGTTCTGATACCACCTGTTTTAAGGAATCATGCATAAAATGTCTTTGTAATGTGCACATTACATAAACATAAAAAGGTAAACATCTAAATCTTATATAGATTCTGCATTACTATGTACTTTCTGAGCGCCTTCATGCAGCCTGCGTCCTCGAGAGTAGTATCCAAGACCCGCCCACATTTGGTTCACTTCCTGCAGGGAGACAACAATGCACCAATGTCAGAAGCTCACTATGTTTCCGTTATAATTCTGTGTATGTCTATGGACTTAATCATCACCTCCAGTGTAGCTGCAGCAAGTTTTTCCGCAGTCGGCCATCTCTAAAAATAAAGACATAGAAACAGCATAAACGTGGCAGAGGAGAAAATTAGAAAATCATACCAAAGGAGCTTGTCTACCTTCATCCATCTGTTATAGTAGTCTATCACCGTGGCAACTTGAGTCTGTTGTAACATGATCTCCGAGACCCACACTGAGAACAGCATGAGAAAAAATAAATAATAATAAAAAGGATTTAGGTTATGATCATCATGAAACCCTTTGTTTCATACCTGCATATGTTCTGATATTAACATCTGGTTCTGTCAAAGCCTGTATGAAAAAACAACATAAGAACAACAATCCTAATTGAGTTTTGATGCACCTTTTTATAAACCAGTCAAGAAAAGGTTTAATATTTAGTATGTTAACAATTTGTAATAGTGTTTGTAATGGCATTTCCTTAACTTTGAAGCATTAGTTAAGCCACTGACACAACTAATGCTCAAATTTCTGACACACTTCACCCTGCAGCAACATTTTGTAGAAAAATGTTTAATTTAATAATGCAAGCTAAACTTTAACTGAATAATTTGTGGTTTTAAAGAGAATTCACGGAGATGTACGATACATATTTTTAGGCCTAGAATAAAATATTTTTCCCTGTGCTATACGGTCACGTGACAAAAACTATGTACAGTGTGTTAGATTATGTTATTTAATAATTCACAATATTAGATGTCTTTACCAATGTTCTCCAGGGAAGCTCTCTCTTATTTTGTTCATACCACTCCAGAAGTTGAGAGCGGAAAAGAGAGATTTCAGTTGGATCATGGAAAAAGTGGTATGATGGAGGTTCAGTTTCAGATGGTTCCTCTGATGGGACTAAGAAATCAAGACAAACTCATATAAACATTATAAAGCCAAACATGGAGGTGCCTTGGGGTCTAATGTCTTTCAGTAGCACACAGAGCTCCACTCACCTTCTTTAATGGCAGGCTTTGATTTTTTCTTACTGCTGGATTTGAGCACCTCTGTATTTTCTAGAGCCGCTCTCTTCCCCTTCTGCACTGCTGATCTTAACCTGCTCATAGCGCTTTCACTGCTTAAAAACAGCCGCTGGGACACGAAAAACTGAAAACTTCTAACACCTCTAGTTAAGATCAAGCACAAACTGAAAGTACATCAGTGTGTAAAAACAAATCAACGATTAAAAACGACATGCATAGTACTGCTGACAGTAAGCAAAGACTTCAGATGTACAGTAAGGGACGCAATTTTTCACAACATGCAGCAGCACCGTTCCCGCCTTCTGTTTCACTTCCTGAAGGGCGGGGCGTGTTTGAACCAATGGCTGACTCTGGAACGCCTCGTCACTGCATAATTACAAAATGTTGGCGTCGTCAAAAGCCTGTAGTAAGTGTGCTGACTGAATAATGAATCTTCTCCCTCGGAAGAACCATTTCAACCCTGACTTATATATTAATATAGTATAATATTCATTTGAATACTATAATTTGCATACGTGTGTATAGAAAATGCACCCACATTGAAGTAAACCAAACAAATACAGAAGACTCGTCACTATCTTTGTGATCACTTTTATTATTGTATGTATAAAAACACCATCATCAACAACAAAATACCACAAATAATTTTGTTCTTATTTTGAAGCTTATTTTATTTTTAATTGATATGCATTGTTCAAGAATCTAAAATCTGTTCTTCAAGCACTGCAGAAAAGTAAAGGGAAAATGGAAGGACATTGTGATATACAATAATTTTCAATGGCCAAAATTAAAGCAAATGTGTTTTCTTTATTCAAATAATGATAAAAACATACAACCAAGATTTATCAACTCACCACATGAAATGTTTACTTTATTTGATTGTAAAATGTCAGCTTGAATGTCATCCATGATTAAATGCAGTTCGTCGGCATTGTGCTGTAAACAATATGAAGAAAAACACACACTTTAAAGTCTTGTTTTTTAAAGGGAAAATGGCGAATTTATATAGTGTGGTCTCCATGTGGAAAACAGCTTATAAATCATACTAAATGATATTTAGAGCAAAAAAGCTTGGGGGTTGAGGGTTGTTTAGGGGTAGGGTTAGGGTTAGGGGATAGAATATATACGTACAGGTATTTACAGTATAAAAATCATGTCTATGAAAAATGTGTGTATGTGTGTGTGGTTCAGGTAAACCACTACGTTATGGGGACAAAATGTCCCCACAGAGATGGAAATATCCGAAATCCTTATCCTTGTGTGGATCCCAATGAGGAAAACAGCTTATAAATCATATAAGTGATGTTTTTTGAAAATGTAAAAATGCAGAAAGTTTTCTGTGATGGGCAGGTTTAGGGATAGGGTTAGGATATACAGTTTATACAGTATAAAAATCATCCTTTCATGGTCTGTCTGAATACTGACAGGCTGCAATAAAAGCATTTAATGCACAGGTCAGTTTAATTCTAAGTCAGCTTAATCACCATTCTATATTAATGCGCTGCTTTTATTGAAGAACAAGCACACATACATCACTTACTTTAAGTTGGCAATGTTGGCAAACGACCATTGTATAAGTGGGATAATCCACGGCTAGCTTCATGTCAGGTGGTTCTTTGCCTCCATGTTGTGTATTAAAATTGTTCAATGCACAGCTAGCTGTGGATTATCCCTTACTTTTGTCTATGGAATGTCACCATAAAACATGAAAACCCAATGTGTGCGAGTGTGTGAAACAGTGAAATAGAAAATGACCTCACCATAAAAGACTCAAAGAGTGTGCTGCCCATTGCTCTGCGTACATGCTCTTCCACCACTGGATACATGCGCACAAAATGCTAAACAGACATTACACATTAATATCATATTCTTGTCTGACGCAGAATAAACATTTGTGAGGGAGCGAAACGAGCAAGTGAGTCAGTGAGTGTGGGTGTATGTTTTAATTGTACCTCCAAAGCCAGGCTGGCTTGTCTCTGGGCATCTGCATGTTCTTGGTTACCCATTGCATACAGTAAGTGATGGATCACTCTGAGAGAGAGAAGTTCTTTAGATATCTCCTCACTTCTCTGTGCCAG
This sequence comes from Paracanthobrama guichenoti, assembly GCA_018749465.1. Taxonomy (NCBI): domain Eukaryota; kingdom Metazoa; phylum Chordata; class Actinopteri; order Cypriniformes; family Gobionidae; genus Paracanthobrama; species Paracanthobrama guichenoti. Next base: position 7,361,269 of record CM031950.1, read on the forward strand.
AATCCTGTAATATCATGTCAAAATATGTACATAATAAACACACAGATCAGCTTGTCTTGTATAATATTTTGCATGCGGTATGTCTTGAATGTATCCATTGTTTGACGTCACTAATTTTACCTGATGGTTTTTGCAGAAGCTGCTTGCTGGAGGAGCACAGGGAGTGAATCTGTCATTTTGGCCACCTCTGTATCTAACAAAACACTGAATCTCAAATACATGATTTATGACTCTCATGACAGACAAATCAATAACTTAGAAAGATGTTAATTCAATCCACAATCCATGTTTGTTTCTCATCTCATCTGCATCTGCTTCAAATAAAATTACAAAGCCCAAAAGGTAACAATTAAGAGGTTGAATTCATGATGTCTCCACGCTGCAATGTGGTCATAATGCAAAGCAGTTTTGTTATTGGAGAACCACTGTTTCAGTTGCAAACAACAAATACCCTGGCAGTTACACAAGTTTTATGCCTTGCTTTAATTAAGAGAAAATGAGCAACAGATCATACCATCCAGCATCTTCTGTTTGGGGTTTCTCTCTTTAGCTGGTTTGAGAAAAGCCACTAGACCCCTGAGCAGAGCCGGTCTAACCTCTGATTGCATGAGCTCCATTATCAGTTCTATGGCTGGAAGTAAAAATAAAAGTGAAAATGAAGCAGTGAGCTTCACAGAAGGGTAGACAACAAATAATGGCAAATTTGAAATGTATACTTGCCTTCATACTGCACTTCTAAATGCAGGGACCTCAGCAGATTTAGTAAGGGCTCCACTATGCTATGATGGGCTGTTTTTATAATAGGCTGGACCAAAACAAAACAAAACTAAAATTATATACTGACATTTCATGCACGACATCCCATATATATTATAAAAACATTTGTATAATTATTAATTATAAATGCAGTTTTCATGAGTTCATCATATTTTTGTGAGACTATTTCAAATATTTGTACTTTTAAAAATGATAAAAGTGATCTGTAAAACAGCTAACAGGTGATATAAAATAGTGACCAGTTATAGCCCATACAATATACTTTTCCCATATAAATGGTCATTTAAATATTGATGTTTAATCAAAAAAGTTAAAAGTGATGTCCAGTGTATGAAAATGTACATTTTAACCTTTTATTCCAATATTATTAAAAAGTGATAAAACTTTTATAAGCATATTACTTAGTTGTGTTTGGAGTCATTTGTTTTATTTGTGATAACGCAATGAAACATGCCAAATTGTGCTGGCATCTTTTTTTTGGTCAGGAGGCCATACAAAGAAATTATGAACATGCAAAAACAAGAGAGAAACAACAAAATATTAATCACTGATTATGTACCGAGTTTTGTCAGATAAATACCTTAACCAAGTTTTGTTCTTCCCTCATATTTTAAATATTTTATTCAGAGGATATCACTTTTGGCCAGTACTGTTTATACTATACAATAAAAAAAAAAAAAAAGTACAATTAAATAAATTCCTCTGGTGTTGATTGCCATCCTGTGACACTGCTGTACCTGAACTATATGTAGGGTCTGTAAAACAAGCTGCTGTGCTCTTGGCGAGGTGCAGGTCAGCAGGGCGATCAGGCCCTTGTACACCTGAATCTGGTATTTGGAGTTTCCATGAGCCAAAGACTCTAGCAGGGCGGCGGCAGTCCCCTGAGTCCCCTCCATCTCAGACTTGGCCAAACATTCAGCTACAGCCTTCACACCTGTCAATCAGAGAAGAACATATGCGAGAGATGAAATGAGTTCATAAGCCAGTATATGTGTTTTTGTGTGTGTGTGTGTGTGTGTGTGTGTGTGTGTGTGTGTGTGTGTGTGTGTGTGTGTGTGTGTGTGTGTGTGTGTGTGTGTGTGTGTGTGTGTCAGAACTTGCCTGTCAAAATCCACAAACTTCAAAACATATCCAGAATGGATCGTGCAAGTTTTTAACATCACAATATTTTATGGAAATGTTGCATTCCTAAAAATGTCACTGAAAATGAGCTGGACCTGTTTTGCTTTTTGATTGTCAGTTTGTTGTGCAGTGTGAGTACCGTAGCTTTCACAGATAAGCTCTTTATATTTTTGGCCCGAGTTGGCGATGATCTGGAGCAGGTGAAGAGCCTCTGTCTTATTCTCTTCTTTGAGTTTATCTTGCCCGAGAATCTCAAGTAAGGTCAGCACTCCACCCACCTCCAGAAACTGAATCATGTACTGATGACTGATCATGCAAACAAACAAAAGGATACCATGTTAGAACAGAAAGTGTTTCTGTTGTCTGGTGTTTGTGTATTTGCTGTATTTAGTGAAAAGCTGTCATTTTGCATTACATTCTGCATTATTTTTCTCTTGTTTTAAAGTTGTACTGCTAAAGCTGAGCTTTTATTGTGTACAGTACTGTAAAGTATATTGTATGTAAACCATTTGGATATGACTGCATATTTGATCTCTAGTACTAAAATTATATTCACAGCATTAAAGGAGTAGTTCACCCAAAAATGAAAATGACCCCATGATTTACTCACCCTCAAGTCATCCTAAGTGTATATGACATTCTTCTTTCAGACGAATATAATTAGAGTTATATTAAAAATTGTCCTTTTCCAAGCATTATAAAGGAAATGGCAACCCAAAATTTGAAGCCCCCAAAAAAATTGTATCCATCCATTATAAAAGTAATCCATATGGCTCCGGAGGGATAATAAAGGCCTTCTGAAGCGAAGCGATGGGTTTTTGTAAGAAAAAGTTCCATATTTAACACGTAAGTAAAATATCTAGCTTCTGGCGGACCGGAACCAGGCTAATCCCTGCTTGGATTAGCCAGGACATTTTTTAATATAACTCTGATTCTATTCGTCTGAAAGAAGAATGTCATATACACCTAGGATGGCTTGAGGGTGAGTAAATTATAAAAAGGATCATTTTCATTTTTGAGCTTTAATCTAGTCTTTTACCTGCTATTGGCAGAGAGGAAAACACCCAATGCTCTCATCTGAAGGTCTAGACAAGTTCCAAACATGTAGCTGGAAACAAAAAATGTAAGGATGCATACATGTCCCTGAAATTTTTTACACAATTAAGCTTGTTAAAGTTTTAATCTGAGATTCAGGAGCACAGATAGGTTAAGCATGACCATAAATGTGGATACGTCAGTCTTATCCAGGCAGTGAGCCGAGCAAGGAACAGGCTGGCAACGTGAGCGAACTCAAGCTCCAGTTCAGGACATGTCTTTCCTGTGTTCTTGGCCAGAAAGTCCCTCAGCATTCGACTACGCACCGTCTTACAGCCCTGGTCCCACTCGTGGAGGAAACACATGACCTGACTGATGGACGCCTGCTCTTTACTGCTAGACATGACTCAAGCATTTCACAGACTGTGGAGAATGATGGAAATATTTATACTGTACATATTTGTGTTGTATTTTTTTGTGGAAATTGTAATAAATAGATTCAGAACAAACATATATTAGACATATTTAATAGATTCAGATGTATCTACCCCATGTATCTAACATTAACGTTTTGTGTATTAATTGGTATTTGTCGGATTGTGGTTGTTTCCCAATGTCTGTATAGCCTAACGCACACTCAAAACAGAAAATTAAATTTGGTACTTTAGTACACAAATCTTAAGTTTTATATCAGTTTTGTTTAGCAGGTAACAGCGTGAAACCCATAGCTATAGGCCTACATATATGTATATATATATATATATATCTATATCTATATGATACCAAACTCACCTTCACTTCCGCCGATGTTTACGGTTTCCATGGTTGCTGATGTTTACGGTGTCCGTTTGGGAACATTCGAGGTCATAATGTGATTCATTAATGTTGGACTACATTTATTCATAACAGAATCAATGAGTAGATTATTTACTTTATTTCTTCTTTCTCTTTACATGAGATTAATCAGAGGGGAACCGATAATTAGGAAAAAAGATAATGGAGAAATAGTTTTGGTTTTATTTTACTATATTTTATTTTATTTTAGCTAGACCAAAAACGCAACACAAATTGAAGCATAGTTGCAACTCAAACTAACCATTCGGCTGAGTAGGCTATTTAAAACTGTTACCTGAGAATCAAACATACTGTGGTTTAGCTCTCTACAAAGATCACAAATATTGAAAAACAATCATTTCTCTATTATAGAACAAACATGCTGATGATAAACAAACTATTGCCATCAATACGTTAACTCAAATCATGTTGGTTTACTATACAGTTTTCTCCCTTCATTATTCAGGGTGCAAATGCTCTTGAAAGAGTTTATAGAGAGGAGTCCTCAACTGAGACTGAGATGTTGAACCCTTTAGGTGAATAGAGTTTTTAGAGTCTAACATGAGAACAAACACTATAATTGCACCGTACAAGGCTGGAAAAAAAGGCTTCATGTCCTGTGTTGTCGGGCAAAAAGGTAAAAAGTGTCGTCTTTCCTATTTCTGGGCATCTTGCACCTTTTGAATTTCCTGTTGGAAAAAAACAACAACTCGCTGGTTTTTATTTATCAAATTAATAAAAATGATGCATGTCAACACAATCTTTTTACAGAGATGTAATAGTTTTACCTCAACAAGAACACTTTTGAGTTTCTCATAGGCTTCTTCCAGGTCATCATTAATGATTACAATATCAAAAACTCCAGGTTCCTTACCTGCAGAGGAGAAAATGACATGGGAAGAATACAGGTCTTCTCTCAAGCACAACTGACTTACTGAGAGTGTCACTTACTGAGCTCCATGTCCATTCTTGCGGCCTCCAAACGCTTCTGTAGACTGTCCTCTGTCTCCGTTTGTCTGTCCCTCAGGCGCTTTTCCTGTACAAAAATATACTCTTAACCGTCTTCCTGTATTTTCCTACAATTTAAAAGCTGTATAAAACTGAGACCTTTTATCAACTCACCAGAATCTCCATTGAAGGTGGCTGAATTGAGATATAAATGGGGTTTAGATCAGTCTTCTTGATGTTTTGTACTCCTTGTATGTCAACATCCAAGATGCAGATGAGGTTTTGTGCCTGAACGTCCTCTATGGATGATTTGCTGCCAATGACAGTACATTTGATGAACAATATATATATATATTTTTTGTTGCTATGAACAACACAAGGATCAGATGTCAGATGCCTTTTTCTGAGATAAAATATACCTGGTTCCATACATATTCCCAGAAAACTCTGCATTCTCAATGAACTCGCCCTTGTCAATTCCCTCTTGCATAGTCTCTCTGGTGACAAAGTGGTAATCTGGGTTGAGGACAGAAATAAATGAAGTGTGCTTATTTGGCATATTCTAAACATATTCAGATACTAGCAAACTATTAACATAAATATTTGGAAGAAATAACTTTCAGGTGATTAATTGATAACAGAATTTTCAATTTTGGGCGAAGTATTTCTTTAAAGGTGACCGTTCTAAATACTTTTCGCAGCTAAACATCAAAATTCTGTTATGGTCAGCAGAGGGCGCCAAATGTTTATTTCAGAATCTCCGTTCGAATGAAAAAAGCAGGCTATATCTTAAATGGTGGGAGTACTTCTAAAATACAATAATAGTTAGTTTCCTTTATACTTTTACACACACACACACACACACACACACACACACACACACACACACACACACACACACACACACACTCCATGTTAAGCCCATGAGAAAGCTCCAGTGCTGCATGTTGCTGGATTCATACCATTCTGATGGTTTAACTCCACTACATCACATCAGACGGGATCTAAAGCGGGACGGTAATGGTTCTGCAGACAACACAAGGCAAACAATTCACAGCTACAGGAGGGCAAAACACTGACATCATCCATGGCAGCACTGCAATGTCCATTAGCACAACAACATTTGTCTGTGGAAAAACATTGTAAGAATTACAAAAAGAATGACAAAACAATGAAGTTAGCCTAGCCTATATAACGTTATCTGTTCCACCTTAAGGTCTCAAATAACGAAATATCTTTTTTAATTAAGCTATTTTCATCTATCCTTTGGCCCAGCTAACAAAGGCCTAAGAACATGCTGCTAATGTTCATATTAAGTTATGAAAACGTTACTTAAATGTTCTCTGAACATCCAGTTTTTTTTATGTGTTTATTTTTTATGTGTATTTTTATGCGTTTTGTCTTGGTTATGCGAGAGACATACCATTTAATCATATTGCAAACATGGGAACGCGTTCCTTTTAATGAACATTCTGAATCAAGTAGGCCTAGTAACATTTAAAAAATGTTAGATGAACGTCCAACTAAAATGTTTCAGAAAAAAACTTCCATGAACACCCTTAAAAATAAAGGTACCAGGAAGAACCAAAAGTGGTTTTCACACCGATGCCATAGAAGAACCATTTTTGGTTCCCTGAAGAACCGTTTTGTGAAAGGTTCTTTAAAGATCCATTCTTTTCTAACCATTTTTTATTCTAAAGAACCTTTCTGCTCTACAAAGAACCTTTTGTGCAATGGAAAGGTTCTTTGGATATTAAAGGTTCTTCATGGAACCATACACCCTGCCAAAGAACCATTATTTTGAAGAGTGATGTTTTGTGAGGACGTTTTGAGAACATAATAAAAGACCAGATGACTTTGAACAAATATTCTATTAACGTTACTGGAACACTTTTTGTTCATAACTTGAGAGAGAAACTTGCCAAAGCATTAGCCAACGAGTTCTTAGAATTTTCTCTGATAGCTGGGGAAGTTATCTGTATTAAAATAAGTAGAGTTTGCCCAAGTGACCCATAACACATTTTATATGGTATGCATATTGTTTATTTTTTTCGTATATTTTTATACCAATTAGAATTGTTGATTGAAAACAATTAAGTGTAATAAATGAAAAAAATGTAAGGTTCTGTTGTGATGCTAATGATTTGTCTCTGGGTATGTGGGGAACTGATTTCATACTAGTTCACATCACATGGAAAACCACTAGGGAACACAGGGGGCTATTTTCAAAGGCTTTTTACTCCAAAGTGCACACTGGCATTCGTGCGATTTTAACAATCACAGCTGTCAATTTGGCTTAAAATGTAATTGGCATCCAAAGTTTTAGATTTGAGAAAGATGAAAGTAACCCCCATTACTCTCTTATCACATTAATAATATGAGTGATAACCAATTACGACCAATAATGCAAACCAAATCTACACCTTCAGATGTCTCAGAGGATAGGATGTCTGCTACAGGAAGTAATGTAGCCCCCAGAAGCATTGGGAGACAATTCAGCCCTATAGAGAAAACAACAAAGGCACATTGGGGAATAAAAAGAGAAATTTACCCCTGTGAAATATGGCGATATGGTTGGAAATGAATCAAAACAGTTCACTTGGGAGTAAGAAGCAGCAAAGGGGTGTGAGTAAGAGTTTTGGGTAGAGGACCTTTCCAATTGAATGGGAATGTAGGGGGGAAAGCCTTTTTGTTTCACTGTTAAAGCAAGCCTTTCACTTATTATAGTTGTGAAGGGGAAATCCTTCCCTACCTTTTCCATCTTCCTCTCCTGGCCGAGGATTTCTGGTGGTGTCTGCAAAGCAAACCAAAAAGGAGGTCAAGTTATCAAACTATTCATTCATTATTGGCTAATATCTGGTTACCAATTAAAATGATGTCTAAAGGCAGTGATGTCTAAATACATACGAGAGACACTGAATCCAAAAACCCCTTCATATTCCTTCATGAGTCTCTTCAACAGGGTGCTTTTCCCAGCTCCTGATGGACCGCTCAGAACTACAGGCCTGGGTGCTGACATTTCCCTGCCAGAGAATCAGAACAGATGTGACATGTTGGTTTTAAGCCACTTACTGTATGATATGCTGAACTCTCACTGACTTGATTTTTAGTCAATAAATACACAACATTTCAATGAGTCACAAGTTCTAATAGGGCTATGGGACAAAATATTTTAAAATGTCATTTATTCCTGTAATGGCAAATGTCTTCAGTGTCACATGATTCTTCATAAATCCTTCTAACATATTATTATTTCAAGATTATTTGATTAAAAGAAAGTTCAAAAGAATATAATTATTTGAAATAGAAGAGTATTGTAAAATTATAAATGTCTTTACTGTCACTTTTGATCACTTTTATGCACCTTGTTGAATGTAAGTATTCATTTCTTCAAAAGAAATAAATACATTTATAACAAAAATCTTACTAACCTAAAACTTTTGAATGGTAGCGTAATTAAATGCAAATGTATATGCAAATTTATAAAAAGACATATCAACTTTTACAACTGAGGTGAAATGCTTCCCATATCTTTTGACGTCAGAAGCCATTCGTTTAATCAGACCCTACAGTATTTCAGCGTAAATCCATCTGTCAAGCAGCCAACATGGACAGGGTGCGTGACGTCTTCATCGGCAAAAATCAAAATGTAAAGTACATTAAATATGGGTTAACTTGCAGTGAGGTTTGTGTGCTGTACATGTGACCATGAAACTATCAAAATTCAAGAAATGTAGCATGCTACATTCTGACATTAAGTGCTATAAAATATGTATTTAAGAGTATACTTCTTAAAGTATATAAAAGGTTTTATTATTAAATCACATGAAAAAAAAAAACCTTCCATATTGAACACAGATTAGGTCAAGCAGGAAGCTTTTGTCTTGGTGTCCAGCAGAGAGAGAGAGAGAGAGAGAGATGAGAGAGAGAGAGAGAGAGAGAGAGAGAGAGAGAGAGAGAGAGAGAGAGAGAGAGAGAGAGAGAGAGAGAGAGAGAGAGAGAGAGAGAGAGAGAGAGAGAGAGAGAGAGAGAGAGAGAGAGAGAGAGAGAGAGAGAGAGAGAAGCTGACATGGACAGACACTGAGCCTATTGCACGGCTGCTTCTCTCCAACAGAAGCTCAGGAACTAATCCACTGATCCGGGTGATTAGTGATTCTGTTTTGAGGTCTGTGGACTGGGCCTTGTAATGGAGAACAGGACACATGAAGTACTAAAACAAAACACGATTTCCAAACTTCCTGACTATGAAAAATGATATATATATATATATATATTATTATTATTATTATTATTATTAAAAAAAATATATATATATACATTATTATTATTATTTATTTATTTATTTATTTATTTATTTTTTGCATAGTTTATAAAACAGAATGGAAGCATGGAACTCTTTAAAGTAACTCCAAAAATATCAAATGTGTTGATGTTCTGGGCGGCTTAAAACTTTTATTTTTATTTTTGAAATAATGTCTCTTTAATGCAATTTAGCAAAGCATTTACACTGATTTACATGTTCATGTAAAAATGTCTTAATGAAGTCAGGTTAGGCCAATGAAGAGGATTACCCAGCATAAGCCAAATGACAAAGGCCCAGTGACCTGATGCCTCTCTTCATGTTTTCTATAATGTCTGTCTGGAATCATGTCCGGTTCATTTTTAGGGACTCTGCAGGACACTAGACAAACCAACTGGACACACAATCTGAGCTGGGAAAACACTAAATAAACATACAGTTGTCTCCTAGCGGTTCTCATGTTGACTGCTCGCTGTTCATTCGATCAAATATCCCTACGGATCTCCTTGAGACTTGATGTCTCAAGCACACAAGTTTGCATATATTTCTCATATCTTCTTTAAATTAAAAACAAATGAATATGCTAATTGAAGGAAAAAAAAAAAATATATATATATATATATATATATATATATATATATATATATATATATATATATATATATATATATATATATATATATATAGCTAATAAATATAGCAATAAAAATAAAATAGCAAATAAAAAAATAAAATTACAATAAATAAAAATACAGTATGTGTGTGTCTGGTATTTCTTTTCAGATTAATCATATTTCATGCATGAGTAAGCCTTTTACCATGAGGCAGTCTTAATTTATATCACAATAAAGCATCATTTTTACCTCTACATTTTGAACACCAGAAAAAAACAAAAGAAAGAAAGCTCTTACCTTGTCTGTGCAGTTTAGATGGTGGTGAAGTGACTGTAAGTGTGTGTTTCTAACTGACTAACTGCCACAGCTTACTGCCAGCTACAATTATCACCTCCTCCGCTGACTCTCAGCCAATCACATCGCAGGTCTCGTGTATCTGTTGTTATGACAATGATTAATCATTCTAAACTTTGAAAAGCCTTTAATAGTTTAGTAATCACGTGTTTATCCTGAGCAATAATGGTGAAAATGTTAAAAAGCGTTTTGTCAAATCCTGTGTCTATATTAACACACAGCCTGAGAAATATTCTATATATAGCAAAATACATAACTAACTATACTATAATACTGTAAATAACTAAAAATTCCCTATAACAAATTACCCTAGAATTGTAATATATTGCAATACATAAGACAAAACTCAAATTATATATTACATAAATATTTGAATATGTGAATATAAAATGTAATATTCAAAAATAGAAATTATGCAATATCAGTGATAAAGAATATTTAAAGTGTGCTTATATTTTCAAGACAATATGGAATTTGAATACTAAAATTCACCAACCATTGAATTTATTTGAGTTCTGATCTATCAAACTTAAAAAACGTTGATTAAAATATATACAGATATTGATATTAAATTAACATAATACAATGCATAGACAACAACAAAAATATATTATTTGAGGATGTAAACCTGATTTGATGGATTGCTCACTCTTAGAAATGCACTGAAAAGGCTCTCCACACAGTTGACTCATATCAAGTTGTAAATATCTAAAACTGTTTTTTTTTTTTTTTTTTGGGGAGGGAGTTGTTGTGTTGGGGAGTTTTGAGGTAAAATACACTGTATAAGAGTGGTGCAGAAGGTAACTTCCTTTGCATTAGACACATGGCTGGGATAATCCATTGCTAACCTAAATCCACACAGACGAGTGTCCGTATACTGCTGCTAATTAGAGATATGTCAGGACATCAGCCTCAGACATCCTTTTATGAGGTCATTCATTGAAGCCATCTTTAAGAATGCCTATAACGAACTGGCCAGGTGGTAAGATACTTGTCATGCGATAAATATAGACTTGAAGGCAAGAGGAAATGCTCCAGTATGGCTTTGATTTGTATTAACTGATAAAATGTATACATATGAATGCAGTGTGTGCGATAGCTTTGAATAAAAGCATCTGCCAAATGCTGTCATTTGGTCCAGTGACGGTGCTGACTCATGTGATCTAGTCTAATATGTTGAAAACCATTTTAGGGCACAGCAATGACATTTGTTAGATAATAACTTTAGTTTATTGTTTTTTTGTCAAAGAAAAACAGATAAGTCTATACAAAATACATAATCGTAAAACAAAGCTGGTTTTGTGTTTCATTCTATTTCAGTTCTATTAAAAAGTGCTTTACGATCTTTCAGTTACCTGCATGTTGTAACTTGACTAGAGAGTCTAGATAGTAACAAAACTATTGCTAAATACCACAAAGGGAACTCTTTTTCTGTTAGCTTTGATCCTAATGTAATAGTGTCAGGAGACCTTCATTCTGCTTGGCGGTTGGGAGGAGTGAAGGCTAAGCAGAGATCAACCTCAACGTCCATATACTGCATTAAGAATCAACTCAACAGCTACTAAGGGAGGGCAGCTCCTTGATGCAACCGCTGTAGATACAGTATGATATATATCAATGCAAATATCAGTGTAATTCATTACAAGAATGTAGACAATTACATGTACACTGCATCTTAGATAAAGCTGAGGTACAAGGGCATAAAATGTTGAAAATTTGACTACCTCGACTCAGAACAGCTGTGGCGAACCTTGTAGTAAAAATTATTTTTATTTATGCATGTGAACGGTTTGATGATATCAGCACTTTTTTTTTTGAATTTACAAACCTTGTGAGAATGGCTTTGTAATTGTGCATCATATTCAGTGTCTTGTCTTTGAGATTTTATACATGCGTGGGATAAGGGGATCAAAACTGCATGAAATAATGTTTTTTTAAATGCATGAAATAAACAATTATACATTATATCACATGTGTATCAGCTGAAATGATAATTTATCTTAAAAAGATCCCATTCACCATTAAATTACAGTTACATAATTAAGGAAAATCATTGCTTTTTGCACATTCTACACAAAACACAGTTTATGAATGATTCAAATGTTAACTGTTTATCATTCTGAATATATCAACACCGCTAGATCCAAATTAGAAAAGAGTTCTTCAGTGTAAACATTCACAAAACTATTGGACAAATTGCTCTATGAGAATAACTTAACAATATTTTATAAAACAAGGGTTTGTACATAAAAACTACTTTCTGTGATCAGTTTTACTGTCCTTACAATATTGTTAATGCACAATATTTGTGAAGAGTTATACTTCATCAAGAAATGAACACAGTGGTCTTCATGTAACCGGGTTGCATTCCGACAGGAACTTTTTAAATGATTCTTTTGGGCAAGACGTTGTCTAAGTTTTGCATGGTCCCAGAAAGGTTCTTCTCAGTAAAAGTGATCCGTTTGAGTAGAGTGCAAACAGGCAGATGAAAGGACAGCTATAACTCTTCATAAATACACTCGTCTCAGGTCCCCGGGTGAGGTGATAGTGTTGCACTGTGGACACAGTTTCTTTGCTCCCTGTGAGAAAGAGGGACCAATGAAGATAGTTTAACAGTCGAACACAATTGATACTGACACACAGAGTTCACTTGTTCGAGTCACGTGGTTGTGCTGAAAATCTTTTGTTAAGTACAGTATGACACTGCTGTTTATCTCACCAGGGTGCGAAGCCAGCATTCCTCACAGTGGACATGCCAGCACTGGATGGAGGTCAGAGGTACAGTGTAAGAGTCCTGAAAAATTGGGAGAAAAATGTATATTTATGCAATAAAATTACATAGATAAGACAAATGTAAACTACATCAGATTAGTCTCAAATTATATTATTATATACATATATTTAGCATAATAAAATAGTTTTAATACATACCTTTTTCATTTATTATTAATTGCCTGAACATATAATTAAAATAATATATTTATTTTTTCATTTATTATTATATTCATTCATTACAAAGAATATATTTCAAATGTTTATTTCTTTTAATTTTGATGATTATAACTGACAAAAAATTATTCAGTTTCTCAGAAAAAATGAATACATACAGGTTCAATATTGAAGACACCTGGTGCCTGGTACTTCAAGATTCAAGATTCAAGAGTTTTATTTGTCACATACACAGTTATATACAGAATATACAACCGGCAGTGAAATCAAACAGGTCCGCTCCATGGACAGTGATTTATTTCAAGGAAGAAATTATAATAGAAATAGGATATAAAAAAAAATCTATATATATATATATATATATATATGTATATCTGTATATTCATTCATTAGAGAAAAAAAGGTAACAAATAAGGATATAAAGTGGAATAAAATAATTGAAGTAGACTTTGCAGTGAGTAAATTTAAGAGTAAATGTGCAAACAGGTTTTACAGGTTGTTACACAGTAACAACGAGAACAGAAAGTGCAGTGCAGTGTTTAATGTTTATTTGATGATTAAGTTAAGTCTGACTGGGGAAGAAAGTTTTGGCCATCTGAAGCGCTTACCAGATGGTAGCAGCGTGAAGTGAGGGTTTGCAGGGTGATTAAAATCCTTTGCAGCGTTTGGTGTAATTCGGGAGAGTTTCTCAGAAAATTTGAATATTGTGACCACGCTGTGAAAGGTTCAATAGAAATTCAGGAAGTGAAACTGAACCTGGTGCCACACTCTAATCAGCTAATGAACTCAAAACACCTCTAAAAAGCCTTTAAATGGTCTCTTCCTGAAGTGCACAATCAGTCTAGTCTTTGTAGGCTACACAATCATGCTCTAATCAGGGAAGACTGCTGACTGGACAGTTGTCCAAAAGACGACCATTGACACCTTGCACAAGGAGGGCAAGACACAAAAGGTCATTGCAAAAGAGGCTGGCTGTTCACAGAGCTCTGTGTCCAAGAGCATTAATAGAGAGTGGACTGCAGCTGGAGTCAGTGCTTCAAGAACCACTACACACAGACGTATGCAAGACATGGGTTTCAGCCGTCGCATTCCTTGTGTCAAGCCACTCTTGAACAACAGACAGCGTCAGAAGCATCTCGCCTGGGCTAAAGACAAAAAGGACTGGACTGCTGCTGAGTGGTCCAAAGTGATGTTCTCTGATGAAAGTAAATTTAGCATTTCCTTTGGAAATCAGGGTCCCAAAGTCTGGAGGAAGAGAGGAGAGGCACACAATCCACGTTGCTTGAGGTCCAGTGTAAAGTTTCCACAGTCAGTGATGGTTTGGGGTGCCATGTCATCTGCTGGTGTTGGTCCACTGGGTTTTCTGATGTCCAAGGTCAACGCAGCCGTATACCAGGAAGTTTTAGAGCACTTCATGCTTCCTGCTGCTGACCAACTTTATGGAGATGTAGATTTCATTTTCCAACAGGACTTGGCACCTGCACACAGTGCCAAAGCAACCAGTACCTGGTTTAAGGACCATGGTATCCCTGTTCTTAACTGGCCAGCAAACTCGCCTGACCATAACCCCATTGAAAATCCACTGGATATTGTGAAGAGGAAGATGCGATATGCCAGACCCAACAATGCAGAAGAGCTGAAGGCCACTATCAGAGCAACCTGTGCTCTCATAACACCTGAGCAGTGCCACAGACTGATCGACTCCATGCCACGCCGCATTGCTGCAGTAATTCAGGCAAAAGGAGCCCCAACTAAGCATTGAGTGCTGTACATGCTCATACTTTTCATGTTCATACTTTTCAGTTGGCCAAGATTTCTAAAAATCCTTTCTTTGTATTGGACTTAAGTAATATTACAATTTTCTGAGATGCTGAATTTGGGATTTTCCTTCATTGTGAGTTATAATCAAACATTTGAAATATATCAGTCTGTGTGTAATGAATGAATATAATATACAAGTTTCACTTTTTGAATGGAATTAGTGAAATAAATAAACTTTTTGATGATATTTTAATTATATGACCAGCACCTGTACCTGTACCTGTACCTGTACACACACACACACACACACACACACACACACACACACACACACACACACACACACACACACACACACCCTAAAACTACTGTTTAAAAGTTTAGGGTCAGTAAGAGTAAATACCTTTGAAAAGAAATTAATACTTTTGTTCAGAAAGGGTGGATTCAATCAATGAACCAAGTGACCGTAGAGACAGTGTCACAGTTTCCACAAAAATATTAAGCAGCACAATGCTTTCAACATTGATAATAAGAACTGTTTCTTGAGCACCAAATCAGCATATTAGAATGATTTCGGAAGGATCATGTGACACTGAAGGCTGCTAAAAATAATGAATACAATTTTAAAATATACTAAAATAGAAAACGACTATTTCACAATTTTACTGAAATAATATATAAAACATAAAAATTATATATATATATATATATATATATATATATATATATATATATATATATATATATATATATATATATATATATATATATATATATATATATATATATATAAAACGGCTCGTCTGTTTGAGCGAACCACACGGGCCAGCCTTCGCTCCCCACGTGCATCAATGAGCCTGGGCCGCCCATGACCCTGTCGCCGGTTCACCACTATTCCTTCCTTGGACCACTTTTGATAGATACTGACCACTGCAGACCGGGAATACTCAAATATATGCAGCCTTGATAAGCATAAAAGACCAAACATTTTTACTAACCCCCAACTTATGAACGGTAGTGTATATATAATTAATATAAAGTATACATATAATTAAATTATGAACATTTATTTGCAATTAGTTGTTACTATGTTTTTAGTGCTTTTTGAATATGTAAATAGCAAGCTCAAACTTACCATGCATATGAGACACTTGAATCTGTCCCCTCGTGTGAACTGCTTCTCTAGATCTCTGATCCGTGTTTTCAAGGCCTCCAGCGTACTGAGGGAGGGGTCATCCGATAAGCTAAACGAAACAAAGAACAAATCCATCAGAGATTGATTAGAGTCACAGCGTGCTGAGGGCTTTGTCGCTGAAGGCCACGTTATGAATTCTAAATTACACATGAACGGTAATCAGAAGATAGATTGCATCATTAAATGAGGAAGCATATTCAACATTGTAATACATGAGTGTGCGCATCAGTAACAGTAAAATATGAAGAGCGTACACTACATATGTGTACGTTCAAGTAAATGGTTGGCAAATTTGATTAGTTTAACAAAAAAAGAATGACTAAAGTAAAAACAAAAACTTGTAGACCTAATAAAAGTACAATATAATTCCAAAAATAAAACTTTTAGTGCGGACACAAACAGCATAAGACGGCCCCTTGTAGCGGCACTTCCCACAGCAGGTGAGGGACAGATATGTCAACGCAGTGTGCAAACATTGTCTCAGTGTAATTGCTTTATTAGCGTGTCCACACAGGGTCGGGCTGCAAGCGCCCCGCGGCGCACTGTCATTTGTCAGGAACGGTCCTCCTTCCCGCCTCACTAACCCTTCCTCACTCGAGTGTTTCCACTTCCCCACAATTAAATAACACTCGC
This sequence comes from Paracanthobrama guichenoti, assembly GCA_018749465.1. Classification (NCBI taxonomy): domain Eukaryota; kingdom Metazoa; phylum Chordata; class Actinopteri; order Cypriniformes; family Gobionidae; genus Paracanthobrama; species Paracanthobrama guichenoti. The sequence continues at coordinate 7,377,791 of CM031950.1, forward strand.
TCAGAGCCCCCTAATCCCCGGTAGGAACATCCTGGCCAACGCATCCCCATTTAATCAGCTCTCAGGAATTGAACTATGACAGCAGGGGGTTTAAGTGATCCATCAAAAATGCCTCGTGTAATAGCCGCCAAATATAAGCATAATGAATGCTGGTTTTTCTCTTGTAGCTGTCTGGTGGAAATATGAAATAGCTGCCCTCGTCCTCAGGCTAAATACCTATTGACGGTGAGTGGTGACGGATCAGATACAAAAATATGCTAATATATATAAATATTTATATATTTATTTCAAATAAGATTAAATATTGCTAGCCATTTGTGAGGAATAATGGACTATAGGTCTATAAATAATATATAATATAATACAATACAATACAATACAGTATAATAGTTTTTGTGTGTGTGTGCGTGTGTGTGTGTGTGTGTGAGCGAGAAAGAGAGGCCTTGTTATTTTAATAGTGATGATGCAACATCTCTAACCTAACATGCAAATATATACAAATCACTGCCACATAATACATTTAGAATCATTAAAAAGTCTTTCATAGTTTCCTGTAAACTGACACTCCTCCACTGATAAATGGATCAATCAATCTGATTAATGATTCACTCTGAAACATAAGTCAAACACGCTTCAGTGGACCTGCCATAATGTAACCCCGCTGAGAAAGAAATGATTTGTGTGACATTATTGAATGGGTCAGCCATGTATAATTCCTCATGTGTCCCTTCCATATGCAAACTTGACCTCAGTGGCACGATTAGTAATGTATAAAAATCTGTCCCAGTTCACACAGAGAGAAGTTAAAATCTCTTCCCAACAGGATTTAAGAAGTGCTGTATCATGATCCAGCAGAGATCTCTTCCAAGAAAATGACATGAATGTAGGAGAGATTGGGAGAGAGGAGGAAAAGGATGGAGGAGAGTACGGGGAGGCGCTTGAATCATAACCAACTGAATCATAATCAAAATCACATCTTCTGTGGCGTAGTGGTTTGTGTCTTTTTTGTGCAAAAAGCTATGTGCACAAACCACTACGCCACAGCTCCAGCAGTATTTGTATACCAATTCAATCAATTAGGATTAGTTTCAATTCCATTTTAATAGCTTTGCTATTGTGTTCTGTAATGAGCATAAATTTAGGATGTATAATGTGTTTAAAAGTGACCATAAATTAAATCAGATGACCGTAAATTAAAAATTGTAGGGTGGGGACTTGGTTCTATCCCAGCAAGCAATAGCCATCATTTCACTGTCTTGGTTAGCTATAGACCCGATATAGTCCGGCTAGGAGTAACCCACTTCTAGCCAAAATAACCTTGAATTTGGTTACATTTTGTTTTTGCCAAAATAAATTGTGAGATGTATGATATTCCATCATGTAAGCAAAGTCAACAGTGATTACAAGGTGTTTGCTTTAATTTCTTTGACATGTTCAAGATGAATAATCTATTCTTGGGCTATGGTTAGACAGCCTAAATTTTTCCTTGTTTTAGCCTAGATGTCAGGGCTGTGTTTGTACAGCTTTTAGACTGCTTTTAAACGCAAATTTGCTTGCTGGGGTTATATTTGCAATGTCAAAAAAATAACTATACAAAAATGAAACATGCATGGATGAATAATTCCCAACATGACGTATAACATGCATTTTATGCCAATTTTAAGGTACACTTACACTTCTAACTCGCTGTTCTTGCAGGTTCTTGGAGATGTTGTGCTTGTATTGTTGTCAAACTCTCCATTACTTGTAGTTGGCGCTTCTGCAGACAAGGAACATCATATATATAGCATAAACCAAAAAGAAGCGAACTACATTTAAGCTACATTTACACCTGGTACAAAACTGAATTAGAGTGACATCAACTACATCTCTTGGCTCACCTGAGTTTGCAGGCTTGGTTTGTTCTGGAGATAACCTGTTGGCTGTCTCTCCACTTTCAAAGCAAAAAAAAACAAAAACAAAAACAAAAACAAAAACAAAGAAACTAAGTATTGATAAAGTAGTTGGAAGCACTGATAAAATGTGTGCTGCTTTGTGTCTGTGCATACTTTAAAACAGCTCCTCTTAAAGCCTGTCTCTCCTCTGCGTCTCTGGGTTCATTTCCTGAACAGGGAATCACATCCGCCTCGGTGTATCTGAGATCATTTGCTGAGGAAACATTTCTTATTATCAAAAATGCCTTCACAAAAAATACAAAAGATCAATGCACTTCCTTGCTGTGCCAATCTTACAGCATAAATATGGATACTGGGCTTTTCCATACTCCAAAGTATCATCACCATCCACGTCCAGATCCACATCGCTGTCCTGGTGTTCTTTCAATGTGCTGCCTACCAAACCTTGATGACATTAAGAGTGTTATTACAGAACAAGAGCGCATTTCAAGTGCCAAAGTAATTGAGAGTGTGTTCTTTAAAAATAGGATGAGAGTCAAATGTGCACTACTGATGAACTGCAAAGTGCTAATAAAATCAAACGTGTGTATAAGGACATGAGGGTCTGTATGACCTCTGATTTCTTTGTGATCGACTCTGTTTTTGACCCCTGGCTAAGTTCTTTTACAGTAATCTCCGTCTCAAGAGGATAACACCACTCCAATTTCCTCACGTGTCTGTTGTGAACTAATCACACACACAAGCACTGTTGCAAAACCAAGTGAGCTGCTTTGCTGCTTACAATGGCGGTCGGTCACTAAACCTCATAAGTGACCGATTTGGTACACTGTGCATAGGCAGTAACTCTACAAATTTGATTTGCATTTGATTTCAAATTTGCCAATTTTCAACCTCCTCTTGCAATGTTGTTAGCATATGAAAGTGGCGTAAAAAGTGATTGTCTTTGAAAGCGATTGAAACTATTGTCTTTTTTAGAGCTGCTTTACAGCAGAATTGAATTCTGTTTGCATCACTGATTATTATTTTTCTGTTTATCACTGTTAAGATACTTTGAAACAATCTGTATTGTATAAAGCAATATATAAATAAAGGTGACTTGACTATTACTCTATTTTAGTATGTCACTGAATTATAAGTTTTATAATTATAAGCTTAAAGCATAAAAATATAGCACACAGAGATTGGACAAAATAAGTTATTTTCTGTAGGCAGTTTAGGTTTTGGAACATAAGTCTCTTCTCTGATTTTATCAGTTTCAATTATACCTAACAATCCGACTATTTATTTGAGATATTTGTGTATTTAGTGTGTAGTTCAATTGCTGTGCAACATTTGTGTGTGTTTTGTACCTCTGAAGCCCCTGAGAACAGAAACCATCTGTATTCTTCTCTGTTCGGCCCATTCAAACTCCCTCCCGGCTGACAGTATGGAGCCATCTTCAACAACACAAACGCCATCTCTCTGTTGAAAACACACACATATCAGTATCTCTGGTGAAAATGTCTCCACCAGCCTCAAGACACCGCTTTCATCTGCAACCTGCCCTGAATGCCCTCTTGGCATGAGGTCACAGCTACAAAAGAAACAGAAAATAAAAAGAAACAGACATTCACATGCAGGTTTATAGTTTGTCTGATCCTCCTGGCCACATCTACCTGTCTACCTGTCTATACATCATACGGCTGACTTAGCAGAACAGGACAGCTGACGACATGTCTTCTGCCGCATGTCAGTCAAATACAGACATCGCAAACAGCCTGTGATCTGTCAGTGAAAGCAGATCTAGAGGAACTACAGACTACAGGGAAGGTAGGTTCATTGTTTTGAATGAGACCTATAAACGCATGCACAATGACAAATGAGCTGCATTTCCATCACACCTGGTCTTCCTCTGCTTTCCGTCTTTTCAGTTTCCCAATGCGTGCTGTAAAAAAAAAAAAAGAGAAAGAAAATGAGGACAGAAAAAAACAACAAAACAGCTGAGTTTTTATTGATGCATGGCACTTTTCATATAATCTTATCTGAAAAAATGAAGCATAAATCAATTCTTTTGATTTGTTTTTTTCTCCACTGGCAGTTTTATGATGGAAATATATACGATCGCAAGCTGACATAAACTGATAAGACAGAAAGGCCTCTATGGCCTACAAAAGATAAATAAATGGCAAGAGAATTGGACTGATCTGTTTATCTGATTATAAAATAAAGACATAAAAGATTTCCAGAATTCTCCTTCTCTCGAACACACACACACACACACACAAAGGAAGTAAAATTCAGGATGGTGGAACAGTATCTACCACTCCATTAAAATCTCTGTTTTGCTGAGCTGCTAATGGTGTTAAGGGACATTAATCTTCAGGAGCCTCAGCTCATGATATAGTCAAAAAGGACAGTGGAAACAGAGCTGAGCCTGTTACAATCACAGTGAAGTTGACCAAAACGGAGAGAGGATCATTAATTAGAGAGAGAACCTGATCAATTAGCTTTGACCAATCTTCCAGTGCACCTTTTTTGGATGTTAATGAAATAACATAAAAATTAACAGCCCTGATAAATGATCAAAAATTCAACATAATAGAGCACCAATATTTCACAGTACAAAGACTTAATACTCTGACTATTACTGTGTCAAGGGCGTAATATTGCATTAAATAGTATATAATTTTCTTCATCTCATGATTCTACAATTATTTGCTCCTTGAAAGATTATTTTAAATCAGTGCTGATTAGCATCCAGATAAAGCCTCTTTAAATTCTGCAGTTGTGTGGCATGTGTGGAGAATATCTTACCAGACAGTGGGCAAGAAGATACATGTGGAAATCCATAGTCAGTCCAAACATGAATAGATTTCACTTTCTGTTTGGCGTAGCACCTGCACCAGCAGAGCTCCTTAACTGTTAACATATCAAAAGGTTAAAGGTCAATAATCTGCTCTGCTTGTGAGGGTGCTAGGTCAAAGGTCGAGGTGGGGCTTTAACTGTTTGAACTAAAGGTTGTGCGTGACACACCAAGCAGACGTAAGAGAGCTAGCGGTGATGAAAGCTGACTGTTGTCGCTGTGTCTCAGGCTCTTGGCTAAAAAACTGCGCTTGAACACACCACAAAGACTACAGGCAACTGCCAACTAGCATGTGCATTAAGGAAATAACTATATATATAACTAACATAGATATATAGGTATAAGGTCTATATCAGCAGGTATTAATATTCCATATTCATCATTCAAAAAGGGACTAGGACTGCAGATATACCATCTGTAAACAAAGCAGTGCTTGCTTAATATTTTGAATAGCAATCATGCTGATCACTTTCTTCATTCCAGGTGGCTCATGTTGTTATAAAAATATTTGCACATTGAAATGCTCAAGTAACATGATGTAAATTAGAACAGCCTTCTGTCTTTGACTTCTTTGCTCACTTTCTTCACTTTTGCTTTTATTCTCTTTTGCGTTTTAGACTTCGCTAAGCTGAACAGCCAATCAGAGCGATCGCTCTCATCGACAGTGCCAATGTCAACGGACGCTGATTCAACATGCTAAATTGTCCAAAACGCCCCCAACGGGCTCCAATTAGCGCAGATGGTGCGGAACACACTGCAAAAACTAGGCTGGTCGACACTCAACAAAGGCTTGGTGTGTCAGGGCCTTAAGACTGAAAGTGTACTAGTGCTGTCTGAGGACAATTTGTTTAAAAGATAGATTTCCTCATAAACATTTTTGAATTAGTATTCATATAGAAAAATTTGTGAATTTGGTCAGATCCAAGCTCTTGATGCATGTTTATGACCCTGCATGCATAAGCAATGACTGAAATACAAAATAAAAAAGAGAGAAATCCAGAGAGAGGTCATTAACAACGTACCATTGAGTCGTGTTTGCCTGTTTGCTCGTACTCGCATAAATGTCTGGAATGAAAAGAGAGGAAGAAAAGTGACACTTCAATATCCATAATTGCAATAACATTACACTAAAGGGTTTTTGGAAAAAATAAATAAATATTATTATTATTAAAAGAATTCTCACTGAATATCCCACTTTCAAATATTTCATGGTACAGAAGTAAAATGGGTTACGAACAGCAATTCATGTAGACTTTAATAATTATATAAGTCAGGTGTTTTGAAACGTTTTGATGCTACTCCTAAATATGACAATACTCTGCAAACCTAACATATAAAGACCAATTTATACTGTGCAAAAAATGGTAAAATAGTAAGTGTAAGGACAACACTGTTTGAAAAATAATATTTGACATTTTTATATTGTCATTTCACTAAAGCTAAATGAATGAAATATAATTTCACAATTAAATTAGCACATTTAAAAAAAAAAAAACACATTTTTGCTTTTATTTCTTATCAATCACATAATACTTTTTCCAATAAAATGAAATATTCAAAAATTCTAAGCAGTCTTTAGAAAGCAGAATGAAATTACAATGTATTTTTTTTCAGAACAGAAACATTACTTTAAATGTAATTAAAGTCCAGCAGGTGGCAGCACTACACTGAGGGCTGGATCAAACGTTTGATTGACATGCAGTCTTGGAATGAGCAAAGTCCACTCTTAAATTAGTTTGATTCGACCTGTAATTAATTAAAGTTCAATATGCTCCTCAAGAGAAGTGCAAGCTAATGCTGCTAGACGTATATATAACGTGCATTTTGTGCTCACCTGGTACCTGTCGGAGTGCACAGCCTCATCAGCAGGACGTGGGGAGGAGGCGGAGGAGGAACCCTCTCTCTTTATGTGCATAGAAAACAGAGACTGAGAGGGGTAGAGAGGTTATTATTGCCTGTAGAGATAAATAAATTGCATATAACAAGTGTTGTGAAGTACATTGGAGAGAATGTACCTTGGGCGGCCCAGCAGCGAGACACTCCTTTTGCGCGGGACCCTGACTGTAAACAGAAGAGAGTGTTATTAACACATATTTCATCACCTCAATCCCATTACCAACAAAACTCAGCCTTGTTTTAAACACAAAGTGTGAATCAGAATATGCAGACATGCTCAAAAACGAGGCATCAGGTTGCAAACATTTCCTTCACAGTCAAATAAAAAAAATTATATATTTATAAAGCTGTCTCCATTTGGGTTCTGTACAGCAGGAAGGCTCTAACACACCCTGGGGCCAAGTTCAATTTGACACAATTACTGTCCACAGTTCTGTCACTAAGCAGATTATGGCTATAATTTCTTTATTGGAGAAATCTTTCATGTGTTGCAGAGTGGCTAATGTGCTGCCCTGCCTCGTCTGATGCTGATAGCAAACGTTGAAGAAACGCATTATTAGCTTGCTATGATTTTTGCGAGGACTGCCTTGAGCTTGACTGGCTGTGAAATGTCAGGAACAATGTAACAGCTTGTAATTTGTGATGTTGCAATGATGGAGGAGACAGGGAGAGGGGTGGAGGCATGGTGCACATGCCCAGAGGCTGTAGATAAATATGCCATCAAGACCTGGAAGCATTTAATGTGCCTTTGGAAGGGACAGGCTACAGGGTTTGTGTGCGTATATGTGTGTGCGTTCATTGTCTCAATCTGCTTTAATTCTGCCCTTCCTCCATCTTTCCGGCTCTTGTCTCCAGTTTTGATCTCTTTACTATGGGCCGCGATGCATTTTCATGAGCCTGGATGAGATTTGAGTAAGAGTGACAGAAGAGCATGCTGACTTGTCAGCGGCACTTTACTGTCTACGTGTCCAGGCCGATACAGAGAGACTGAGGCAGTTAAAAAAAAAATCAAATCAACCCTCGACTGATCGGCTGATGATCTCAGATTGAGCTGGACGGATGGAAAAACAAAAGAAGACATGAGCGAAGCAGAGGAAGGTTGATAGATTATTGATTGTCTCAGTCATTATATGGATTGTATCATGTTCATTACAGAGGAACATGACAGGTTTCATTTTTGCCCTCTCCATGAGAATAGCAGGTGGAGAATGAAGGGGGGAATGAGTGATAGCTGAGCGCATTGGGATGCTCTATTTATTTAATTTTTTACTCTACTTAAAGTTTAAAACTTAATTTATTATATATAAAATAAAAATCATACATAATAAAAATGGTTTGCATAAATAAATAAATGAAGTTGTTTAATTTTTATTAGGACTTTGGACTATGGCAACAAAATATATTCAAGAAGAACCACAAAAATTGGGAGAACATGGATACTATATTTTATTTTCTTACTCTATTCTTTAAAAGGTAAATACAATGTTATTTATTGTAAATTAAATAGAATATATTTTTATATGAATGAATAAATGAATGATTCATTTTATTAGGATTTTGAATAAATCGTTACCTTGGAATTTTAAGGTTCTATCTGACATTTTTGTCAAAAATTAGTTGTTCACATATTCCTATTTTGTGACAACTTATTTACATTATGTGATGGTTTTGTTATGTTGTGTATATTTTGGGACTTTTCATAAAAACAAAAACAAAAAGGTTCTATCTACAAAGTCGAATGGAATGCAAAAACTTTGAAGCTCAATATCTCAAAACTGCTCCAAATGCAAATAGAACCTTATAATTCCAAGGTGGCGAAATGGCAACAATACATTCAAGAACTTCAAAATAAATAAAATAATGGTTGTGAATCAGGAAATAAAAAGAAATATTAAGAAACTGTTTCAGGTGTGGAGTATGTACCTATTGTGCAGCTGCATTAGACGCTCCATTTCCTGCTCCATGTGTTCCTGCAGCTCTCCTGGCCGCAGAACAGCGTGACAGATCGGACACATGGGTGTCTGAGTGTCATACAGGCCCTTTACTTTACCTGGAGAGACAGATGAGAGAGGGAAGCACAAGGACATGCTTTATTATTATAAACCTACAATGAGCAATAAAGCAAATTCTTGATAATTCAATGATAAAAATCATCTAGTCCAGGCAGATGTGTAATCTGAATAAAGCTCATCAATACAGTCACATGACAGCAGAGACATCACAGGCTAACAAGTGTCCAAATGAAAGCAAACAGATCTGAATAAAACATGGATCTGCATGTTAACGCTGCTTGGAGCCATGTCCTTGAGAAAGTGTCAGTCAGCCCCCCTGCGAGTCCCATCTCTTTTAAAATTTCATCTACAGTACAGTTCAAATAAATTCACAGACAAGTACTAACTGCTTGCATCTCTGCCTAAAGGCAACCAACATCAGTAAACAATGAAATCCCAAGGCCCAAATTGAATTTATAACCACATTACCTGCACAGATAACGTCTGCAAATAACAAGATGATAAAAGGAATTTGATTTGATTCTGGGATGAGCATTTCTTTTTTTCCCTCCTCCTGTTGGAGAGTCTCTCATGGGGGGCATTTGAAAGAAATTCCAAAGTGATAATGTTAAACCTTAACATGGATACACTGCCTTAATTAATATACACAGAACAAAACCTAAACACCAAGGTGTGGCTATAAACTGCTTAAATCTATTAATGACTGTCATTTTATTATTTTATGTTGCATCATAAAAGCCTATATTGCTGAAGACTGGAGACAAACTGGTAACATTATTTTTGGGAAATACAATTCTGAAAGTTTTTTTTTACTTTAAATTTACATTTTTGAAGGAAGTCTCTTATGCTCATTTACAATTACATTTATGCATTTGGCAGACACTTTTATGCTTACCAACGCTACATTTATTTGATCAAAAATACAGTAATACTGTGAAATATTATTACAGCTTAAAATAACTGTAATATTATGTATGCAGAATTTTTGGCAACCATTACTACACTGTTCAGTGTCACATGATCCTTCAAGAAATCATTCTAATATGCTAATGTTGAAAACAAATATTGAAAACAGTTGAGTTGCATGCTTAACATATTTGTGGAAACTGATTTTTTTTTCAGGATTGTTGGATAAATAAAGATTAAAAGAACAGCATTTTATAAAAAAAACCAAAAACAGAAATCTTTTGTAACATTATAAATGTCTTTCCTGTCACTTTTGATCAATTGAATGCATTCTTTCTAAATAAAAGTATTCATTTCTTTAAAAACAAAAACAAAAAAACAAACAGCACACACACAGTAAGATATGGACATAGCGTTTTTTCCCCCAAGTTATAGGATGACTGCACATGCCAACATCCATATGACAACTGTCATCGTCATGATGGGAGACGAATTCTGAGACGGCCATGAACTGACCTTTCCAAAATGCCACATTTCATCCTGGCTTTCTGTCACATTACGACAATATGTCAGAGGCCTGAAAAAGACAATACTAGAAGCTTGTATTTCATAGAGCTGCATGCAAAGGGGTAAACAGTCATATTACTGGAGGCCAGATGAATGTGGCTCTCTCTGTAATTGATTGACGTGAACTGTATTGGTTGCAATGGCTTTTTCAAAATGTCATCATTTAAAATTCAGACAGCCAACGAGGTCTGAGATCACATACAGAATCAGTTTCTTATGCTCAGTAATCCATGTAGAATGTTTTAGATTTGAAAAACTACTTTAAAATGAATAGAATATAATGTAATAGAATAGAACAGAATATGTGAAGTCAAGTAAAAGGAGGTCCCTTAATGGTTTCTGCCATGATTTTGCCTTTCAATAACTCCATAATGGGCGCGACCTTTCTGTAATCCGAGGGCATGCGAGAGGCATTCGACTGGCAGGGGGCTTGTTCCCTGGCAGACTTTCTGAGGAGAGTGGCAGTTATAAAACAGAATTGGCCCACTCCACACCTGCCATGAAGCCCCGTCAAGTAGCCTGAACCCGTCTGGTTCGTGTTTAAGACATCAAATGTTTCATTTTATACAGGGGATTTCATCGTTCCTTCAATATGCTTTGTGAAGTGCAGGGGAGTATGCAAGCTCCAGTGAGTGTTTTTATTGAGGAAAATAATGGGCCATTGAAAAAGGCTATTTAATAGGCAACATAATAGGCAATGTAGCAACACATCTGCTGTGGAAAGTCATTTCCTTCATTTTCAAAGGTATTTTCTTGATTCAGACCTTCTTTCATTAATCGGCTTAGAAACAGCGTAATCACTCTGGCACTGGACCAGGTACATGTGGAAAAAAGTCCAAGTTTGCTGTTATTGAGGGTGATCAATGACTGAAATGAGAGGCAGAGTGGAAATATTACCACGATAAATCCTTCAGAGCTTGTTCGCAGTTGTGAGAGAGACGTCGCACACTTGCATGTTCGTATTATAAAGCGAGCTATTAGATTAAAGCGAAAATGGCTTCCATTAACATCCTTACTGTCAAGTCAATGAGCTCATTCTATTCTGTTCCCTGCCCCGCATACTTTATTGGCCAATCAGTGTCTCGTTAATGAATATTTACTGAATATTTAAATATGTCAAAACCCCCTGAAACAATTCCAGCCAAACAAAAATAATGGTACAAGTATATCAAAGGACTATAGAAATTAAAACTAACATGACTGCAACAAAAACATACTGAAAGTAGCTAAATAGTACACAGAACTTGGACCTATTTGATTTAAATATAAATGTCTTCTCCAGGATTTTACTAACAATACATATTATTTTAGTAAACATAAACAACAACAAAGCACACAAAAACATGAAACTCTAGGTTGGGCCTGTAGGGTATAGTCCCAGATACAGAGGAGAGTGATCAGTGTCTCTGAAATCCCTCCATCATAAATGTCCCCATAAAGATGAGGGATAGACATCTATACAGCTGCCCGATAAAGCTGTGGCACTCATCACTCCAGAGAGCTGATTGCTGCCTTTAACTGTGTGCTGTGTCAAAGAGTTCAGCCCTGGAGAAACATTTAAGACCAGCTTCAGCTCTACAGACAGGTAAGTGACAACAAATACAACTGATTCCCTGAGCTGAACAAGAGAGGAACACGCCTGGGCTTTACATTGTGTTTTGTTTGTGCGGCAGTCGTCCGTGAGGGGCTAGCGCTTTACTTTTGTTCTGTTGTTTGTTTATTTTTGGATTAAAGTTTTATGTTAAATGTTCGCCCGTTCCCACCTCCTTCCCTGAACTACAAACTTTGTTACAAGAACATTTGTTACAAAAGCATCTGTCTATTAAAGGGGTACTTCAGTGCTGGAAAGATGAATGTGTATTTAAATTTGGTCATTTATGTAGTAATGTGAAATTATTTTAGAAGTTGGTGCCTTGTAGACTGAGAAAAGCCATAAAATGTATTTTTGGCTCATGTGGATGCAAGACAACAACTCCCAGAATGCACTTGCTTTGCTGCCCTACGAGGCCATTCCCAAGCCATGCCTACCGGTTACACCTTGCCCACCGCAACATGCATAACCCACAGTTGTTTTCATTTTTATAGTAATAAAATCATTGAGTTCAGTTAGAGAACAGACACTACAATTAAAAACTGAACGTGTCTGCTTAATACAGTGTTAGCCGAATGAGTGTCGCAGCACAAACGCATTAGGAGTCAGACGCAAAATGACAATATTTGCGTCATCTGAGGCTTTTTTCCAGACATAAAATACATAAATCTCTCATCTCAGGGGGATATGGGGGAGAAGCACGATCATTCGAATATACTACCAGGTTTCTACCGATACAAAGCTTAATGCTAAAAGTAACCCTTTAATAATGTTCTCAAAATGTTAGGACAAAAACATTATCTATACAGCGTTAATGGAAAGTTTTTTCTTTCTGAAAAGTTAGTTGGACAATCATCTATGGCCCGGTTTCACAAACAGGGCTTAGACTAAGCCAGCATCAGTCATTAGTTCAATTAGGGCATTTAAGTAGCTTTTATAAAAGTGCCTTGGAAATGTCAGTGCAAGTTGCTTTCAGTTAAAACAGCTCAAACATGCATTTTAGTCTGGGACTAGGCTTAAGCCTTGTCTGTGAAACCGGGGGTAATAGTTTTAAATGGTACTACTTATTTGTTTCAGAATGTTTAGAGAACATTCAAAAGTAACAATCCCATAATGTTTGCAAAATTGCAGAACGTTCCATTAACATGCATAACCAAGAACATTTCAAAAAAAATTATTGTACTTTCAAAGAACATTCCGAAATAAAGCTTTATAACGTTATAAAGTTAAAATAATGTTAGCAAAACATTCTTAGAACATATTTTAGTTAGCTGGGATATTGTTACATTTGAGTGAAACAATATTTTGTAAAAGAAAAAAAATATAGGGTAGGGACTTGGCTCTATCTATCGGTTATTGATTGGATGCAGATGCAGATTCGATCAGAAAGGGACGGGAAGTCTCTAGTTGCACCGAAAAATGGAGTTTGATTCCAAATTCTTAGGTCAAAACAAATAAAATAAAAAAATCAAACATTACAATAAGATCAATAAAATGCATTTAGAAAAAATAGAAGTCCACTTTAAGATAAAGGACAGGGTTGAAAACACAAAGTTTCTTCTGTCATTGTGCATCACACCCAATATGTTATGTAATCTTAAAATAACTCAACACAACCATACTTGATCGTGTGACCAACATACATGCAATATCCTTTTGACCAATCTTTTAACAAACCCCTCCGCAGCTCATCTCCAGAAAATCAATACAATGTGTCTGGTTTGTCAAGAAAAGCAGGTAATTTAACCATGCGAAGATACTAGGGAGAGCTGACTACAGAGAACCAACACAGCTTTAAATCTCAAAATATGTAGATTTTTGTGAAGGACATTTTTTTTTTTTTACTTATAATTAAACACATAATATTTATCTGTACAGCTGCTAATAAAGAAGCATGCTGTAGATTTTTATTAGCAGACAACTAGGCTACAGTGTGTCTGTTCAAAAGGTTACTTTGATAGTAATTGATATTGAGGGTGGGAATTATTCTCTAGATCTCCTCAACAGGCTTAATTAATGAGTATTCAGGGAGTCTTAAATAACAGAGACAGTCAGATCAATAGTAGTGATGAGCAAGAGACCACTATGTGAGAGAGTGTAAAAGAAAACGAGAGAAAGACAACAAGAAAATAACACCGGGGGAAAATGAATGGCGTAGTGTAAGGTCAAGCCTTTGGAGGAACAATTACGCATTGCACACCGCAACAATATGATGCAGTCAGCGTGATATTCTAATGACACTCATTAACCATCATCCATCCATGTGTCATGACTCAAACTGTGGTGAGATGGTCATAGACTATCATTCCCTTCTGAGATAAACTCCCATTATTTGATGGGTGTGTGCTGCCTTTTTATGGTCTCCCCAAGAACTCATCAGCAGGAGTTACAGGGCTGTGAAGGCAGACACTTCAAATAAACCCAGTCTGAGAAACTGGCCAAATGAAGATGCACACCTGCAAACCAGAGGATAGGAGAGACAGTCCTGTCTGAGGTCCACACGGACAGAGTAACTAAACCTCTGTGTGTGTGTGTGTGTGTGTGTGTGTGTGTGTGTGTGTGTGTGTGTGTGTAAACACATGGGTACAAATGTGGAAATGTGAATGACTGAGTGCATATGTATGCACATACCTTCTGTGTGCAGGAATGTACAGGAGTATCATGGAACAGTTTTTGTTGAGGGGGCACTAGTGGTATTTAGGATTCAAATCATGACTTAATAAATAATTATATAATTATGTAAAACAAGTAAAATTGTGACTGAAGGTGACAGCCGTGAGATCACTTAATAATAATTACAATAGGGTTTCAGTAACGTTGGGACATTTTTGCACATCGGCCAACTTAGTTTTGTGTGTTCTGCACCGTTGGCTCTAGTCATACACCTTTGGGGTTTTTTGGGCCGATTCAACATGTAGAATCGCTGTCGGTGAGAGAGAGAACTTTGATTGGCTGTTCAGCTTAGCAAATGACTCAGTGCATGAGAATAATAGCAAAACAGTGAGCAAAGTTAAAACGGTACAGATAGAAGGCTGTTTTAATTTTACGTCATCTTACCGAGTGTTCCTGAGCGACAATTTTAATATTAACATGAGTGGAGTGGAATAAAGAACGTGATCAGCAGGACTGATATTCAAAAAAGGTAAGCACGTGCTGATTTGTTTACAGTTTGTATCTGCAGCCTGGAGAGTTGGTTTTCCTTCTGAATGACAAATATAGATGAATATATTTGCAGAAATAGACAGTTGTCTCATTTACACGCAGGTGCAGAACGCTAGCTTACAGTCGGCTGTAGTTCTCTCGGTGAGTTCAAGTGCAGCTTTTTGGCCCAGACACGGCCGACGAGAGGTGACAACACCGTCGACTTTCGTCGCTGCTAGCCTTAATAATAATAGTACATTTGTGTTTCACAGGGGTTGTGTTTCACAGTTTAAAAAACATTTAAACATGTAAATGTATGATTTCTGCCACAGCGATTTAGACAAACACTTTTATTTTACCTACAATAATTGTGCAACTTCAATATCAAAGTATCACTTATGGTTCAAATTGTTAACATTAATGCATTAGGTATCATGAACTAACAACTATTTTAAAGCATTTATTGATGTAGATTAAAGTAAATTTAATCTAGGTCACTGTAAAAAAAAAAAAAAAAAAATTATATATATATATATATATATATATATATATATATATATATATATATATATATATATATATATATATATATATATATACACATATATATATATATATATATATATATATATATACAGAAAAAAATGCACTGTCACTGGGGCAGTATCCTAAGGTACTAATATGTACCTTTAAAGTACCAGTATGTACCTTTAAGGCTTGTACCATATTAGTTGTACCGTATTAGTTTAAGGTACGAATATGTACCATTTAGGAGTAACAGAGATATACCTTTTCACTTTTGTACCTTAGGGTACCGCCAGAGTGACAGAGCTGTTTTTTCTGACAGTGATATATTAAGTACTTGTAAGTTGCATAAAAAAAAAAAAAAACATTCAAAAATCTAAGCGCAACTCAATCTGAAAGCTTCTGACTATGTATATTTGTGTATTCATTTGTGCAAGCGTGTGTGTGGGGCCAAACCCCAACTCTTCACCTGAGACAGCTCTGTCTGCACAGAGAGTAATGGGCCAGTCGGGAGTCAATGAAGTGACAGCTAACACCTCATAAACCTTGAGCTTGAGGGGCTGAGCTGCACTAAGCCTCACTGTAAAACACACGCACAAACAATTAGAAATGCACACATACAAACAAACATTCTTAAATACATACAGATCAATGTATCAATATTTTTTTTGCATTGTTGTATGTTGCCGTGTATGATTTGGCCACATAGGTATGGTGCTAAGCTACACTGTATGCTCGTATTATTAAAAATACAGAATAACCATATGATCATCATTATTCTACCTCAATAGAAGTCTCACCCACATTCAATACATTCATGTGGAGCAGGTGTGTGCAGCTCAAACTAATGAGGCAGATAGACCATAATAATCCATTTGAATCTAACGCAACATACTCCCACATACATGCTGATAAGATCAGATAGCCTTGCACTCGTGTGTCAAATGCACTACCCTTACAAGGTAAAGAAAGCCTGTGATGCTTTGAAGATGATCTTGTTTTGGAATAATACAGATTTTGTGACAGCTTTTGGAGGATGTGATCAGAGGTTCCTCAAAGAGGCTAACAGGGCTTTCACAAAAGCCGGAAGCACTCTGAAAATTAATAACAACCCAAGGATGAAAGAGAAAAATTGATCACCCTGATTACACGCACCTGCAAGTTTTCTGCCCGGTGGAACACCATTAGTGGACTTAGGAATTGATTAAAGGGACTGAAAAATGAAAATCATCATTTACTCACCCTCATGTCCCGTATGACTTACTTTCTTCTGTGAAAAACAAATAGAGATGTCTTGATTAATGTTCAAGCGGTTCTTTTCTAAGCAATGACAGTGGATGGTGACAAGGAGCAGTTTGAGCTTTCTGCCATAAATACGAAAAAAGGTGAGTAAATGATGAGTAAATGATAATTTTCATTTTGGATGACCTATCCCTTTAATGATTTCCTGTATCACTCTTTGAACAGTTGGATGAAATCTTTGGATCAACACAGCCATGCTGACACACATTCACACAGAGACAAGTGTATTTATCTGGCTGGCCTGTGGATGGTGGCACAGTGGTTGATTTTCTCATTTTATTGGCCACCGGGGTAGAACAGGCCTGTGCTTGTTCAGAGCCAGCCAGCGAGACACAGTCAGCCTAAGCACACAACTGCCTCACTGGAGTCTCTATGAGTGCCAAACACAGAGAGAGAAACTCTTGGACGAGGTGGTTGTAAGGTTGCCCTCCACAGAGGAAGTAGCTGACAAAATGATTCAAACATAATTGGGTGAAAGAAAGAAAATTTGGCCCATTTCATTTTGGTTGAAAGTACTGAAATATGTAATGGATATCACGATACTGAACTCACGATATGATATTATTGCGGTAGTCCAATACATATGGTAAAAGGTTAACAAAAAATGTACTGTTGATTAAAATGCAAAATTTGGTATTACATTGGGGGTGGAAATGAATAGGCTTGGACTTGGTGCTGCTAACCCAATGCACAGGACAATGGTAACACCTGGTTTCACATAAAACTGATTCTGAGGCTGAAAATACAGAATTATTTTAGACGAATATGACTGCACTCTGTCACTTACTAGATATATTTAAAATAATGTTGGCCACTTTTTACTGGTAAGATAAGACATTTGGCATTATCAGGACCCACAAATATTCCCCAATTGCATTATTATACATTATATTATATATTATATATCAACATTATATATATGTGACCCTGGACCACAAACCCAGTCATAAGTCACAGGGGTATATTTGTGGCAATAGCCAACACATTGTATGGGTCAAAATTATAATTTTTTCTTTTATGCCAAAAATCATATTAAGTAAAGATCATATTCCATGAAAATATTTTGTAAATGTCCTACCGTAAAAAATATCAAAAAATATATTAGTAGTAGTAATATGCATTGCTAAGGACTTCATTTGGACAACTTTAAAGGCAGTTTTCTCAATATTTAGATTTTTTTGCACCCTCAGATTTCAGATGTTCAAATAGTTGTATATCGGCCAAATATTGTCCCTAACAAACCATACATCAATGGAAAGCATATTTATTCAGCTTTCAGATGATGTATAAATCTCAATTTCAAAAAATTAACCCTTATGACTGGTTTTGTGGTCCAGGATCACATACAGTATTTTAATGTATTACTGACACTAAAACTCTGTAAACTTTAATTTCTCACACAGTAATTTTCATTTTGGGTGAACTATACATAATACATATTGTCACTATCCTATCCACGATACATACTGTTACATTTTTGTATTGCGATATATTGTGACAATATATGTTGCTGATATTAGAGTTACACTAAATCATAGATGCAAATAGTACTTCGTAAAAGGGATCATTGTGTTCACTTCACTAAAATTTGAAGGAACAACTTTTTGAATTGCACTCCCTTTTTGCAGTGACCTTCAAAGGTGCAAAAATGCACAAAAAATTGGCCATAGTTGCATGAAAACGTGAAAGAAGCAAAGCCGTGCTGGTTGTTAACACAATTTCAACTGCTGAAATTCCCAGAACCTGACATTAGTTAAAGCTGTACTATGTGTCTTTTTTCATGACGGAGGAAAAAACACAAACACTTTGTTATTAATGACAGTCCTCTGACCTTCGTTTAATAGCAATTCTTGGTTTCCACCTGCTGTGGAAGCTGTGGGAGGACTGGGCCACCCAGTCTGAAGAGAGTTTAACACAGACGAGCTCCTGCAGCACAGAAAAACATGACTTCATCTTGAACGTCTAGAAGCCCATTATGGGCTGAAATAGCATCTGTGTTTTGGACGCCATTCGACCATGTATGCTTGGGAATTCAGTTCTTAACTCAAACAGACGGTTTACGTAAGACATTATATGTCAGCAGGGCTTTGGCAGGTTTTTAATCCAAGAAGCACACTGACTGACAAATGCAATTATATACATTACATGCATTGTTGTGGTTGCAACAACATGCAACCATATATTCCTCTTCCAGTCTTCTTAAACAAGCTCCAATCAGATTGCCAGAATCAATATGCAACTTCTCGGTTAGTTGCATAATGAGCTAAACATATATTGTAAACAAAAGAAATTGTGGTTGGTTGCTTTACATGGCCAAAATAAGCTGCAAAGTGTAATAAACTTTGAGAAATGAAACTTTTCATAGCAAGAATTTGACCTTACCGATACAGAATACTGATAGAGTACTTGTGTGTCTGTGGCTTGTCTAAGGAGCCTGTTCAAATCTTACATGGCCATTTTAACCCAAACAAAAGCAACAAACCATCACCCTATAAAACTTCACTCTGAGAAAGGCCATAGAACAAGGCGTAATTCAAGCAACCAATGGAAAAACGGCCACCAGGCAACCAATTCAGCACAACATCCTTAACCCCAGCCCACTAACATGCCCTGAGCTTGTTGCTCCACTAACGCTGCATTGTTCAGCTCATTAAGTAGCTAAAGGCTAATTAGACAGCTAACGAGTGGAGGGTAGCAGTGCTCAGTGGGGAGGGTGCAAGAGAATCAGGGATTTCTGCCACACTGCGTTGTCTTGGAGGCAGTAAAACCATGAAGTTTGAGATGCAAGAGACAGACAAGTCACTGATGCAGAAAAGGTGAGAAAAACTATATTAGGCATTTTTCACGATTAAAGTACATTTTGGGTATCTCATTTAATTATCTAAGCTTTTACAATTATTATTGTGTTGACTACAGTCATCAAGGTCAAGTTATAGACTTTTGCAATATATACAATTTAAAAATATATATGTTTTATTTTGTTTATTTAATTTTAATTTTAGATATTTTGTATATTTAATTTTGATTTATTGTAAACAACCTCATATAATGTGCAAACCTCATTTAAAATGAATAGAATAGTAAAACAGCTCATATAATATTTAGTTTAAAAATTTCTGAAGGTTAACTAGCCTTTTGCTGAAAAATATATATATAAAAAAAAAAAAATGAGTGACATTATACTGTACTTTAAATCTAAAGTAATGTATTCCCATATCTCCCCATTATAAATTGTCCAATCTGCCTACCTTTTTAAATAGTAGTCATTGGGGGACATTATTTCAGGTCATGGCCAGACAGCGTCTCTGCTTTGTTCACCTAGCCAAGGATAACCAAACATACAGAGCCTTCACACAGCCCTGAGTAAATACAATAGCCGATGCTCCTCATCTACCCAGCCTGCCAAAGTCATTCTCTGGGTGTGTACGTGTGTGTGCTCACCTCATCCTTCCCCCATCAATACCCCAGCAATCCCACGAGGTAATACTCCGTGTCTGCTAGCACAGAGGAACAAAGGCCACTGCCAGCTGAGCTGATATAGATCCACAGGTCTCTGTTCTTGTTCAATCAGGTCATGAAACAAATCAGCAGTAAGGGCACTTTGAGCTAAAAGTTCAATCTCCCATCTCATTTGCTCAGGACGCAGCTATCGAATGCCCTCTTAGCATCTGCTAATGAGGCTAAATTCTCCTGAATGTCGGCCAGAATGACTACGGTAACAAAGCATAACATAACTTTAAGACTTTCAAATACATTTCAGATTAAGTGTAATCAACACAAAACAAGTTTAAGGGAGAAAACCATAGATATGCTCTGGAGGGTGTGATGGGCTTTTGATTGCGCTAACTCATGGGAATTGTTGAGTCATAATGAGACTGAACCTTTTAATGCCACAGTGCTTGTGTGGTCCCATGGGCTAATTAGGCCAATTAGCATACTAATTGCCACATGCAAATCAGGGGCATCTCAAGCAACAGAAGCTGAAGAACACAGAAGCCTATGTACAGCAGCCATCTTTCAGTCTAATTCCCTGTCCACTTTGTGACATAGCCCCTCGTTAGTACTGCAGTAAAAAACATAAGAGGCACATAAAACATTATATACTGCTCGACTGTTGTTTTCTTACCAATTAGCAAAGGAGTGATTTATGGTTATGACACAATCCCCAATAGATTTTAAACTACATTTCCCCAGGCTCTTTCACGCTCCCATGCAAATACACATATATACCACGGTGCACAGGGGTCAGTGATGAAAAAAGGCTTTGTATACCAGTGAATCAAATATCTGATGTTATGAAAACTCTGAAATCAGAGGCAATGTTTCAGAATGCTAATATGGATTCAGAAAGGCATGTCCTGGTATACAAAAACGTTACAAGTGAATTTAGGCTTCACATAATCATTAAAATAAATATTCATTATGAGCTTTGCTAGTTACATCAAATGGTGTTATTAATTTTGCACTTTACAATAGGTAACACTTTACAAAGAGGTCTAATTTCTTAACAGTGAGCAATATATTTCTTTCAACATTCATGTATCTTTGTTAATGTTAAATAGATTTTGTTCATGTTAGATGACAGTGCATTAATTATTGTCAGAAAATAGAACTTTTGATTTTAAAAAGATATTAATGAATGTTGAAATTAACATCAACTATAATTAATAAAGGCTGTATTAGTATGGCGCATCGTTAGTTCATGGTAATTAATGTAACTAAAGTCAACTAATGAAACCTTACTGTAAATTAAATGTTATCCTTAATGTATTAATGTTTTTCAATCTGATGATGGAATGTAAATGTAAAAATGGGGAAATGAGCATGCGCAATGAAATATCCACTATAGGCAGATATTGGAAAAACACCTCTAATATCAGCAAATAACCAATACGGTAACAATAAATCACACATCTCTACTTATGAACTATGAGCTATATGAATACTGCATTCTTCTATTATATTAGAAATGCTTACAAACCCTGCATGCTTTATTCTTAACGCTGGGTGAAACAGCATTGTTTTATGTGAAACCAATTCACTTATTACACACAGAAGAAAAGTGCCATGTGTCATCTTTTCGCAATATCGTCTAAACCTCTAAAATGGTTTTCGGTGAGCCAGCTGTGTGTTTAGTGTGACTTGTGTAAAAAGGCTGAATAGCCATTTGGATATTATTACAAACATCAGCCAAGCATCAGTCACTAATGACAGCCCCAGATGTTAGAGGCCCTACAGGTGGACTGGGTTTCAAGGGTCATTCACAGAAATAACACTGTGCCTAAATCTGTGCTCTCTAAAGACCTCTGCACACAGAAACATGCCTGTCATGAACAAATCTAAAGTTCAGAAGTATCAACCAAATCTGATTGTCATTTTTAAACAGTCATGTTTCAATTGCTGCCTTAATGCAAGGCTATGCACATACTCTTAAACTGAACGGCGTACACATTTAAGAGATATACAGAGAGACAGCATGAGACAGAGAACAGAGAGCAGTTGACCGAAAGGTAGACGTCAAGCCATTGTCTGCCTGTTGTCTTTGACTCTGTCGGCCCTCTGTAATGACTATTTAAACCCACATTCTGCCCTTTTTGCCCTCTGCATTTGCTTGACTGATTTGTGGGCTCATGGGACTCGAGATGTGCTGTTCTGTACTGAGCCAGCAATCGACAATCTTTGCTTCCCCCCCTCTCCACCTTGGCCTGGCCCACATGCTTCTAGTCTTCCTCTTGCCGGTCTTTGATGTGAGATCAGAGAGGGCCGCTTTGGCACACACAATGCTGGTCACTCAGGTGCAGTATCAATGTACTTCAGAGCTGTCTATTGCCTAAATAAGTCCAAACTACTCTAAAACAGCATTTAAATAAGATTTTCTCTTGCAAAACAGGCTGTTAACTCTCCCCAATAGGGTCAGCGCCAGCATTTTTGATCATTTTCACATAACTTTCATGGCCCGCAGGATATTTTGTTGTATAAATGCTTCAGAACAATAATCAAAATATAGACTGTGTAGATCGAATCCATCAACACCCTCAAAGCTTGCACAGTCCTATATCTATTTGTGGGTTCAACATTTCATTCAGTAACTTTTATATGCTGACGAATATTTGATGATCGTGTTGGCTTACACGTATGTACGCATTGATTCTGTCACTTGTTTCTGCTTCTTAACTAGTTTTTAGATCCAGAGATTCTGTACTGTTTCAGAAGATGCATTATAGTGCCCCCTACCGTATAACAGTGAAAACAGTGAGAATTCTGTCAATGGCAGGGAAGTGTTGTGTCATAAACAGTGTTGGGAAAAGTTACCTTTAAAAGGTAATGCATTACAATATTGTGTTGCTCCATAAAAATGTAACTAAATGTGTTACTTAAGTCAAAATAATGAGTTATGTTACTTTTGCATTACTTTTTTCACCTGGGCTAGACTTGCTTGTTTGTCTTCTTAATAACAAAAATCTATTTCTGTCTGTCTATCTAGTTCTAATTCTGACAAATGTAAAGGCCCTTTCACACCAAAAATGAAAGCCTCAGGCTGAAGGAAATGCAAATTCATGTCTGTAAAGTAGAGGCCATTCTGGATCGCAGAAGAATAGGATGCAGAAGAAAGTTAAACACTCTTATTTAAGAAAAAAAGGAACACAATTGGATTATTGAATGTCAGCAGCAAAGACATTGGTTAATAAAGTGAGATTAAATGCATAAAGTATGTGTAATTAAACCTATTTAACTATTGCAGGTTTTATTAATATTCTGAGTTTGTATTTCACTGTTTTTATTCCTTAAATAAAGGTTTTTGTGCAAGTGAGATGAGTAAATGTATGCTCACACTTAGTCTAGAACTACAATCCGCTTGTTAAGTCGTGACGTAAGGAACGCTGTTTCTGGGTCCAAGCCTCAACTTGTTTCATTTGAGAATGCCATCGACGGCCATTTATGAGCGCTATTTATTCATATTAAACATCAAACATTTTAAAAAGTTTTTAATACTTTTTTACATTTTAAATACTTACAGTCTACACAACAGTCTCTGTGCTCACAGCGTCATAGACATTAATATTTTAACGATTTATAAAAGATGAAACACTGTCTGGCCATCAGGAATTTTGGTATGGAGGTTTATGATTGTTTATGAAAGGTTATGATTGTTTTTTTTTTTTTTTGTAGTAGTATTACACCACATTGTGTGTGTATATTAGCACCGTTTGTTGTTTTTCTTGTGGCATGAGATGCCACGTGACGTCAGACTTAACAGCCGGATAACCATCATGTTGCACACAACACCTTTGCACTTTTGATTTCTCTCAACATGGGGACAGAAGAGTTGTCAGTCAATAAATGAGAAAACAAAGTATTCAGATATTTTGTTGTAAATTTAAAAATAATGCATTACTTTACTAGATACTTGATAAAGTAATCTGATGACGTAACTCGCTTTACTTGTCACTGGTCATAAATAATGGAAAATTCAGGAAAGAGTTAATTTAACACTTTAATTTACTAATGTAAAGAAATAAAGAAATAAAACAAACAATATATTAACTTCTAATGTCTGTTCAATGCTTTCATCTGCCGCAAGATTCAAGATTCAAGTTTATTTGTCATTACACATGTACAAGTACAGTATAACGAAAATATAACGCAATAATGTAATGTCTTTTAATCTTTTAATTAGTTTTTTTTAGCAAATAATGATGAATGCAGTTATGCAACTTGATTGATTAATAAGCATATTATTTAAATAATTATAATGCATTAATTCAAAAAAGTGGGAAGGCGCAGAAATGTGTTTATAATGGCGGGCAAGAAGCTGTTATCATAGCTCTGACTGAGCCTCCAGGGCTAAAGCCCTTATTTTATTTGTCTCACGTTCCCAATAACACATAAAAGCCCTGGGTGGAGTAGCGCTACTTTAACAAGAGCCCCAAGAGTCTGTGAAGCCCTTAGACGACAAGCATGCTGATCCTGCCAGTAATGGGCCTACAACTCCCTTGTTTGGCATGTTAATGAATCTGATCTGCAGTCAACAGCCAAAACAAAAAAAAAAAAATTTTTATGCTAGAGGTTTTAGATGATCTCTGAATGATAGAATATTTGCCGTAAGGTGTTTGTCTAAGATGCCAGTGAAGAACATTATCAGGCTTCCTTTCTAAAGCAACAGTCTTGTCGTATTCAAGTTTCATAGCAGAAATGCTGCACAAGCAAAATGGTTTGCACATCTGGTTACGGTTTGAACATCTGAAACATCTCAATTGAAACCTATTAGGCATTCATAACTTTGAGTGTAACAGTTATTGTGTTAAATATTTTAATGATCAAATAAACCTTACATAACCAAGAAAATAAATACAGTAACTAAGAAATAACTGAGCAGGGCTGATTGGAGTTTGTTTGAAGACTGTTGTGATGTACAGTATGGGTGGTACACAGACCTCCCCTCTCATTCACATTCCTTCCATCCGGAGAAGATGAATTAGGAAGAAAACAAGAGAAGAACATCAAGCCCCCGACCAGGATGAAAGCTCTCCCACTTAAGAGAATATTAGGAGAGTAAACTACTTTAGCAACGGGAGGTGAAATATCAAATTAGCCTCATTTAACATCAAACAGAATAAGTGAAAGTACATGACTACTTTTTTACAAGATGTTTCACCTGCAAAAACAAATTCCGCATTTGTATACATCATCATGTGCATTATTTTAATAATATAATCTAGCCTAATATAATAGCTAATATAATACTAAATCCTTTTTTTTTTTTCTCGCTAAACCTACTGGCCAAAATATATTTTTCTATATCCTCTTAAGAACAGAACTAAATATCAAATATCAGCCCTTGCAAACATCTAACTTTAAGGACAGAAAGAGGATGAGAGGAACAGATCAATACAGCACTGTGGCCGCTGGACAATCTCTCTAGATTTATGCTCTCTATGGCAGCCAGTTGAATACAGTCCATCTGCAGTTCTCACAATGAGCCGCATTTTATAGCATCTGCCAGCTGTAGCTCATACATATGCTCTTTTTGTCCCTTGCAGGCACCCTTAATTAGGCCGCCCAATCACTTTGCTTCATAAGGGCTGTACTGCCATAGAGACAAGAATTAACATCTCTTGGCACTCTCAGGGAATAGAAGGCAAAGCAGTGATAACATTTTTAGGGTCTGGGAAGATTTATAATTCGACCCTCCCCTGCCATTCAGGTTTGATCATGAGGATTAGAGATAGTACCTGCTATGTGATAAGAAACAAAAGACTTAATATTTACAATGGCAAATTCAATTCACCACCCCAGGCAATAAAGTCAACCCACAACAGGATAAGGTGATGTACACCTTCACCTTGGCCGTAGATTAGTTGGCTGCTTATTACAGCTCATCTGTACTAATAAGAAGCAATAAACAGGGCGTTTTTCTGGTAATAAATTATTCTTGTTTTTTAGCACCAGTCAGCAGCGCTGCCACTGTCCTACTGATAAGCTTTATATCTTCTGACTTTTGTTTGCCTCTGTCTCTCTCTGCGAATGAGGTGATCCATGTAATTTCCAACATCAATGAAAACCAGACATCTTACAGCAGTCTCTGGCACAGAGAGAATACACGACAAATAGCTTAAATGATAAAACTGTCATTCTGACTTTGAATCACCAAATCACTTGAGATATATTGGCAGGATGGTCCAAACAACCAATTAGAACTGAAATTCCAAACACTGACAGCTTTGTCTCCCGTGGTTTCCTGGGAAAACCCTCCAAAGTTCAACATATTATGGAATGGCGCTCGTGTATTTCAAAGGTAAATTTAACTTCAGTGCCATCTTGTTTATTATAAAAAAACTGCCAAAGATCTCAGATGTGTTTCTACCTGTTCTACACATTCGCTGATCGCATGTCTAACAGAAGGGGCAAATTCACCCAGTCTGACTGGATCAGATCAAACCATAACTTCAACACATGTTCAACTTTGAGGTAATTGATAGCAAGAACGTGAAACTCACTTTGTCAAGCTTATAATACTAAGAGTTTCTGCTAAAATCCTGCTGACGACTGTGAGAGTTATTGATACAATATATGATCCCAAACTAAACCTGAACATACTGTCATACCGAAAACCTGATGTTTGCCACCATCACTGAGGATTTTTCTCTTGAGACAGACAGACAGACAGACAGACAGACAGTAGATAGATAGATAGATAGATAGATAGATAGATAGATAGATAGATAGATAGATAGATAGATAGATAGATAGATAGATAGATAGATAGATAGATAGATAGATAGATAATAGAAGAACTGAAGTGACATTCAATACAAGATGAATAGTTAAAGGGAGTTCTAATGCTATTTCATGCATTCTGACTTATTTACACTGTTAAAGAGTTGGATTCTCATGTTAAACATGGCCAAAATTTCAGTTGGGCATATGATGGAGTATTTCTGTGCCAAATACACTCCTTCACGATTCAAAGTTTCGGAAGGTTTTTTTTTTTTTTTTTTTTATATGGCCCTGTATGATGTCATAAAGGGCAGAATTCCTAGCATGGACATTTTTCCCAGATGAGCGTGCATGCACATCAATCAGAGTGAGAGCAAGAGCATGCCCATCAAAGAGCTTCGTTCGGGTTATGGGAGCCGTCGGCAGTGCTGTCCTTTTGTTTTTAGACCACAAAATCAACAATGTCACTAAAGAAGTGTGTTTTTGGTTGTGAGGGAAAGATAACCATGTTCAGCTTCCCAAATAACCCAGCGTTAAGAAAAAAGTAGATGCAGTTTGTTTTCCCGTAGCAGCAACAGAGTTCTGCAAGTATGTTTTGTTGGCAGTTGGCGCATAAGTGCATATAATGTAAACAACACGAACGTATAGTGACTCGAAAGTTATCCAGGGATAATGCAATGATGTATTGTGTGTGTGTCATAGGTGTGTGTGTGCTTGTGACTCTTTAGCTCCGCCCACTGTACGCCTGCACAATTCTCAAGCTTGAGAATGGCATTATTATAGAAATAGCATTGTGGAAATCCAGGCAAATCGAAGTATAAACAGTGCAGCTACTTGCACTTCCAGTCTGAGTCTGACAATGCAAATTTCATATTATACTGTCTGAGAAAGTTTATGCCAAGCAGACACTGCCTGAGCCCAGAAATCAGCAGGGCACAAGGCATTTACCCACACTTACTGTTACTCTTTCTTTCTCATCAGCTCTTTACCAAAAAAATGTAAAATGCCTCCCGAAGGAAAATAAACACGATTCGGCCCAGTGAAGACATCTGTCCTTCGAAAAGAATATAAAAGATCTAACTGTTTAAACAGCTGTGAGGATACGCTGTCCTTTTGAACATTTTTGAGAGACAAGCACTGAAATAACACAGTACTTGGAGTCATGGCCCAAGGGTCAGATATCAGACAAATGACAAATCTCTTTCTGATGACACAACAGCATGTGTGTGAGGTTGTGTACAGGTTATCAGGCCACGTGAATCTAAACGCTGATTTACAGTTCAAGAAACGAAATTATTTCTCAAGCATAACTCACTTACTTACTAATTATGATAGAAATAATTTGTTTTCAAACATATAGACTCTTTTTAAAATCTTAACAAAGATAATAAAATAAATCATTTAATATATTCCATATTTATATATATAATATTTATATATTTTTCCTGAAAGGACAATGTGTCCAATAGGCAACTGCATGTGTACACATACAAAACCAAGTCTAATTTGGTGTATTGAGGTGTATGGATATGCACCCTATCCTCTGTCACACTCAAAACATAGTATGTCACTAACCCACTTCTAGATGAGGCAAAAACTTTTCTAAAAAAACCTTGATGTGGTGCTCTTTTTCCCTACAATATCTCTTCTACCTGTCAAAGTCAGTCATTATTTTTCCTATTGACATTCATTTCTGATATAGTGTGTCTCAACAGCCACCTCTGTCGTGTCTTTCATGTTTCAGGTTCTACCCCTCCACCCCCACGAGGAGTTCTGATGTCCTACGAATTTAAGCTTGAGTCTTTTTTCCCTGTCCCGCCGCACCAAGCGAACGTGGGGTCCTTCGCCTCGGCGGCCAATTACAGAGCAAGGTAATGAGCAGCCACGTTCTCCTCACAGCCCAGATTGACACTCTCTCCCACTCATTTGTCAACAAATCAGGATGGATGGCGTGGGGGCGATATTGAGCCGGAGGTGTCGCACTCAGAGACGCGGTTGCCGAGCAGCATCTCCTGCTCGTTATCATTGACAAGTTGTCTGGAGCTGAGAGATTTGCGAATCCTTCGCCTTTGTCATCTCAAGATCATTTGTTCGTGATTCGGTACTTATTCCATGCATAGCCTAACGGTTATAGCCTACTCGGTTAGACTAGACCTACTTTTGGCATTTGTCTGTGGAGTGCATGGGACTTATATAACAAAATCAGGAGCTGTAAGTTACACAGAACACATACAAACACAACTTAGTTTTATATGAGTCTTGCTTGCATGAAATAGTTGCAGATCTTTGTACTCTCTCAGGCTGATATTTTGTTTACACATTTCAATAGCACCAATAATTATTAATAATTATTTTTATTTTTTTTTAAGTGCATGCCAGAGACGTGGAACAGTGGGCTGTGCACATGCGGGCTCTTGGCTGCTGTCCCAATCATATTCTCCCTTTCCTTTCTCACCTGCACTCTGTCCTATAAGAATAAAGGCAAAAAGACCCCAAATTTATTAAAATAAATGATGTTGATTTTTATATTATATAATATATTTAATATTTTTATATCATTGTATTTATTATAATATAATACATATAATGATATATAGTTATTACATAATATATACTATTTATTATATATTTTAATGATATATTAAATATCATAAATATTTTTGCAACATTAACATCAATAATAATAATAATAATACAGTTTTTCTTTTTTTTAAAGATTTTTAAGATTTAAAAAAATGAGGGGCTTAGGGGTTTGCCTTTATATATATATTTATTTATTTATATATCTGTGAGTATACATGCACCATCTA
Source organism: Paracanthobrama guichenoti (assembly GCA_018749465.1). Classification (NCBI taxonomy): domain Eukaryota; kingdom Metazoa; phylum Chordata; class Actinopteri; order Cypriniformes; family Gobionidae; genus Paracanthobrama; species Paracanthobrama guichenoti. Next base: position 7,407,496 of record CM031950.1, read on the forward strand.
TTCACATTTCAATCACAGACACTGTGATGTGAGAAACTTACTTGGTTCTTTGTGCTCCTCTGGGCCAAATGAACCCTCTGCCAACAGCCCAGACAAGCCAAAGAGTTTCTTCCCAGCATCCTCAGCTACCTTCAGGGCATTTGGAGAACCAGTAGGGACATGAGCACCCCCAAAGTCAAAATCTTTTCCCTCCACATCTGTGTAGCGGAGGTGGGGTGATGCCTCTGGGTCCATACAGCCCTTCAAGCGCTTTGCAGGGAGAAAGGCAGACTGGTAAGCCCCTGCATCACGCTCCTCAGGTGGGCAGGAGAACGGTCGGAAGGCCCCCACCGCTCCAGGGTTGAGCATACCCAGAGGTGAGCAGTCAAGATTGGGTGGGGCAAACTGTGGGTGAAGGTGAAGCAGAGGGGTAGGAAAGTCTCGAGTGGGAAAGCCTCCTTGCCGATGGTACATGGAGGCGAAGGTGTATGAGCCACTGGGGAACGGGAGGTGCATGTCCTTTTCCAAAGTGACTGGCACTCCAAACGGCCGAGGGGGCTGGCAGGGTACAGAGGCATCTCGTCCAGCCTCGGCTGTTGATGCCAGGACCATGAGAGCCGGGGAGGTCAGCGGATTGGGCATGTAGGAGGAGTTCTCCATCTTAAAGGCAGTCCGATGGAGGTCCATTTGAGCAGTGTAGTGTCCACCCAAACTCAGTTAATGTTATGAAAAGGCCTGAAGGGCACTGGACACAATGCTTATAGACTTTAAGCCTTATAGACCAGTCATGCTCTGACAGAAAGCTGTTGGGGAAAAAAGTCAGTATTATGATCCTGAAAACAACATCAGAGTGGTATAGGCAAGAAATAGGCAAAAATGTAAACCTTCCTTCAAGTCTATATTTCTTTCTTTTTAAAGACGTGTCACATGACTGTACAGTAACACTAGTGGATAGAATAATTAGACTACAAATGAGTCCTTACAGAAATGCCTATGTGCAGGAGTTTATTTATTGTGTGAACTTAAATAATGAGATGTTATTAAAAGTATTGCCTTAATGTTGAAAATTAAACAAAGATTGAGCTAAATAATGCAAAATAAATTATATTGGAATTGTGTGTGTGTGTGTGTGTCTAGTGTATTGGAACTGTGTTAATTAGCATTTATCAATTTTAAACATTCTGTTCATGAAGGAAATAAATGTCACTTATGTTTTGTTTTTTTATCAATGTAAACTTCCGACTTGGCAATCACACTTTATATGTTTTAAGATTAATGATGTTAGTTAACTTTTCTGATTGCTAACTTTAAATTAGTTAATTATGACAGTAGCCTAATTTAGAAAACGAATACATTATTTTAAAGACCGATTTATAAACGGCTACGGTCATTTGGGGAAAAAATCCGCATTCGAAGAAAACAATAACAGCCCATAATAATAATAATAATAATAATAATAATAAAGCAAATATAAAATAATAATAAAAAGAAAATTTATGAAGGTTCAGATTAAGTTAATTCAAATGTCCATTAATTAAACAGATGGACAAATGTAGCCTATTATTGGTGCCTGTCATTGTTTTTATAATAGAAATAAAACTAATAAAAAACTCTTTTGTACATAAGCTGTGAGTGATTTTCAAGACGGTAAACTAAGCTTTCAAATTGCTTTTAAGACGTGATATTGAGTCTGAAACCTGCTTTTGACTAAATTCGATCTAAAAGGCCTATTTCCTTTCGGTTTCTGCCAGATGTTAAGTTTATGGCAAACGTTTAAGCGCAACTTTCTATTTTAAGGCTTTATAACTTGTTCAGGTCACAGGTGTGTTCAGTTCAATGAAGGTGTAATTGATGCAGCTGAATGAGAGTGATGTCGGCTACAACTTTTCTTGAACACCGCCTGATAAATTTGATGCATAGTTTCAGTGCACTCTGGAAAAGTTAACTAAAGCTTAGCAATAGCAGAAAATAATAAAATGTAATTGGTCCTTATAAAACTACAAATCTAGAATAACACAACAAGAACACTTGCGACAACATAATTAGTAAATGTCACATTAGTAAAATATAACAAAGAAAGACTTATTATAATACTCACAGTGTCGGCTAGTCAAACATCTTAACCATCTCAGTCGGAGAGGAAACTGTTGTTTTATCCAAGCTCGAGTCCAGAAGATGACAGTCAGAAGAGTTCGCAGATGACTGAAAGAAAAAGCGCGAAAAGACGCGTTAGAAGCTCCTTTTTTGCGATTTTGACAACAATCACGGAGGTTTAAAGAGTTGTGCTGTTTAGCGCGTGGTGATAAAGATTATGCAGATGAGCGTGATGTGTCAACATCCGATCCGCGCGCACTTCTGTTAATGCGCGCGAGCCCCTCACTGTACCACAGCCGCTCGCTCTCTCTCTCTCTCTCTCTCTCTCTCTCTCTCTCTCTCTCTCTCTCTCTCTCTCTCTCTCTCTCTCTCCACTCAGCCCGTCCCGCTCTTTAAATTTATCATCTTCCACCTCCCTGTCCGACTTGGATATTTTGTCAAATGTAGGCTAGATCTCCATCCTGCGCCTCTACAGTGAACGATGTCAGTTAATATGAGACATATAAAAAAAAAAAAATCCATAGACTACCTTTTTTCTATCTGTATTAGTACTGACTCAATACGCTACCACGGGTGTCCATCTGCTGGTTAAACATCATATAGCACCTTTAGTGGTAGGGTCATTCAATTCACTTAATCTGGCATCCTTCAAACAAAGTAAACAGTGTAAGTAAGTGTATAAAGCTGTGACAAAACTTGGCCTGTTGACTGTAACTAACGCGTCTTCAATTAGCCAAGTTATTTTAAATGATGCCAACACACTGTGCTCCATGGCCTCAGAACAAATGACCACCCAAAGCCACCCGGACTGGTCCACACAGAGAAAAAGGGTGTCAAAATTGTACCTACAACAGTTTGCCGCTGGGGTAGTACCCTTAAAAGGACACATTTGTACCCTTTTTACTCCTAAAAGGTGCATATTAGTACAAATATGTAGGCCTACCTTAAGGCGCTACTATGAACTTTTTCATGCCCCAGCGACAAGCTTTTGTACCCCTAAAGGTACAATTTTGACACCCTTTTTCTCTGTGGTGGATCCGATCTGACACAAGAACCATGCTCAGTGTAAATGAGACACACATTTGTATAAGTCCAGTTGTTGAAAGATAATGCAGAACATTTCTGAGAAAACTTCCCTGTATCACTTCTGTTTTGAATCACTTTCTCATTTCATTATGCATTATAAATATAAATATTATTTTTGTATTTTATATATTTATTATATATATATATAATAGATATAATTTGGTTAATGTAAACGTGTAAAAAAAGTTTGACTTGGGCAGCATAAATAAAAACAAACATTTATTGAAGATAATGCTGGCCTACCTGTCTCATATTGAGAAACTGTTTGTATGAACATAAAATAGTTACTCTCTCATAAACAACTAAGATATCCGCTTGAGTAAATTAAATCACAGTTTAATAGAGGTTTCAGACTTGCTAATTATGACTTCCAAGATCATTAACAAAGTCTTTTAAGTCTCTTGCTTCATAATCTGAGTCCTTAAATGAAAATAAACGAATAAATCTGTATGCTAGAAGGCACGTTTCTGAATATTGAGTCTAACTCTTCTTTTTGAAATTCATTTATTCAGTGGTGAATCAAATTAGTTCAGTTAATTCTGCAAAGCCATGAACCTAATTGGAGTTTAATTGCTGTTTTTAAGTTTTGGGACAAGTGAGAGCAGTGCGGGTAAAGATGCATCATATAATATCATGCATTGACAGAAAGCTTTATATCAATAATCAGTTTTGGAGGAGTTACAGATAAATTGTTATATAGAAGACTGTAAAAAAGAAAGACATTGATGGCAGACTCAGGATGGAGAACTGTAGTGAGTGTCAAAGTGATGAGCTGTCTGCACTGCCTCACCATCTGTGCATATGTGTGCGTGTGAACCGAAGAACTCCCAAAACAGGCAGAAGGCTTGAGTGTGACAAGGAATACAGCGAGACGCATTATGGTGTCCATCATTGATCGCTTCCTCCCAGGAGTCTTGGCGCCTGCTACCAGGAAACAAAAGGTTAAAATATGATACTCCCCTGTTCTCTCCCTCTCGGTGTCCCAGCAGCACCTCTGTTTACAAATTCACAGCGCATTCTCTTTTACTCAGAATATCCCGCCACCACCTTTCCACAATGGAATCGAAAACAATAGTCTTAAAATCTGACATCAAGGTTGCAAAATGGGGTTTTTGCAGCGATGCCATAGAAAAACCATTTGTGGTTCCCCAAAGAACCTTTCAGTTAACAGTTCCTAAAAGAGCCATTTTTTTATAGTGTGAAGGACATTTAAATAATCTAAAGAACCTCTTTCCACTATAAAGAACCTTTTGCGCAATAGAAAGGTTACATGGATGGTAAAGGTTCTTCATAGAACCCTTGAGGCTAACAAAGAACTTTTAAGAGTGTTAAAGGTTCTTCAAGCACAGATGCCAATAAAGAACAGTAAAGTGTAAAGTAAAGAAAGACAACAGAAAAACAGTTTATTCTCTTTCTGCGCTGAAATAATTTATGCCAACATGCATACGGGTTTCTAAAAAGGACACCGACATGCATCTTTTTTGGTCAAAGAAAACAGTTTGGGTGTACAGAGCTTAGGGGGCTGATCAGGAGTGTATGGGCTGTGAAGTGAGTAACAGTGAGAGGCAATCACAGGCTGAGACCCCCAAACCCACTGCCTCCTCCTCCCCGCCTCCCTCTGTAAGCTCTGTCTCTCCTCGCCACAGGGCTGACATTGACATGACACTCCCAAAATAATGATCAACAAACACTCCTTGCCTGAGCGCAAACGGTCTTTTCCCTTCCTCATAGTGTCAACAGTGATTAACAAAGACCCCGGCGTCACAGACAGAAACATCAAACGATGGTCTGAGGTTGAAGGTGTAATGCACCAAACAAATACAATGAGACCAACTTTCTTATACCGGGCTACTGTGTTCATATTACCAGAGGGACTAAAAGCAAAAATACACAAGACTATATATTGCTTTATTTCACAAATGCTGGAGAAGTGTGTAGGAAAAGTCATTATCCTCACCCGTATTCATGTCTTGAAAAGCCCTGCAGACATACCGGACCGCACTTCTGTTCTCTGACGTTACTACATGTTACCTTTAGGACACAGAGAAGGAGAAAGAACGATATTATGTCCCTCCACAATTACCAAGCTAAGCGAATATTAAAATGTCTGGCTCCATCAGTCGGGGCTATCATGATTGGTATTTTAACCTTTGACTACAGTACAAAGGAACCAGCTCTTGGAACCAATATTGGAAGGATGGAATCTAATTCTGGAATGATCCTTAGTAATGAGGGGGCCGCCGTGGGGGCTAGATAATGCATATATGAGATATTATTTTGGGGCTGAAAGTGTTGGGGCAGAGGGGGCTCTCCGAGAGTTGAATAATCACAGGCAATGAGGTGTAGCCGGCGTGATAGAAACACCTTAGTGTCTTGCCCGAGGACAGCACTCTTAAATCAAACACAAATGATTTTATTATATGCAAATACCCTTTAGGATTTTTTTTTTTTTTTTTTTTTTTTTTTGCATGTCGTGGGGCTTCATTTTCAGATTTTCAGTGCAGTGTGAATTTCTGTCAGTGGACAGTCTGTCATTGAAGAGCTAAAAAAAAAAATCTTAAAGGTGATGTAACATTTTCAGTGTTAAATAATTATAACCTTGATTCCTCTGAAAAGGATAATGTAGCGCTAATAAAACATTGCACTCGCTCTCGCTCTCTCTCTCTCTCTCTCTCTCTCTCTCTCTCTCTCTCTCTCTTGAAAAACTTAAACTTAAAAACTTTTGTATTAAAACTGTTAAGTATTAAAGTATTATACTATTAAGTATTAAAACTGAAATAAAGGTGAATTAAATCTTCATAGAAATATAAAAAAAGAATAAAATTACAATAGCACAAAGTTATTAAACTAAAATTAAAACTGAAAATATAAAAGCTAATTCTAAATTGTAATAAATACTAATATTTAAATTTAAATAGAATTAAAATAATAATATAATAACACTAGTTTCATTTGGTCATGGTAATGGCTCAGAAATTACTTTCACCTTTAATGTTTTGGCAAAGTGAGAATGAGGTTTGGAGTTGAAACACTTAATTTTAAAAGACAAAAATCACCCAAAAATGAAAATGCTGACATCATTTTCTTACCCTAATTATATATATATAATTATATGAGAATGTTTCAGCTGTTTTCTGTCCATATATAATTTGACTCAGCTAGTTTAATTATCACTTTGTATGTTGAACAGATTGAAATGTTCACCTTTATTCACCTTCAAACAAATCAAATGATTGCTCAACACGTGTACAGACCCTAAATCAAAAGTAGCAACACATCAATAACATAAAACCTCATTGGTAATTGTATGTCACATAACTTATTGTCACGACACAAACACCAACAGATAGACATATGATTTTAAAAAGACAAGGATGAGTAATTGATGAGAGAATTTTCATTTTTAAGTGAACTATCCCTTTAAAACTCAAGTCTCCCACGCCCGCTGTCCCAATTAAACAATTCCGGCTGTGTGAGTGACTGGCGGGGGCAGCATAGACAGGTCTGGCTCTGTTAAAGCCACACTCGGCTAGTCTACCGTCGCACAGGACCTTCGCCGACTCTATTCCCGGCCCCTAATCAGTGTGTGAGCGTAATATCAGGCTGGGTTAGGTGTCACCATGTTAGAGGCGTTAATGGAAGAGCTCCATCCACTCAGCCAGGGGACGGCATTACCGCGGGCTGTCACAGTCGGCTGAGGATTGGGACAGTATTACTGCTGGCTTTCATACAACGTTGGTCACTAAACTAATAGGGGCCCCGGCGGAGGATACGGAGCTGGGAGAGATGGAGATGAGATGGAGAGGCGTGGGGGAGGAGGAGAGGAAATGAGAAGGGGGAGTGGTAAAAAAGAGGGAGATGGAAAGGAGGAGAGGGTAGTCTAGCACCTTCTCCTAATTTGCAGACTCTAATGTATTGGAGAGTGGGAAAGCTCTAGATGCTGAGAGATTCAATCTGATGTGATTTAAGAGGGTGAATGAATAACTTTCTTGAGAGTGTTGAATCCCAGAAATGATAAATGTTAGGCCGAAGAACATCCAGCACTTACCCTAACTGTTCACAATTCGGCAGCATCGGCCTCTGTGAAAGATATCTCTATGCAGGGTGCAGATATGCCAATTCATTTTGTGTCCAAAGATTTGACAAGCTAGACTGACTCTGAACAGCGTCGGTCAAACGCTCCGCTGCTGCCAATCTCTCTCTCTTCTCCTCCTCCTCTTCCACCATGACTCCTCAATCTTCTTTTCTCCAGAGATCCTTAAGCCGTACGCCAAGAAATCGAAAAGTCAAGGCTGCAACAAAGACTGTATTTTCAGAAAAAAAGAGCTAATACCATTTTAAGTATCTGGAATGAAATGAAAGCCTATATATGCAGCTTCGGAGCGAGAGATAACACCTTGAGAATGGGTGACATCAAGTGAAAAAGAACTGAGGTGGCGGGGGGATCAGTGGCCTAGGCTCAGAGTTGAGGAACTGACACTGTCTCTAATACAAGTGTTTAAATATTTGATGCACTGGGATAAAGAGGGCTCCCCTTTGAATGAAATTGAATGTCTGCTGGAGAATCTATTACCTAGAGTCTGATGCAATTTGACAGTGGCAAAGCAGCCTGGGTGTTATTCTTCAATGGCTCCCCAATCTCCTTTCATTACTCCTCTTAAATGTTTCTCTGTCGTGCTTGACTTACTTCTGATTACAGCCTCTTTCAAGGAAGAAAAAGAGAAGGGGGAAAGAAGAAACAGAAAAGGGGGCCACGATGGGTCGACCTGGCATACACAGGGCTTGCGATTGCGTAGACTGATTCAATCATACAGAAGGGCAGACATTTGTAGTAGTATTATATTTTTGTGCGCAACAGATCTCTGCAGCGCATCTATTGTTGACTGCATCTATGGGACAACAGGAGAAAAATTAAGCATGAAGAGTCCGTTTATAGTTTAAAAGACATCACACACCACAATTTAAAAAAGACATTAAATTGATCAAAAGTGACAGTAAATGCATGTTAAAAAGGATTTCTATTTTAAATAAATGCTGTTGAACTTATTAATTAAAGAATCCTGAAAAACGGTTTCCATAAAAATATAAAGCATTAGAAAAGTTATTTTAAATTGTTATACACAGATAAAATAAATAAACACAGCTGTAAGAGTTGTTTAGATATGTTAGTTCATTTATATTTTAGATTTATTTACATAAAAACAATGGCCCATGTTTACATAGTTGTAACATTTGTAAAAGTTATTGCATTTATGTGTGATTAGTATAGAAGCCTGTTTCCGCGCGCGCAAAAAAAGATTTTAATCATATTTAAATCTATAATTATCTTATTTTTCACTCTGAATAAAAATGGGCTTTCATCAGTGTGACACCACATACAAACAAAATTGACCATGAACATTCAATAAATAAAAAAATACAGAAAAAAAAAAAAACTCACCTCTTGACTTTCTGATGTCCTTTGTGAATCTGTTCTTTATTTGAATGCACTCTGCTTCATCTCAAATCTGCTGAAATAATTAACTTTTGAAAACAGTCACGTTATGTTACCCGTTTATAAGCATGGCCAAGTAATTTTATACATGGACTTCAGAATTTAAAGTATTGCGTTAAAATTCAAACATATTATAAAATGTTTTAACTTTTTATCTAATGTATGTTTAACTCTGTTGCTGACATGACATGCTTTTTCACCTATCAAAGTCTACAAATACTCAAATACTGACATCACATAATTAATCTAACACCTAAGGTTAAGGCTAACACCTTCCCTGAAAAAAAAAAAATCAACCCTGTAAAACAGAAGCTGTTTGTTCGATTTGATTTATTCTTAATCCTGCAGTATCTTCACGTTGTGAATCGCTGGTGCTGTGAGTTGTTGTGCACTAACAAGCTGCTGCAATAAACATCACTTTGCATTTCTCTCTATCACCAAGCAGCACCTGCTGTGGCAGTTGGCGCGCAGTCAAGCAGTCTACCCAGGTGTGCATAAAAAGACAACAGCATCCAGGACTGACACTGATGTATGGCTTGTTAACACCGCCGCTTTCTTGTATCCTTCCTGATACCCATTATGGCAGGCTTCACCCAGCGCTGGCACGTGAGTTGCCTTTTCTTCAGCAGATCAATAGTTAATGGCACTTTGTTCCACAAACCAGGAAAAGCAATTAAAAGCAATTGATCATGTGCCACATCAGTGTCATTGATATGCATGTCTCCTTACCCTTCCATATGGAGGAGTTTAATCGGCCTCAACCTCCTCTTACCTTAACATGGTGATGCCAAGGACCTCCAAATAAGATGATCCCCTTGCAGGAATCCCTTCCTTAATTATAAAGGCAGTTATATATACATTATTACATACACAGATCCATGTATAATATGTAATGTGAAAAATAATATTTGTGATAAAGACAACATGTTGTTTCTGTATTATTGTATTAAAGTCAAAGCAAATTATGAAAATATTATCTGCAAAATATTTAATTTCAAAATACTCAGCAATGGTGTTGACTAATGAATTTGCATATTGTTTGTCTTAAAGCATTTTAAAAACACCACACAGACAGATGATATAAACAACATTAAAACCTTGACGTGAAAAAGTTGACGGCATATGTTTTTATACCCACTATTAGTGTGCTGTTAGATGTAGATGTATGAAACTAAAAGGAAACATTTTCAATTAAATGCTAAATTATTTGCAACATTTTTCACAATAAATATTATTTCAAAGCAGTTTTACAGAGTATATTGCCATACCAAATGTTTGATACAGTTGCTATGGCTGCTAATATAGGATAAATAATCTGCACTAATTTCACATTATTTAACCCGTTTTAAAAAGCAGAATATATCCATAACACAATTTAAATAATAACAATAATTACATTAAATAAACAATAATATTAAATAAATAAATAAAAATATAAATTATTATATTAAACATTGTCAAAATCGTATATATATAGTTCAATTTGGTAAAAAGAAAAAAAATCTCCAGACCCCTAGCACCCCTTCCCAGACTCCAGTTTAAAAACTTATGGACTACTCCACAATAAAAGACTAATATACAAGTTCTTACTGTTTGTCAACTTGATTTCTGCTTTGCACAGATGTGATTCTCACATAAAAATGCACATCTGTGTTGGTACAATAAAGCAAGAATTGCACGTGCGCACACAAAAATACAAGCACACATTCTTGAATGCACAAGAGAGAGATCATGGGATCATCACTTTATAGATTGCATCCAGTTACATCCATACATACCTGTGGTAAATTACATTCTGCCAGCCTCTAAATCCCTCGCTGCTCTGAGGAGAGAGAGCGGTCAAAGCAGAGAAGGCCTCTGAACTGCAACTTGCTACCTCTCAGCTTTCATTTCCTTCCTGGTGTCGCATCTGTTTTTACTGACGACAACGTTACGGGCGGGAGGTGGCAGGTAATCAGCGAAACAGGGCGAGAGGAGAGTCAGTGGTGGCCAGCTGTATTGCAGGAGGCAGGAAGATCAGATGTGAGGTGATCTAAAAGATTTGAATCCAACAGACCCAAAATATTTGAACTACATGAAAACAGACAAGGCGAATTACACGGTTCATTCAGCCATGCACAAAACAATGCCGTGTGCATTATCTCCTCAGTGTGCAAATAGCTTTGGCAGTCCACTCTGATAAGTGAACCCATAGCATGTTTAATTCATGTATAGAAAGACTGGTGGTGCGGTACGCAGCAGCCATTTTTAACCTTTCCTCTCTTTGTGTGTGACTAATGTAGCAGACATCAGTCTGCTGCTCTTTTTCAGGCTTGTGTAAAATGTTAAGTGGGAGCACGCAGCACCTAAGGGGAAACTATTCCTGCCTAATTACCGCAGTACTAAGGACATCTGCATGTTAACACATACAAGCTGCTGTGGCACATCATTTCACTGTCATGATGAGGCCCATGGCCTTTGCCAATGCCTGGCAAGGGCGACCTCATCCCATGTCACCACGAATTAGTGGAGGCAAACTCTGACCCTTAAGGCAATGTGAAAGAAAGGAGGGGGTTAAAAATGAGAACTGTCAGGAACCTTGTGGTGCACGCCATACTGACCTGTTCTTGTGTGAAGATCATGCAAAACCTGGGCTTTGAGGTAGGTATCAAGACAGCCAGGTGCTGAAAAGCGCACGTTTACTTCAGTGTAGCATATCAAATAAAATTCTGACATTTAAATCTTCAATAATACACAACTTTACAATTTCTTATTACATATAAGAAACTGAAGGAAGTCACACTTACCAAATTGTCATGATGTTCTTTTGCACTATTAGAACTGGTCGGAGGTATAGTCAGTTCCCATTATGGAATAAATAAGTTCATCCTTATTTAATAATACAAGTAAAATTGCAATGCATTATCTCTCTAAAACATTTTATTTTTAATCATACATCATATTATTTTAAAAATAGCGAAATATTTCATATTTTATAAGATTTACGCATCAATTAAATGACAAATTTCCATCAAACTATATGTATAGAGTAATGTCTAAAAAGGTGAACTCGAATTTATATAACATTTGATTGGCATTAATAATAAACTTTAGCATATTTAAATAAATCTAACCATTTGTTTAAATATTACATTTGACAGGAATGGCATTTAAACTCCCTGCTACTGTTGAAAAAGCACAAGAAATGATTCCTCTTTCTGCCCTGTGGGTGTAATGCAAGTCATAACAGGCACCAAGAAATCCAGAACAGAGAGCACCACAGTGTCTCCTGTTATCCTGTGTCCAAGATAGTCGGCGGTTGAGGGGGAGGACTGTGAGAGGCAGCGAGGCATCACATCTCCTCCATTTAATTGGCAAGGGAAATGAGTAGGGATATGGTTAGTATGAATCCAGTCAGTCAGTCACATAGTCTGTTACAGGGACACTGGCATTTCGAACTGGCTCTTACTGTCCTGATGGAGGTGTCAGGTCAGTGCTGAGCATGGCCCCCCTCTGGCTCTAACGCCTCTGTCCCGCTCTGTGCTGTCCAGGTGACGGTGATTGTCTCCCGGATTCTCATGGCGGGACGACTCACCTGTCACTAACTGGTCACAAAGCATTTACCTAGTGACAGAATTCCAATTAGACTGTGATAGAGGTGACACCGGAGAAAGAAGGGCGGAGGTGAGATGCAAAGACGAATGCAGAAACAGAGAGAGGGATGGAGGAGAGAGAGAGCTTACATGTTTACACACTGAGAATGAATACACGTTACTCATTTCTCCAAAATAAACGTTCAAAGAACTAAAGCACAATGAGCTGAATTGCAGTAATCCTATGTCTCTCAAAACCATTGTTGACAGAGGCACTAAATAATCATTTGGGACTAAAGGTGGCAATGAAGGCAATCCCTGAAGAATATTACCTCCATCTTTAATAGGCCTCCAGCAGCAGATGATGCTGATCCTCACCTCTAGAATGTTAAGAGACGTGTGTTGAGGTTTGTCAGGATATCATCTGGCAGCAAAGTGTCAGAGGTGAGCATGCCTGTGTTGTGGACGACTCTCATAACACAATTCTAATTATTGTAGACAGGATGTCATTACCTCACACAGACAGGGTCGTTGAGGTGGATCAGATGTTGATATAACTGCAACACATCTGTATTATTCTGTTGACCGAAAATGGCAAGCATGAATAAACAAGGACTTTAAGGGCCAGTTTACACAACAATTTCAATCTTTTACTCACCCTAATGTCATTCCAAACATGTTTCACCGTCGTTCTTCTGTGGAAGACAAAAAGAGAAAAGTTTATCAGCATGTTAACATTCAGCTTTTATACAAAGCGACTTAAAGTTAATAAAATAATATAAAATAAAAGAGGATCAGAAGCATATATATGTACAGACGTCATATCGTTCAAAAGTTTGGAGTCATATTAATGATTTTTAAATGTTTTTGAAAGGTCTGTTGTGTTTACCATAGCTGTATTTATTTGGTCAAAAATACACTAAAACAAGTAATATTGTTGTTTTTAATTAAAAATAACTTTTTATTTTAATATATTTTAAAATATAATTAATTCCTGTGACGACAAAGCTGAATTTTTAGCAGTGATTACTCCAGTCTTAGATCCTTCAGATCATACTAAAATTGTGCTCAATAATTTATTTTAAATACATTTGTAACATTATAAATGTCTTTACGGTCACTGACTCCACATTTTTGAACATTTGAACAGTATATATAACTATTAAAAGCAAAAATACTGAGCACAGGTGTGACCTGGAGAGTTGATTCCAAAAGACACTTTGAGAGCAGGAGCTACTATGTGGGATACAGCATACTCTCTCCATCTCTTTTTTCTGCCCTGGTTCGAGAACTGAACCATAACAGATACTCCATAACAACTGAAGAGAGAGAAGTATCGCTCCATGTCCAGATCGATAGTGAATTAGCCAGTTCGCTCATCTCTTCAGTGGAACTGTTTTGGTGGATCGATTTCTGGCTGTGTAGGGCAGCCGAGGTGACGCTGGCCAAGAGCATTGTAAAACTTTCTTGACCAACCCACTGGCTGCATCCTGACCTCACAAGTGAGGGGAGTATGTTTACATCCCATTTCAGTTTGAGGAGAACGAGTTATAACGATTGCATCCGTCTCACCACACATGAATGAGAGCGTGAAAGTGAGCGAGTGTGACATTAAGCAATCCCTGCTGTTCTTCACTGGTTCCTGTGGTTTAGAAGCAAGCCAGGTGTGTGTGTGTGTGTGTTTGTGCTTGCATGTTGGTGGTTTGTGATGGATGAGCAGGAAGGAAGCTGATGGATGAGTCAGTTCTCTGTTGGGACAATATGATGAAGACTATGAGCCTACATACCCCAAGAAAGAAGTCTCATCTCTGGCCCTTCCCACAGTCCATTACACACAAGCATGCACTCTCTCTGCCCACTGGTGATGGAATAATGATTCACTGAGATGTATTGACAGTATGCTGGTCTGAACTGATAAAGAACAAAACCTGTGACTGTACTCCTTGTATTAAAATTACCCAACCAATCATTTAAATTAAGTGCTTAAGTGCTGTCAAACGATTAATCGTGATTAATCGCATCCAAAAATAAAAGTTTGTGTTTACATAATATGTGCATGTACTGTGTATAATTATTATGTACACTCAACTAAAGGATTATTAGGAACACCTGTTCAATTTCTCATTAATGCAATTATCTAAATCAACCAATCACATGGCAGTTGCTTAAATGCATTTAGGGGTGTGGTCCTGGTCAAGACAATCTCCTGAACTCCAAACTGAATGTCAGAATGGGAAAGAAAGGTGATTTAAGCAATTTTGAGCATGGCATGGTTGTTGGTGCCAGATGGGCCGGTCTGAGTATTTCACAATCTGCTCAGTTACTGGGATTTTCACGCACAACCATTTCTAGGGTTTGCAAAGAATGGTGTGAAAAGGGAAAAACATCCAGTATGTGGCAGTCCTGTGGGCGAAAATGCCTTGTTGATGCTAGAGGTCAGAGGAGAATGGGCCGACTGATTCAAGCTGATAGAAGAGCAACTTTGCCTGAAATAACCACTCGTTACAACCGAGGTATGCAGCAAAGCATTTGTGAAGCCACAACACGCACAACCTTGAGGAGGATGGGCTACAACAGCAGAAGACCCCACCAGTTACCACTCATCTCCACTACAAATAGTAAAAAGAGGCTACAATTTGCACAAGCTCACCAAAATTGGACAGTTGAAGACTGGAAAAATGTTGCCTGGTCTAATGAGTCTCGATTTCTGTTGAGACATTCAGATGGTAGAGTCAGAATTTGGCGTAAACAGAATGAGAAGATGGATCCATCATGCCTTGTTACCAATGTGCAGGCTGGTGGTGGTGGTGTAATGGTGTGGGGGATGTTTTCTTGGCACACTTTAGGCCCCTTAGTGCCAATTGGGCATTCTTTAAATGTCACGGCCTACCTGAGCATTGTTTCTGACCATGTCCATCCCTTTATGACCACCATGTACCCATTCTCTGATGGCTACTTCCAGCAGGATAATGCACCATGTCACAAAGCTCAAATCATTTCAAATTGGTTTCTTGAACATGACAATGTGTTCACTGTACTAAAATGGCCCCCACAGTCACCAGATCTCAACCCAATAGAGCATCTTTGGGATGTGGTGGAACGGGAACTTCGTGCCCTGGATGTGCATCCCACAAATCTCCATCAAATGCAAGATGCTATCCTATCAATATGGGCCAACATTTCTAGAGAATGCTTTCAGCACCTTGTTGAAACAATGCCAAGTAGAATTAAGGCAGTTCTGAAGGCGAAAGGGGGTCAAACACACTATTAGTATGGTGTTCCTAATAATCCTTTAGGTGAGTGTATATAAATATTTAAATATAAAAAAATCTTAAATATATACATGCATGTGTATACACACACACACACACACACACACACACACACACACACACACACACACATTATATATACATATAAAATATACACAGTACACATTATGTAGACAAACTTTTATTTTGGATGTGATTAATCACAATTAATCGATTTGACAGCTCTAATATATGTGTATATATTACAGACTTTGAGCTCACATTCAGAAGTCAGGTAAAATATGATTTCTAGCACCATACAAAATTACAAGCAGCCACTGAAAATAGAGTAAAAAAATTAATCTTAGGATTTTAACAATCACTTTCGGGATCATTTAACTGAAAACTGTGATTGATCTGAAAATTATTTTTATTATTCAGCCCTATTAATACTGCTTGAAATGTCAGCTATGAGGTTCTTGCTCTGAATATGAAATTTTGAATGGCTTTGATTAGTAAAACAAATCTGTTTTACACATACACGCACTCTGCGCAAATGCAAACGGTCAGATAAGCACTTTTATCTGTAGTGTTGATAATGGCTTTTACAAAATCCCTCTGCTGCCCTAGATTAAAAATCCCGACAGGGGAAGTGTTTGCTATCTTCCCTTTATCTCAGTCACCTCACTGTGTCTCATGCCATCAGATTTCTCAGTGTCTTGGTGGCATCAGATTCCTCAGCCTATCTATTGTGGCCTCACAAGGGGAAGTGCAGGCCATTGTCCCATGTCGTTCTATCGCAGATTACTCTTCGCGGTATTGATCGGAATGCTGTCGGGTTGCTTGTCACCTTGGTGATAAATTATAAGTGTGTGTGTGTGTATATGTGCTATGTGTGTACATGCCCTTTATCTCTCTGAGAATTTGATAAAATGTGATTGATCTCTCTTGATGCTGCCAGAAGCTAAAGAGGCCCTAGGTGCAATTGTTTTATCATCTCATAATCAGATGATTCCGAAAAAGCAAATCAGGGAATCTTTTATCCCTCAAGTAGAAAACTGGATTAGAACAAGAGAGGAAAATCATACATTCGGCTATGTGGGAGAGTCCAAACCCATGTAGTTCTCATCCAGGGGACCAGGACCCCTTAGGGGGCCTCAGCACACTTCCAAATGGGCTGCAATATGTCTTAAAAATAAGCTAAAACAAGCTTTAAAATAAGCTAAAACAGCTATAAATCAAGATGTAAGCTAACATCACATTTTTTATTTTAATTAGTTCCTCAAAAAACTTTTTATTCAAGAACCAGGGTATAAATTGCAATATTTGGGAATTAAACAATATTTAAAAATTCCCATCAAGAACAACTAGAAAAGT
Organism: Paracanthobrama guichenoti; assembly: GCA_018749465.1. Classification (NCBI taxonomy): domain Eukaryota; kingdom Metazoa; phylum Chordata; class Actinopteri; order Cypriniformes; family Gobionidae; genus Paracanthobrama; species Paracanthobrama guichenoti. Next base: position 7,424,349 of record CM031950.1, read on the forward strand.
CAATTAATTGGTGATAAAAGTCTAAACACTGAAGAAAATTCAATTATTGAAACTGCTCGATTATTGAAATTCTTTAATAATTTGAATATATTGCTCTCCTAGTTTCTTTAAATAAATGTCATTAAAACATTGCATTAATACTAAATAATACTGCAGATCATAGGTTACTGTAATGTGATTGTAAAATTCTAAACCAAGCAACTAAAACAGATTCAGAATGGCTTCTGAAACTAAACTTCACCAAAGTCGAGAGAAACTACACAAGTTTGAGATGTCCTGAGCAGAAAACATTTTGTGATGCTTCTTAGACCACTGACTACCAAAAATAAAAATAGAGCCAATTACTGCAACATCCTCTCTGAGGGATGCCATGATAGGTTGTCAATAGGCAGGTTAAGTGAATGAGTTTGCATTGTCAGTGCAATGCATTCTAATTGACTCCATCTCCTCCTAGTGGCAGTCTGATACTGAAGTGGGCAGACTCGAGTTTCTCATTATAGCGCAAGTAATTGTGGTCTGAGTGGGTCTGTGCATTCAGTCCTGCAGCAGTCTGACAACCTCAGTGCGCGAGAATGAGTGTGTGTGTGGTTTTTGTGGGACAGATTGGCTCTTCTGCAACTGATTGTGGAAGTAAATGAGTCTTCATCTACTCGAGAATGTCTGTCCCTCAGCCAGACTGACAGAGAAACACGAATGGTTAACTTTCCTCTCTGTTAAGTTTTAGGGCTCTGCAATGCAAATTGAAGCTTAAAATAAGCCATAGGAGATGTGCAGAACAGTGTAAAAAGTTAACTTTCTCAATATTGTGTCATACTGGGTATCAGCATGCATCTGTGTGACAAACAAGCACTCAACATGTTTATAAATGAAACAGACTTAAACCTAAAATCACCATACAGCAATATTCCTCTCCTGAGGAGACAGAGACATTTTTTAACAGTCCTAAATCATAAAAATCCAGCTCACATCCAGCTATTTCTCAATAAACCACAAGCCAGTTTCAGAAAAAGCCCTCCCATAAACTCACGGGAGATGACAATGAAGAAATAAATTAAATTCTCACAAACAGCGTGCAAATGGCATCACACCACGACATAACAATAAAGCCTGGGCTGTTCAGATGGGAGATGCTTATGGGGTATGGATGTGAGGAGCTTCTCGCTGCTGCCTTACGGCCGTGACTGTCATTTGGCTATTATTATGAAGAGTGAATGTAATGCCTGGCTGTATGAATAGGATTGTCGCGCTGATTGTGATGTATAGTTTTTCATTACCATTCCCTGGCCTTTGCCATCCAGCATGTAGGAAATCCTATTTATCCCCTAATTTGTAAGCCCCCCAACCTTGGCTGATAGCAATCAGAGCCTGTAATTGTGTGCGCCGCCGATGGACAACGTAAAGGGTGACAGCGCGAGAAGGCAGGGGAGGGGCAGTGAGAAAGAAATAGAAAAAGTGACAAAGAATGAGAAAAGAGAAGGAAGCTGACATGAAAGCTCTTTTGAAGCACACAAAACACTCTTCAAAAAATGGGTCTATTCGTAGCCCCTGTTGCTCACCACAGGACTGTTAAAATAAATATTAAAGAAATATGACATCACTTCAGCAAAATTCACAGTTTATAAGTGTATCATAGGGTTAGTTCGCTGAAATTTTTAATTATGTCATTATTTACTCACCCTTATGTCATTCCAATCGTGTAGGCATTTCATTTTTCTCTGAAAAAAAAAAAAAAAAAAAAAATATATATATATATATATATTCTGAAAAATGTATCAGTGTTTTTATGGCCATAAAATGGGGTTCAAAACAAGCACTACGTTTGTGTTCTGCAGAAGAAATAAAGTCATACAGGGTGAGTAAATGATGATAGAACTTTAATTTTCAGGTGAACTATTCTTATAAGTTCCTGAACACACCCAGGCTTTAATACTGTGCATTTAGCCAGTTTAAACGTTTTTTTTATTAGTAGCTTTTTAAGCTATCAAGACAAACACTTCATGCAGTTCACACTGCACTTACAGTCTGCCTGTGCCTCTAATGAATACGTAATTGACTCATTTCTATGCACTGTGCCAAAAGGGATCTTTGCATTAAATGTGTGATTGCGCCCTCTATTAGACATCATTAAACTAATTCCAGATCGGTCTTAATAAGACTTTATGAGCCTTTCTTAAAGCTCTAATTCTCCTCTCTGCCCTCATTCACTACAAGTCAAATATTCAAAAATATGAAAATTGCTAATTATATACTTATTTTGTAATCATTCTGTAATAGCTTGATAATGGACTGTGAATGTTATAAAGTATAAAGATGGAGACTTGCTTATGAGGTTTCTATGAAAGCCCATTTCTGATACATAAGAGAAAGAAAAAAAATCAAAGTCATGATGCAAAAAAATAAAAATTAGATAATGTAGATTGTGAGAAAATTGACAATAATTATGACATATCAATTTCGGCTTTTAGTCTCAATTATGACCTAGTAAGTCATAATTGTGACTTTTTTCCTCATAATCATTAAGATTTACCAAAGCATGATTTTTTCTTGTGTGGCGGAAATGGGCTTCCATAGGTTTATGATGTTACATGAGATGCATGCTAATATGCTACCCCAAAGAATCATGAGACTACATCTAATTCAACATGTAAGGTTTGCCTTCTGTTATAAACAACATTATCCAAAAAATGTACACACTAAATGAATCCAACCAATCTGACATGCATTCCCAATGCATCTTTTCTTTCTACAAGCACCCTGAGTTGTAATTAACCCCTCAGCTCAGGATTCCAGCTGACCGTATTGATTTTCTCACATAGGGAAGGACTGAAGATTACACTTTAGTGCCTTTAGTGAACTGATAAGTCAGCCTCGCTCACCTAAGGCTATGTCAACAGCAATCTGTTTTTAAGAACAGACGGAAAAGCAATTAATATCAATGAAATTCAAATGATGTTTCAGAGATATGAGTTTTGACAAGTGGTACCAAAGTCTTGCATACTTTATGGCCAAAGCTTTATTCTTGGGTTTAATATCTCGCTGAAATTGACAGCAGAGGAAGAGGCCTGTCATCCGTGATAGCTCAACAGCATCTTGGGGTTGAATCCTTTAAATCTGCCACTTTCCTTGGGCTTAGCCCTGCGATAACCTCTCAGTGTACACACACAAAGCTTGTTTCAACCGCCAACTACATTTCCACACACTTTGATGGCAAATGTAGCCCTGGCTCAGGCATTTTTGGGATTTAATAATAATGGTTCTTAAAATTAGCAGCCTAGGCTAGCAACTAGTATGAGTGATTTTTACCTTGACTTCTTCTCACCACACTTCAGCGCTCCTCCGCTGTGGCATCAGCTGCAGGAGCTAATGAAACGTCAGTCTGATAATTGAGGCAGTGCTGGTCAAAGGGATGGAGCAGAATAACTACTCTCTGTCTTGCTCACAGCCATCTGGTTCATTGGCTTGGCTGCTAGATGGGACAGAAACAGCTTTCTCTCAATGAACCAAACAATGTTTTACTTAACAGTCGGAGTAAAAGCCAGTCAATGTCACTTCAAAAGCATTTCATTTATACGGTTAATACTTTCTAATGGTTAAGTTTCTTGTTTACATCAATTATTAAGGATGCACCAAGTTATTTTCATGTTATGACCGATAACTGATAAATGGCCACTGAAACTAAATAGCCTTAAGATAAAATTATATTACCTAAAATTAGCTTTCAGTACTATGAGTGAATTTAGGCATAATAACATTATAATGTATATTATAAAAAATGGATATTCATGTTGAGATTCTCTAAAGATTACATTTACCTGTCATTGTTTTGTTTCAAGATGCACACCAGGAATGTTTTTTTCTAGGGCACGTTTAAAAAAGTTACTTAAATGCCCTAATTGAACTAAGGCCTAATCCTAGCTTAGTCTAAGCCCTGTCTGTGAAACCGGGCCATTAAGTGATTAGTGTTTTTAAGATTAACTTGACATGAGTGTAGATGATGGCAAATATAATATAAATATTTCCACCTAAAATAGGTGAAATGAGCATGCACAATTAAATAAATATATATTGTATATAAATAAAATAGCTAATATAAATATATCTGACAGAGATACATTTTGCATTCCTAAAATACATCAATATACTGACTATTGCTTGTAAGTTTTGGTTTGGAAAATTTTTTAAAAGGAGTATTTTATGCTCACCAAGGCTGCATTTTATATTTTAATATATTTTGGAATTTAATTTATTCCTTTGATGGCAAAACTACATTTGCATCAGTCATTACTACATTACTACAGTGTCAAAGATCCTTCAGAAATCAATCTAATGGTTTGGTGCTAAAGAAACATTTATTTTTATTATCAATGTTGAAAACAGTTGTACTGCTTAACATTTTTTAATGACAACCGATACTTTTTTTCATGATTCTATCAAGCTCAAAATAATAGCATTTATTTAAAACAGAAAACTACTGTAACATTATAAATGTCTTTACCGTGACTTGATACATTTAATACACCCTTGCTAAACAAAAGTATCACATGACATTCTGGAAAAGTGCATTATGTCTGTCCACAGTTGTTTTCCCCTCATATCAAGGTGTCCTGAGCGAACACGTTTTCTCCAGAGACACAGAGTGTCCCCATTTATTCACCTTCGTTTCTAACTGTCTTAGGGGCATGGATATGGAAACATTGTGCAAAGCAGACTGGGGTGGTTAAAACTGGCCAAGAGCATGACTAATAACAGGTGACTAGGATAGTAACCTCATCTAATAGGTAAAAGGAAGATGAAATGAGCTACACTGACCTTTCCCTGTAGACGTCCACTATTGCTTCTCAAATTTGAAGTCTGCAAGGTCCACTGTCACCAAGTGAAATTTAAATAAAGCATTTCATTGTCTTTCTTGGAGATGAATTCACCTATGTTGATATTCAAAAAAGAAAAAATAATGTAGGGATCAGACAATGACTTTTAAATGAGTTTCACCCTATCAGAACATGTACTTTGGAGTTCAATGAAAGCTCATTATCATCCTCCGACTGTGATGGAGATCTATGCATTTTGATAGAGTGATGAAAACTCTATGAAGCCCCGCTCCCTCAATGACAGACCTCAAGTCATCTTTTTCTTGACTAACTCTTCTCCATCATATCCCTAGCACATCTGCTTCTAGGCGTGCTCTCAGACAATGACATATAGCCACAATTAGCCCTGGAAAGACTTCAATTATGATAAAAACCCTTCACCCCTCTTAGGCCATGATTAAAAAGCTCTCCTCCACTCCAGTGCCTCTGATAAAGAGCTCTCGTTTCACACCATCACTTCTTCGTTGGGATAATAAACCACTCCACCAGGGTTCTGCCCGATGCCTTTTACCTCTTACATCTGGTGTCCCACTGAGAAGGAATGCTCAGCCATTTACATTTTCACATTTGTAGCAATGCAATGACCCTTTTTGGGCTCCCAAAGACACATTAACGTCAACGTAAGCTGTTCACCCTGCATTCAAGATGAAAATAAACAAGAAAAGCGTAAGAGGAAAGACATGAGACTGTTCACAAGACCTTCATCCTCTTTTGAGAATGACACAAATGTCCATACAAAATTTTGGAATGAGATTTGCTTAGTAACACGTTTGACAAATGGATTTGCAGTAATGAGATGGAGCCATCACAAAGTCATGAAAAGAAACCTAGAGGAAGAGAGAGAGGGGAAAAGAAGGATCGTCTTTCGGCTGTGTTCTGTCAAGGGAGAAATTACACACTTACTGATTTTTTTTCCCAAGGATGGCCACCATAGATCATACGTCGGGATTTACGAGCCAATTTTCAACATGAAATATAGACACCAAGAATCAATTTTACCACTGTTTTTCACTTTCTCCCCTCAACAGATCACAGCTGCTAGCTTTCCTCAGGTATCATGGAAGCTGCTTTATCTAGTCAGACAAGAAAGATAAAGGGATTAATTCCTTTCCAGGGGACACTACTTACCTTGTATTTAAAATAATATTTAGTGAGCTTGTAAAATATCCAGTTTGCTGAATCCAGTTACTTGCTCCATTTCAGTGTGCATAGCTTGGTAACCTGCAACGCCTGATGCTTCGGCTTCTTTCGAATTTTCATTGACAAACAAAAAACATATATACACACTGGTGGAATTTTGTCTTAAAGTTACTCCATAATAACTTCTTGCGTTGCGTATATACAGAACTGGCGTATAAAAGAAATATCACCTCAAATAGGGAAGTCCACACCACAGCTACAACGATAACGGCACAGATGAACAATATCGTTGGCATCACTCTCAGAACAATTTCCCTCTGCTGATGAACAATAGAAACAGCCATTTAACTCCGTTATACAAACAAGCATACATTTGAATAAAACACAGATAAAGTTAACTTCTAAATTAAAATATATTGCCTTCTAAAATAAATCACAATAGCATTAACATTAAAACATAATTGTGTTCACAGAGATGTGTTCCTTCCAGAAGGTCTTTCGATGTTACTGCCTCAGTTGAGAGGCTCACTACCACTCTTACTGTGTGGCATAAATGTATCACGGGTTATGCAGAGATGACATGTAAATTATAAATGTTTCCTGTCATGTTCAATACTGTAATGAATTTACTGGAGATGTCTTTATCGTGGCTTATTCATGAAGTGGCGATGACGAGCTGCAGAGCTCGCGCTGTTCACGTTATTGATGCGCGTGCTTGACAGCTAATTTAAAACGCACCGAGTGGCTCACAAATGCGGAGCAAAATACACTAATCTCACTGAACAAATCAGCACACGGATATGTTGTCTTAGTCAAACGATGCTGAAAACGTTGCCTTTGCTTTAAGGGTTTTTAAAAATACATTTCTTGATCTAAACCAGTCCCTAAACTAAATATAAATGTCATGTGACCATGATTTGATATTTTTTATATTCTAACTCCTAAATGATAATCAGTGGTGAAATGCCAAAATGTTCATTTTTTCCCATTTTATTATAATTTAACAAATTAAAAGGGAAACACTTGGCAAAAACATTTATTAAACACAAGGACATTTTACAGGTAATAAGCTCAATGCACAAGAGCATCTATTCGAGATGGGTGAGAATGTCTATAACTCTTCTGAGAAAACGCAGGATTGCAGGTGAAAAACAGCACATCATTATGGCAGACATAAAGATAGCACTTAGACAGCAGCACACAACCAAAAATTGAAAAATTTTTCCAGAGCCTGCTGTTTCAAGACGCAGCCTAAAACAAACACCCGTTCAATAAATTCCCCAACAGGATCCAGACTCGTACCATCTGTCCAGCATACGTTCATTTCAGACAGACAAGCAGACTTTCTTTTTTCTCCCTCTACTTGCTTGTCTTGTCATGTGCCGATTAGCTCTCTCTGCCAATTTACAGTTCATCTGGGTTTGGGCTGCCTGGTTGGAGAGAGGAGGTGGTATAATGGAATAGGTTGTCAAGGGTGGTCTGTGTCATGGTACAGGTTTGGTCTGGAGAACGAGGAGGGAAGCAGGTGGGATTGAGGGGTGGCGGACAGGGAGGGTAGTCATTGTGCTGAATACATTAACAAAGAGAGCCAGAGAACGGTCATCAAAAGAGCAGATAACGGATGACCTACAACCACAAACTCAGCCTCTGACCCCAACCAAAACAGGCAATCACTTAAGAGAGCTCCAGACACCCCTCTCTCCTCTTCCAAAAACGTCCAATCGAGTTTACAGAGTCATTTGTGTCACGGTTTCTTCACCTTCTTGATAGATGAGGAACTAGAAGCAGATTCTCTGCGTTTGCGCTGTACAAAGAGGAACATGAAGAAAATCATATTCAAATAATTAAGCTGTCAACAGTGGAATTTCATTGGATTCATTGAAAAATCCTTGTCAATTTTATCTTTTTATTTTATTTTAATCAATAGATCAGTAGTGGATATACAATCAAAGCTAGTATTTATGTGAAAATACATTAGAAAATAAGGTTTCAAGATATTTGAAATAATCTGAATGCGCATTAACTAATGATCTGATAAGCATTATAATATTGAAATTTATAGTGTTACCAGTTACATCAAGATTATATCAGGATTATTATTAGAATTCATGATAGATTCTAAGTGCTATGTTCATGATAGTTTTTCATGTGTTGAATGTTTTTAATATTTAAAAGCTGGTCTAAAAACTGCATGATGATGCTTGTCGAGGTCTTTTACTAAATAGGCCTATCATAAATTACTAAACCAACCATTTATTAAGACATTGCAATTTACAGATAGGCATTTAAAGGAACTTCCCTCTGAAAACTCACCGAATTTGGAGTGAGTGGAGCTCCAACCACATCAATAATCTGCTCTTTGGCTTCAGTTTTGATGTCATCAGTGCCAAGCCAGGATTGACTGTCAGGGGCTCCACCACTCTCGCTCTGTGGTGTGACGGCGCCCCCTGCTTTTAGAAGTGCATCATAGCGGTGCCGCAACATCTGCTGTTCGTACTCGCAGTTACTGTAGGCCTGCTTCAACTCGTAAACCAGGACCAGGTCACTGCGGAGTTCATTAAACATCTGCACTATCTCCTCTGTGGGCATAGGGTTGAGGTCTGTGATGAAACAAGAAGGGATATGTTATGGGACTTTATAAACTGAACTGTAATGAAGGTTCATTTCAGCAATCCCAATATTGATTTTTAAATTCTCAAGATCAATACTCTAGTTTACTCTAGTGTTTTCAATAACATGGCAAAAGAAGCTGTATTTTACCAGAGTTAAAAGTTCATATTGATTGTTATGAGATAAAGGTATTGTATTGTGAAATAATGGATGGAGTCTGCATGCAATAGCCAGGGTTTTAACACATTATTACAGGAAACAGCATAGACGAGGAGCTGACTAACAAGATGATCGTGGAAGATTTGGTTTTTGGTTAAAGGATTAGTTCACTTTTAAAAAATATGCTGATAATTTACACACCCCCATGTCATCCAAGATGTCCATGTCTTTCTTTCTTCAATCGAAAAGAAATTAAGGTTTTTGATGAAAACATTCCAGGATTTTTCTCCATATAATGGACTTCAATGGGCACCAAACGGTTTAAGGTCCAAATGACCGTTTCAGTGCAGCTTCAAAGGGCTTTAAACGATACCATACGAATAAGGGTCTTATCTAGTGTAGCAGTCACTTAAAAAAAAAAAAAAATTATAAGCACAAATGCTCGTCTTTCTCTGTTCTGTGATGCGCGTTCGTGATGTCACTTAATACGCAATTATGTTGAAAAGGTCACGCTTGAAAAATTTTCTTTTAGGCTTTCTAATATTAAAACACCCAGGATACGCACACTAAATGGGCATTTTAAACGATAAACTGACACAAAGACATTTGAATATGTGTATATGGTCCTCCTTCCGCACATTTGTAAACACTGACTCGGTACTTCCCCCTACGTCAAGCGTGACCTTTTCAACTTAATAGCGTATTACGTGACGTCACAAACACGCATCACAGAACAGAGCAAGACGAGCATTTGTGCTTATAAAACGTGAACTTTTTTTTTTTTTTTTTTTTTTTTTTTTTTTTTTTTTTAAATGACCGATCGTTTCGCTAGATTGAAGTCCATTATATGGAGAAAAATCCTGGAATGTTTTCATCACAAACCTTATTTTCTTTTCGAATTTTGGAGTTTTAAAATACCCTTATACATTTTAACAAGAAATACATTTCTTTAATATTCAAGCAAAATTGACATTACAACTGAAATTTGCGTAAATTAAATAGAATTAAAATCAATCAGCTTATGAATCAGAATCAGTACCGTTTTTAAATGGAAACCTGTTTATTACAGCTAAAACGACCATAGAAATGATGCGGTAGGTAGGAGCTCAGAAGAAATGCAACTTAAAACGCTACTCACCCACTCCTTGCTCTGTTAGGATCTGCTCAATTGCTTTTATTTTCTTCTGTCCAACTGAGCTGGGCAGCTTCATCTAGACACGCAAATCCATTCGTTAACAAAATCTACAACTACAAATAAACTTTCAGTAAACTTAAGATGTGCTTGTGCACTCGTGTCTGAATCCATGAGGTCTTTGGAACTCTAGATGGAACATTAACACCTTTAATCTCAGATGGCTACATGGTAGAAAAAAGCAATGGAATAAAAATGGGGTCATCTTTCATTCATAATACCCCTGATATGCACTTCAGAGAGGGCAGATCAAAACATGTTTATGCACCCAAGTCTGACTAACAGATGACCAGCCACATCTGAGTCATATACTACCCCAGTACCATCCTTAATGCGTTTTATATAGAGCGCCCTCCCTTCATTACTCTTTAAGAGGAATGCCTTCCTGTGGGTAGATTACTCTACCTATGACTGTGAGAATCAATCAACTCCTGGCTAATGAGAGAGAAGTTAAACACCACAGGCTCCTGTGGCGAGGAGGGATGTATCATAATATTCTGCATAGATCGTATATTAAGAAACGGATCAGGGGTCAGTTTTTTCGAAGCATGTAAATTGATCTTACTCTCTGGCTCCGTAGTGAAACACCAGCAGATTTGAAGTCTGGGAATTTGATCCCTGCGGTTTCAGGAACAGCCTGCCATTGGACAGATGAGAGGGCATTAGAGGAGAAAATGCTAGATGCTTGTTTTAAAGTTTATAGATAAAAAAAAAAAAAAACTTCTTTCTAAGGAAAGGCACACAAACAAACTACAGAAAAGAAAGTGCAAAATTATGATCATCACTATTGAAAATGCTACTTTATGCTAATTTAAACCACTGTTATGGTTAACTTTGAATTCAGACAGTTTGAAGGGTATATAAAGAGGAAATTACAGGTTTTTCCATCTCTCGTTTCTGAGGCAGCTTCTTCTTGGTGGCTTTGCGTTCAGCTCTGCGCATCTCTGTGGTCGTGTCAGCGGCTGTAATGAGCTTCTGGAGGTCCTGGGCCTTCTTTTCACGCTCCTTCTTGCGTGTCTCAATCTTCCTCAACTCCTGGACCAGGTATTCCTCTTCTGCCACCTAAAGGAAGGAAAAGGTACATGTTCATAAAGTACATATTCTAAATGAGATAAAGCTTGTACTTGACTCTTTCCACGCCATTGATGAAATCTGTTTTCACTGTAGGGGGCTATTACGCATCTTCTGAAAGAGTACAGAATTTCCAGATCAAAACACAGGTGGATCTACTCCATCTCTGTTTTGATCATCGATCTGGAAATCATCTATGTTTTTTCTTTTGATACATTGCATGTTCAGATATTCATACAACAAAATATTCTGGGGGGCCATAAACGTTGTGAGAAAACTGGCTGGCAACTTAAAAAAAAAAAAAAAAAAAAAAAAAAAAAAAAAAAACACTGACAGGGAAAGAGTTAACGAGACCTTAGTATACCCCTTTACAGCATCTTCTTGATTTTAGGGAATTTCTACTGGAATAGTTTCATGCTTGAGTGTTCAAAAGACATATTTTACATTGCTGCAGCACCTCTCCTCCCAGTCTGTCAGTAACGCTTTGTCTCTATGAAGCCCCTCCTTCCAAAAGCACAACGTGCTCTGACAGGTCAGCTGGACCAGTGTCGTGATTGGTCAATCGCTTCCAGCGTGTGTTGCGGAAATGTCCCACCCTTACCAAAACTGCAAGTCTCAAAACACTACTAACGCAACTTAACCAGGCTCCGCTCCTTTATTTTGTGTATACCTTGGACGAGAATTATTTAAATGAGGAATATTGTTGCGAGCACAGTCTTGGAAGAAAACTCAAGACTACAATCAAGGCATAGAGAATAACTCCCTTTGAAGTGGACTACTTTAATCTTTGCAACTTTGCAGACTTTTTTCATGCTCAAACAGCAACATTACGTACTAAAATAGCTGATGTAAAAAAAAAAGCATAAGTCTTCTTTAAAACTGATACTAATATATCACTGCTTTAATAAATGTTATGCAGATGTGCAGTCTCACCTGTTCTGGGGTGCGGCTGAAAAGTCTCTCGAGCTGCTCTTTCCTGCGTCTCTCATGACCAGCATCGAAGATGTAGATCTTGGGCTCTGTTCCTGTTCCAGCTCGAACCTTTGTTAGTTTGCCACAAATGCTGTAATAACGTTCTTTAAGATCCTCCACAGAGCGCTTCTACAATAATAACATTGAAATCAGTGAAGAAATGTGATTAGAAGGAAGCCAAATATAATGTGGTCAAATTACTATTTTATGTTCAGTAAAAAGCAGAATCATGAAAAGGAATTTACTCTGTACTGTTGGTGATCATAGCGATCATGGACAACAATAAAGCGCAGGTCGAAACGTTTGCTCAAGTCGAACAGGTGATCTGTTTCAGCTTTCGTCCATCCGTCGTCATGAAGATACATCTGATACTCCTGCTCAGAGTACACAGGAACCTGCACAGTCTATGAACAGAAATAATATTTTTAATAACATGCAAAACAAGAATAAGAAATGTCATTTTCTTTTCTCCTACACTATTCAACAATCTTCTCTTTCCAACCTTGTTGAAGCGAGCAAATGGATAGTCCTTGCCCTCCTCTGCTGCACGCCTCCAGTGATGGAAGATGGCTCCATCTTTTCTGGCTGGATTAGAAAAGGGCATCCACTTCCAGGGTCGCACCTTCTTACAGCCCAGTTTCGCCTTCACTGTCCGGTAGCCTTGCGTAGTATCACTTGGTAACAGGGGAGGGGCATCCCGACTGAAAAAAGGAAAACGTTTATTATATGTTGTTGTCATCTTTCAATGTAACAATATCAGCATCCATTGACAGCATACAGGGCTCAACTATTACGATTTTTATGATGGCCTAGTCGGAACAGTAGTTCAGATTTTTACTTGCCCATGCCAACATTTTCACTATCACAACAAAACAAAATAGATTTCATTTTTAGTGACATATTTTTATGTGCAAGTTAAGGTATATACAGCACTTTTTAAATGCTTGGAGTCAGTATGTTTTTTTCTTTTTCAGCAAGGATGCATTAAATTGATCAAAGTGACAGTAAAGACATTTGTAACAAAAGATTGTGGTCTCACTTTATATTACATGTCTTTAACTACTATGTGATAATTGATTCAATGCACTTATTGTACACATACATGTTTTTCCATTGTACTTCTATTTAAAGGGGGGTCTAATGCTATTTCATGCATTCTGACTTACACTGTTAAAGGGTAACTAAACCCTAAAACTATTTTTTTTAGTTAATGATCTGCAAGACTGGGGCTTTATTAGTGCTGTTCATTGATTTGAGTAAATGTTTTGACATTTGGGTATAAAGTGTTTTAATTCTACAGTATATGGTGTTTTTTTATGGTGTAAAAAAAACAAAAACAAGTGCTGCCCTCTTAAGATTGAACAGCGGTTACTGCAGTTGAATTTTCCTATTGAACGTTGTTGACCATCGTGACGTATGCTGGCTCTTCCAACGGCTCACTACCACGCCCCTGGCACGAGCTCACCACGTCCCTGGCACGAGCTCACGATGCCCTTGTCATCGGGAGTTAACGCAGTTTGAGCCAGCAGCTCAAATTGATAAGGCTCTGGCCCTGTGTCCACAGACAATTCACCCTCCTCCACTTCAGGTGAAGGTGGGGGAGAAAAGTCCTCTACTTCAAAAGACCGATCTGTTGCAAAACTACTGGCATCACTCCAGTCATTCTCCATCTTTGCGAGTCTGTCAGATGTCAATCAATCCGTCACTGCGGGTCTCAGGTGCACCCCGCTCAGCCTCGCCCTCGGCTCATCCCCTCTGAGGGGACGCTGAATATTGCCAGTGGGTGGAGTTAGGCTGTGAACAGGGGTTTAGTTACCCTTTAAAGAGTTGGATTCTCATGCTAAACATGGCCAAAAAAAAAAAAAAAAAAACGAGCTGTATTTCTGTGCCAAATACACTCCTTCAGGATTCGAACAAGATCTGAAAGTTTTTTTCGAGTATGGCCTTGAATGACTTCATAAAGGGCGGAATTGCTTGTATGGGCACTTCTTCTGGATGAACGCATGCGCACATCAACCAGAGCGAGAGCACGCTCCTTAAAAGAGCTTTGTTCGCGTTACGGGAGCCGTCGGCAACGCTGTCATTTTGTGTTTAGAACACAAAATCAACAATGTCACTAAAGAAGTGTGTTTTTGGTTGTGAGGGAAAGACAACCTTGTTCAGCTTCCCAAATAACCCAGTGTTAAAGAAACAGTAGATGCAGTTTGTTTTCCCATTGCAGCAACAGAGTTCTGCAAGTGTGTTTGTTTGTTCCCGGTCAAGAGTCGAACCCGCAGGCGGTGAGTGAAACTGCGTCAAATGTCTGTGTTTTGCTGGCAATCGGCAAGTAAGTGCATATAACGTAAACAACATGAACATACAGTGAATCGAAAGTTATCCAGGGATAATCCCATGATGTAGAGTGCTTGTGTGTGGGTGTGTTTGTGCTCATATGACTCATTAGCTCTGCCCACTACACGCCTGCATGAGCTCGGCTGTTTTCAGAAAGAGTATCTGCCTTTTATAAATTTGATAAAACTAAAGACTCTTCAGAGATATAAAGGATGCAACACTACTCTGTAGGTATACATCGTTGACCCTTCCCTTATCCCAGCCTTAAACCTACCCATACCACCAAACCTGTCCCTAACCATACCCATATCCCACCTTAATAGCAGTAAAAGTGTTTTGGAATACAACATGAACACACAAAGTACATTGTACATATTTTTTGATGCAAGTACATAGTAATCAAAGACATCTAAATATAAAGTGTAACCAAGATTTCTATTTCAGTGCTGTTCTATTGATAATTCTATTCATCAAAGAACCCTGACAAAATGTGTCACGGTTTCCACAAAAAATTAAGCAGCATAACCAAACCAGTTTTCAGAATTGGTAATGACATTTTTCTTGAGCATCAAATCATTATTAGGGGTCGACCGATTATCACCGCCGATATTAAGCATTTTTATGGTTATCGGTATCGGTCATTTTCAAAACCGATTTGCCGATAAAATAATTTAATTTTGAAATGCGCATGATCTGGCTCTGATCCAGCCACCTCTGTCAGAGCGCACTGCTCTGTGACCTAGACTAATGCCCCGCCCATCACCCATCTGATTTGTTGGGAGTCACGAGTCCGGCCAATCAACACATATATATGTGTGTGTGTGTGTGTGTGTGTGTGTGTGTGTGTGTGTGTGTGTGTGTGTGCTTTTTTAATTTAATCCACTGATGTGCAATAGTCATCTTTTTTTAGGCTATGTTTTAGTCATCAGAAAATAATTATGAGAGGTTAAGCTATTACACATAGCCTGCCCTACATTTCTAACATGTAAATGATTGAAGCTAATACTTCCCTTTCCCCAGCTGTTTAGCTGTAGTACAGTCCCAGCTAATAGACTTTTGTTATAAGAACGTTCTCCAAATATTCAGTGTTGGTTCTGGGAACGTGAAAAATGTCCAGTTGTTGTTTAAATTTACTTCTTTAAGGTTTACAAAATGTTTACAGAATGCTGCTGGATGATCCATGCACTTTTTATGTTGTTGTTATTATTCTTAATATTAATGTTGTTAATATTAACAGTTCTTCCAATTAAAGATATGGTAAAAGAATTTAAAGGGAGTCTTTGTCAGAGGCCTTTTATTCTTAAGTTTGACATCAATTTTCATTTTTACACTAGACACATATATCGGTTCAAAATATCAGTTATCGGTCTACTTGATCTGTAATAATCGGTTTCGGCCCTGAAAAACGCATATCGGTCGACCCCTAATCATTATATTAGAATAATTTCTGAATGATCATGTGACACTAAAGACTGGAGTAATGATGCTGAAAATAAAGCTTTGCCATCAAAGGAATACATTTTTTAAATCACAATATTACTGTTTTAATTGTATTTATCATCAAATAAATGCAGCCTTTAAAAAAATTACAGAACTTTTAAATGGTAGTGTATATTAAGAGTATGTTTAGTTCTCAAATACATTTATTTAATTTTTTATTTCAAATAACTGAAAATTATGACGCAATAAACTCATACAAACCCTTTCGCTGTACAACTGATACGACGTAACATGTTAGTTACTTGTTTGTTTTTTGTCATTTTAGTCATTTCAACAAAACAAAAACATTGATACATTCAAACAGCAACAGAATCCGCCGCTTATCATGTGAATAATTTTTTTTAGAGGGCAGTGCAAATAAAATCTGGGCAATAAAACAGTGAGGTGAAAAGCTTGAGTCGAGACAGCCAACTTACTTTTTGTCCGAATACAGCAGGGCGTAAACTTCTCTGTGCATTCCTTCTGGTCTCTTGAAGGTTAAGGTCTCTGTTACTTTCTTGGCTTTTTTCTAGATAAACAGAATGAGAATTGTCTCAATACAAAGCCAAGACATTTGTCACAGTAACATCCAAACGTTTGATGGTGTTGGTGTGACAGGTTACCTTGTCTGAGTTGATGAAGTCCTTCTTGCTGATGGGTCCTGAATCATTGTCTCCTCCTGTCAGCTCCAGGATATCCCTCACGTCAGCACCGGTCGTCATGGTGAGGGACTAATAGTTTAGACAGAATGATTAGCAAAGAAATGCATATATAAAATACGTATACAATGAAGTGCTTGGTTTGCTTTGAAAGCAGACAAATAAGCAGCGTCTTTGTTATGAGAGCTGAATGAACCTCTGGTAGCAGTACATCAGACAACGATCATTACCTCGTTTGCTGGGTCTGTGTGAGCTGGTAGATGTTAAAGAAATTAATTATAGCTTAAACTGAGCGCTAACTCGAATCCCGGAATCAATACGCTTACAGGCGGAAATCGCATTGAGCTCATATAGCACTTCCTGAACTGCAAGGGTATTAAAAGTGACGTTTAATCTTACCTGGGGAAAAATAAAGGTAATCGGTTAACGTAAAATATATATGCTGGTCTTTATTTGCGGGACAGCGTTAGCTAAAATGCTGTATCTAACGGCGGATGCAGATCTCCTCTTCGACGGGTGACTCCTCTGTGCTTCATGACACAGTGTGTAAATGATCGCCGCCTATCGGACAAAAGGATGTAGTGCACCTACAATACTCCGTCACTTTCACTATTTATAAAATGCCTTACTTATGGGTTTTAAAATGTTTAAAAATATAAATCGCCAATGCAAAAATAACAAGTTTTGTAGTGTAATAAAACATTTATTTTAAAAGCATGACATTTTTGATAATAATGCAGACAAAACTGCACCGAGGCAACAGCAATCCCTAAATTATCCTCGCCACTCTTTCAAAATCAACATTCAAAACCAATGAAATCCGCACACAAAGTAAGATTTGTGTAACAATGAGAAAAATATCTTCAGTGATTAATAAAATACTGCATTTAACCACTTCATATATCATACAAGAAAGTTATCCCTGATAGAGTGGTGGCATATAATTTTATTAACACAAAAAAAAACCCACACACACAAAGAAAACAATATACTGCACAGTGATATCTTTCATAGAGTAGATAGATAGATAGATAGATAGATAGATAGATAGATAGATAGATAGATAGATAGATAGATAGATAGATAGATAGATAGATAGATAGATAGATAGATAGATAGATAGATAGATAGATAGATAGATAGATAGATAGATAGATAGATAGATAGATAGATAGATGGGCGGATAGACGGATAGATAGATAATTTTCAGTAATTCAAACTAAACATATCAACCATCACCTTTAAATTGTTCAGAATATGTGTATTATCACTTGAACAAGGCATATATAAGTTATGTGTCACTGTTTGAAGAATTACAAAGCAATAATTGAAGAACTGTCATGCAGATTGCCGGATTACACTTGTTGAAAAATTTTATATCTAAAGAATTAATTATTCATTATCATTCATTATCATTCACATTCATCATAATCTTTCCCCAGAGCAGCACAAAAAACTAAGCTTTGACTACGCTTAAAAAAAAAAAAAAATCTACAAAAGCATTTCACAGTTTCACACATCACGTTCAGCCTCCAAATATGTCCCTTGAATTACGAGAGGGGCAGTTTAATTTTTGTGCGGACGTGGTCTCGCTTGACCTCTCTTTCCCTGAGATAGGCCTGCAGCTTGTCTGCTGAAAAACAGACCACAGAGTCGGCGTGTTTGGTGGGAGGACGGTCTCCTTGAATCCAGGGGTTTTGGAGGCACTCTGCAGCTGTTGGTCTAGCCCTGAGAAAACATGAAGCCACATCAAATACTGCCTACAATGTACTAACTGGTTCGAATCTGACATTAAAATCATAATTTGCCTGAAAAGCAGGATATATTTAACTATTGTTTTTCTTAGGTCTACTGATGGAAAATCATAAATATATTTTTAACCATTCCATCAGCATAATCAAAATATGACATGAAATCATTTTCTTTGGATTTAAACACTCAAAATAAGCAAAGATCAGTTGTGAGTCTATGAATTTTTACCAGGCTTTGTTGGTCAGGGTGTTCTTCATGAAGCTGATGGCTCCCTCTGAGAGACCTGGGTAACAACGACTGAACTGGATCTTTCCTTTTTTGATGTTTCTATCCCTCTCCCAATTTAAATCAGCATGAAAGGGACTGTCTGCACTCAACCTACAGTAAAGAACGTTGAGGAAATCAGTTGACAATGGCTGAACAATAAGGATGCCCTAACGGCCCTGTAACTATTCCTTGAATGAAAGTACTTACATTATAAAAGCCAAAACACCAACAGCCCAGATATCAGTTTCGGGTCCAACTCCTTGTCCTTCTAAGATTTCAGGA
Organism: Paracanthobrama guichenoti; assembly: GCA_018749465.1. Classification (NCBI taxonomy): domain Eukaryota; kingdom Metazoa; phylum Chordata; class Actinopteri; order Cypriniformes; family Gobionidae; genus Paracanthobrama; species Paracanthobrama guichenoti. The sequence goes on from CM031950.1 coordinate 7,443,131, forward strand.
GCTTTAGGAAGGACAATATAAACTAACACACAGAACAGAAAATATTTTTTCATAAACTTAAGTGGTTTGTTTTTGATAAGATACTTGACACTTTTTTCTTTTAAGATGCCAAGAAGCTGAGAAAATGCATAACTCACATACACTACCGGTCAAAAAGATTTTTTCAAAGAAAGAAATTTGTACTTTTATTCAGCAAGGATGCATAAAATTGATCAAAAGTAACAGTAAAGACTTTGATAATGTTGAATTTAAAAAATAAATCAATTCTGTTCTTCTGAACTTTCTATCCACCAGAGATTCCAGAAAAAATGTATCACAGTTTCTATAAAAAATATTAAGCAGCACAACTGTTCAACAATGATAATAATAATAAATGTATCTTGAGCACCAAATCAGCATATCAGAATGATTTCTGAAGGATCACGTGACTCTGAAGACTGGAGTAATGATGCTGAAAATTCAGCTTTGCCATCACAGCAATAAATTACATTTTGAAATATATTAAAATAGAAAACAGTTATTTGGAATTGTAATAATATTTGACAACATTGCTGTTTTTATTGTATATGTGATCAAATAAATGCAGCCTTGGTAAGCATAAGTCACTTCTTTCAAAAAACATTTAAAGATCTTCCTGACCCCAAATCTTTAAATGTATAATGATTGAATCAAATCAATGTTTTTGAAGCAAAGTGACAGATTTACCTTTATTATCTGTCATTTCTTTGATGTGTTCGATGTTCAGCACCTGTCCTGGAGTGAAGGGCTGAGCGGAGCCCAAATCCACAATCTTCACTACATTTCGGCCTGTCACAAGCATGTTGTCTGACTTTAGGTCCAGGTGTACAATGCGTCGGCTGTGCAGGTAATCCACAGCGCTCAGAATCTGCTCTAGTAGGTCTGTCACATGGGTTTCTGAATATAGATTCCTATATACCATCAAGAGTAAATGGTAAGGTCATTTTTTTCAACACTGACTGTAATAGATAATGATTTTCACTAGTATCTGTGAAGGTGATTATATAATTGATACTTTAAAGAGTATTATTACTCTCACCTTTCTGCAAGGTTATACAGAAGCTCTCGTCCTGAGCACAACTCCTCAATAAGCACCAGGTAGGTAGAGGTGAGGATGGCCGACTGCAGCTGGACGATCCGAGGGTGACTCAGCCGGCGAAGCAGTTGATATTCCCTCAAAACCAATTGTCTCTGCTCTGGTCTGTAGAGGGTCATCTTAGCTGCCAACATCTGAGAGCTGCGGCTATCCTCACACTGTGTTACCACACTGAAACGGCCTCTGTCAAATGAAACAAGGTAGGTTGTTTTTATTTATTTACTTACTAGTTGTCAGAGTCTCTGTGGCATCAGTAGTAAATGTAGTTAATGTAAATTTTCAACATAAAAGAATTAAGCAATTCATGTTATGTAAGCAATTCAAACTAGTTTAAATACTATTAAGGCTTATTCACACTGTCCCATCAAAAATCAACAGGGCGTTTGGTGAGTCAGTGTGATCTGTGGTTCTCAACCAGGGGGCCGGGGCCCACTAGGGGGCTCAAGATTACTTAAAATAAGGCAAAACAATCATGAAAATAAGCTAAACAACTAAATCAAGGTATTTCTTATTATTTATAATATACATCCTTATAGTTATGCCAAGCTCCAAAATATTTTATTAGGTAGAAATTGTGAGTGAGGGGGACCTTCAAATCAAGAAGCTGCAAATGTTTATAAATACAGTACCTGTTGATTTCAGACAGGAATCTATAAGACTTCTCAGTGCCAAGACCTCCAGGTACAGTGACCTTTGACCCAATAGATTCCATCTGAATGAGAGGATTGTGAGACTCTGCAAAAATAAAATAAAAGTATTATGCCACCTTGATTATAAATTCTTAAATAAACAGTCTAATATGAATCTATTATAATGCATATTCCGTTTATTTTAATAGAGAGATTCACACATTTTGGACTGAACCGGCAACCTTTGTGTTTGTAAATTATCTGTATCTTTATACAATGGAAATATTTAAAGATGTAATTTACAAACACAAAGGTTGCTGGTTCAATCCAAAGTGTGTGAGTGACCCAGAATCAGGACATTTACAGAGAACTGATTTAAGATGTGGTAATAAATTGTAAGTCACTTACGATAAAAATAAAAATTGTACCTTCATAAGGTGTGGCCATAAAAGCCGGTGGTGAAGGGTCACTGAAAGGTGCCAACCCTGTCTTGGTGTTATAGGACACTCTGAATATATATCCTGGTCCTTTCGGAAGGGCATTAGCTGTGAAACAGCTGTCTGTGACATTCTCTGACAATGTTCTCCACTCCCCACCTAATATAAAGGAGAATAAATTCTTTAGGAGGTATCATGAAAAAAACATGCTAAAAATTGAGTTTGATTTTAATCTCTTTTGCTGAGTCTTTAAAATGTATTCTTACCATTTGCACTATACTGAATACAATATGTAACAAGCTCTTTGGATGGCACAGGTTTCCAGAACACAAGAGCTCCACCCACTGCTAGCTGAATGACATCTGGCCTGGATGGTTTGACTGGACTTTCTGGTAGGACATTGGCATTTTTTTTTTAAATTAATGGAATTAATTAAATTATATTACAATCATGTCTTCACAATGTCTACAATCTTGTATATCACAAACATTTAAGTGCAGATGACCAAATCAGCACAACAAATATTACCTTTGGGTTTCTTAAATATCGGCACTTTCAGTGAAAACAATTTGGACTTCTTCTGAGGACTTTCAGATGAGGTGGCAGTAGAAACTGTGGCAGATCGAGTAATTTTCTCTGGCATGACAGGCGACGGGTTCTTCACAACTGGTCCACAAAAGAGTTTGAGATGTAAAAATTTTGTTTTGACAACTGAACAGTGAAGTATCTGCAATTCGATATTAGTGTGTTAAAGCATTCAATGTAGCCTACCGCTTTTCTTCTTCTCTAGGTCATCCTTGCTGCACTGTCGGGTGAAGAGTTTCGTAATGTTAGATGCTGAAGCTCGCATCTTCTTCCTCAGGGTTAGAAGAGGGGTCTTGGGCTGTGAGGATGCTCCTTCTGCTTGTTTCTTTTCCAAGCCCTCTAGCTGAGGAGAAGAATGGCTAGCCCATGAGTGCTTGCGGAAGATCTTCATGAATCCAGGCTTGGGAGATTTCCCACTCTGGGTTTTGTCTTGTAGAGCTGGGGCTGAGGCATATCTTTGAAGCACCTCTTTGCTTTCTTGGCCTGCTACTGCAGCCTGGACAGGAACTGCTGAGGAGCTTCTTCTCAGAGGAATGTCACTCTTACTGTGTATCTCATTTAATCCAGAGCTTGAACTGTTGGTGCGCCGTCTTGGTGGGGCTCGCGGGAGGTCTTGGCGAAGAGATCTCAATACCCTCTCCATGTCTTCATCCTCAGAGTCCTGTAGAAGAGAGCATGGAGATGTTTTTCCAGAGGATCCAGCGATCAAGATCTCATCGTGGTGGTGTCTGTGAGAGAGTTCTTCATATGAGCCTACCCTGCTAGAGGCCTCTGAACCGTGGTCAAGCGAGCATGCTAGTGAAAGCTGTGAGCCATCCATGCTCTCCTCATCACCTAAATGTGCTGCTTCTGTTTCCATGATCTGCAATTGGTTGTCATCCTCACTTTTCAAGACTGGCTGATGTCCTTCTTCAGGCTCATGGACCTGTGCTCTCACCTTCCTCATAACAACCGGGCCCTTCTTTGACAAAAACGCAGAGCGACGGCAGAGTTTCCTTCTCACTTGGACTTCTTCAGTTTTTGCCTCCTCTTCATCAGTGGCGTCCGGTTTTTGACTAACTTCGACATCATGCTCGTCTTCTCCCTGAACTGTTGAAGCTGGAGAGCGTTGCATGTACACATCTAATGATCTGCTTCTTCTCTGGGTGTGTATGCTTGGATGAGCAGCACTCACTCCACTATCAAATGAGCTAGACTTGAGGATAGACGAATGCATTGATCCTCTTCTTTGGTTACGATTAACTTCTAAGTCTGGGGAATCTTCCACATACTCTATTAGGGGCTCGTTCAACCTGCCGGAGAGGCTGGCGCGGAGGGGTTTACGGCCACGCTCTTGCTTTTTAGCTTGGATTTTATCCCGAAGTGTCATGTGACGAGCAGATATGGGTGAGAGCTGCTCAGAGCTGCAGTAAAAAGTGCTCTTGATGAGGCTACGACGTGGTATGGGAGGCCCACCAACCAATCCTTCATCTCCCTCAGAGAAGTGAAGAGAGGGGCTGCCGTCCCTTTGCTCCAAGCTCACTGGCTCTGGTGATGGTGTGTTCATTGGAATCACCAGCGGGCCACTGTGAACTCTGTCCTCACCAATAAGCACTTCTTCCTCATCCCGTTTTAGAATTGTGGGTGTCTTTGACACATGAGCATAGGGGTCATATTCATCCTCTTCTTCCAAATCATTTTCATCCTCCTGGCTAACCTGCTGGAAGAAGTCCCAGGCATCAGCCTCATCATAATCTGAAGAGGATCCACTACTTAACGAGGTGCTGCTGGGCTCCTGGGACTCCCTTGCAGCTGTAATCGAAACGTCACGCAGAGGAGCCTCCAACAACTCTGGGATTGGTCTGAGAGTTAGAACCGAGCCGAGACATGTTAAAGAACGCTGAAAGAAAAGGAAAGCAGCATGGAAAAGAGTATGAAGACATGAAAGAAGAACATTTTCCTGGACAATCAGTGGCAGAGGAGATCATTTAAAATCGTACCTGCCATTTTCTTCTGGAAATGAAAGATTTTAAATTTTTGGTATTTATGTCCTCTGGTTCTTCATCTTCATAATAACCCTAAAAATAATTGCATTTATGATATAAACTGACTAAATTTTATTTGTGCACACTGCTTATTTTATGTTTGCCTGATGGTATAAACATATATGAAACCACCTACCTGAAACCACTCGTGACTCAAACACTCAGACGCAGATGGTCTCATTCTAAGGCGAAAAAAATAACTTTAATCAACTTCTGCTCACAAAAACTTCAAATACACCCATGTAAGCAGATCTTACTCTGCATCTGGCTGTAGAACCCTATGTAAGAAGTCCTGTGCCTCCACACTTCTGCTTGTAATCTCAGGCGTGTCCCAGTACAGCAAACCCTCAGCAACCTTCATCAATGTAGCACGGTCGTTCTCACCAAAGAAAGGACAGTGGCATGTTAAGCTGCCCAAAAAAAACAAAAAAAAAAAACATTATTTTCTACCAGTATAAATATTTTTTTAACTTTTATGGCCACACAAAACCTAAAAGAAAAATATCTGCTTACTCCATGTCTTCAATGCACTCACCATAAGTAAGTAACCACACCAAGAGACCTGGAATAAATAAAAAATATCATTCACCAAGAAGTAAAAGACAGAATTTCTGAGCACAACAAATTCTGTTTTTACCACAATTTGCACAAAACCCCCCCACAAAATTTGATACCAGATATCAGTGGCTACTGTCACAGGTTCTTGGTGGACAATTTCTGGAGCAACAAATTCAGGTGTCCCAAACTTGCTGTACTGATGTCTGGAGTTGTCAATTTCCTGGCAGAATCCAAAGTCACAGATTTTGATGTCTTCTCTAGCAGGGGACACCATAAGGATATTGTCTGTCTGTAGAGAAAAGATTTTTAAAAGTTAGACAGAATGTAAGAAGGATGACCAAAGGTCAGAAGATGTCTTTACCATAGACACCAAATTTGTCCAATTTTAGAAAAGGACTGTCAGTGACTGTAAAAGCTTTTCCTATCAGTGAAATGTCTTGTAATATATTGAATCTTAAATTAATGCCACTTAAAACAACTATTATATAGTAAGTATAATCACTTACTTTGATATCCAGATGTAGAATGTTCATACTGTGTATGTATCCAATGCCCTCCAGAACCTGCTGAATATATAACTGACCTAAAAACAATGAATGATAATTATAACTTTTGCTTTATTTCTGTGTGAAAGTGTGAATGAAATTCAATGAATTATCAATATTACCTCCCTCTCTGTAACCAATCCCTTTAAAAACAAATGATCTAGTAACCCTGTGTAGAACATCTGTGGGAGGGAAAAAAGAGTGCTACATATTCGATTCAATGAATGATTTCTAAAAAGCAAAATGATAATTATTGACTAATTTGAAAAAGTAAGAAAACTTGAATCCTACAATTCTACAACCAAAACCAATGTGCGTCTTGTGAGAAAAAGTCCAAGAGGCATGCAAGTCTGCGGTGAGCTAGACGGGACAGTAGGTCTCTCTCCTGGAACGCTCTGGTCCGTGTGCTGCTTCTGAGTGGAAGGAACTTGGCGGCAAAACATTCACCACTCGCCCTATGAGTAACTTTTTTAACCACTCCAAAAGTGCCCCTGGTTATCAAAAAAAAAAAAAAAAAAGAAGTTAATTAGGGCTGTAGCGGATGTCATAAAACAAATCAAATAATAACCATTACATTTGATAAAGAATGTTAATGTTAGATTACATAAACGTCAGCTCAAGATTGAGTTGGTATTCATTATAAATCAGCTGCTTTTAATTTCTTTGATTGAGGATATTACCTTCCTATTTCTTCATAAACTTCATATACAGAATGTAGTTTCCGTCTTTTTCCAAATTCCACTTCTCTTTCCTCCTTAATTTCATCTAGACCTGAAAGGGAAACAGTCAATTTAAATGTACTTAAACACACTATTATTTCCACATTTCTATGTGGTTTCAAAATATGGCAATACATATTTAGGATTTATAAAGATAAAATTAAATATCTACAACTCTACAACCTGTATCAACACTGAGTTTAGCGTGGCAAGATGCTTGTCCTACACGGTTGCTAGCTATGCAGGTGTAGGTGCCACAATCCTCCGTTTGAGTATCCAGCAAAATGAGAGAGCAACGTGCACTATTTTGGACTATTTCTGTGTACTCATTGGATGAGATTTCCTTGTCATCCTGCAGGAAACCAAATAAGTGCATTCTAATAAATACGTTAAGGTTTATTGTGTTTGCATCACAACATAATTATATCAGTATGCATTGTTACTATTTTGTTCTTATAATACCTTAAACCATTGAATCTCTGGGGTGGGTTGGCCAGTAATAATTGCAGAGAACGTTGCAGACTGACCAGGCCGGACTGTCAGGTTTTCAATGGCCACTTGAACAGCTGGAGGCTCTGAGAAAATAAAAGATGGATTGACAAATTTCTCTGGTGACAATTTTTCACACAAATTGTTTAAAAACCACATACAGTCTTTACCTGTCAGCAACTCCTCTGTGTTTGAGTAAAAGTGTTCCTCAGGCTCCATGGGTCCCTCTGCCTGTGCCGCCTGCACCTGCCTCTCCACATCATCCTGTTCTTCGAGAGTGTGTGTATCTTCAACGCCAGCAGCAGGTCTTCAGAAGCACACATTTTGCCACATGACATTAAAATGAGATTATCAATTCACCGGCATATCACTGTTTAAAGAACCATAGTGTACAGTATGTATGCAGTATAATTAAACTATACATAAAGGCAACGTTTACAGCCCACATCTAACAGAGTCTATGCAAACTCACAGTTCAGGGTATCCAGGCTGAAAGAGTATATGAAACAGGTTCTTCATAAAGGAACTGGACCAACCTTCTGACTGGGGCTCTATTTGAAAACAATTAGGCTGTCACACTCACTCTATTTGATTTTACATACACTAACATTCAAAGGTTGGGGTCAAACATTTATTTTAAAATTGTAAAAAAATTGTTCACAATATTACTGCTTTACTGTATTTTTGCAGAACTGTTGTGAATGCTGTAAAAAAAAAAATTATAATATTAAAACAAAGCTCTAAAAAGTAACAAGTGAAAAAATAATTAATAACAGTACTTGTATTAATAATGCAACAAAAATAATTATATTATGTAAAATCTTAAAAAAAAAAAAGTGATCTAGTTAATCACTAAGATCTGTGGTGATACAGTCAGCTTCATATAAGGAATATACTGGGATATTTATTTTGCAGTTCTTCTCTAAACTCAATTGTGAAAAAACAGAATCACTTACCGTAAAAATGACAGGTATAAAAACAGTGTCATCGTGTCATCGTTTCTCCCAACCAGTGTTTTAAGTCACAGATCACATTTATACACAGTCACATTTCCTCACAGGCAGTGCAAAGGGCCACTTGGACCTATCTGCAGCAAGGCTTGAGTCTTAGCACATAACCAGCTTTGAAGATGGACGTGGCATTTTAGCAGAGCATGCACTGACGAAGAAACCGTGAGAACATGTATATAAACAGATACGAGGAATGGACAAGGAGAAGAACAGAGACAGAGAGAAAGGAAAAATGGGAGAGTGCCATACATGCAAAATGTTGGGGCATCTTTGTGAAGACACTTACATGATGATTTTGATCAGATCTTTAGTCTCCTGCTCTGTGACTAAAAAGGAAATTGGATGGAAAGTGTGATGTTAAACAGGATATGGAAATGCATATGATTGACAAGTGTTCAAAAGCTACTTATGAACCACTTAAAAGTATGTGGCATAAATGAAAACATATGACCACATAGGTAGTGTTGGGGAAAGTTATTTTGAAAAGTAATGCATTACAATATTGTGTTACTCCCTTAAAAGTAACTCATTGCATTACTTAGTTACTTTTTAAGAAAGTTACTTTTGCGTTACTTTTTCTCACCCGGGCTGGTCTTGTTTTTTTATAACATAAAAGTTTTAATTTTGGGCAAATGAAAAGGCCCTTTCACATCAGAATTGAGCTAATCAGGCTGAAGGAACTCAAAAGTGCAGCTTAAACAAACCTTTCAGCTGTGCTGCCATTCTGGATTGCAGAAGAATAGGATGAAGGAGAAGAAAGTTTAACTCAATTTTGTCATTTTTGCTTATGGTTGATAAATCATTGAAGGTCAGCAGCAAGTACATTGGTCAATATAGTGAGATTAAATGCATAAAAATATTTGTTTTAACATTTAATATTGGAGATTTGCGTAGTATTCTGATTTTGCATTTCACTGATTGTGATGTACTTACGATTTCACTCAACATAGAGCTGTCAGTCAATAAATGGGAAAACAAAGTAACTTGCGTTACTTATTTGAAAAAGTTACTTTTTATTTTAATGTAAATTTAAAAGTAATATGTTACTTTACTAGTTACTTGAAAATGTAATCTGATTACTTAACTCGAGTTACTCGAGGTAATGCATTACCCCCAACACTGCACTGGTATAATATATAGTAAAGAATGCATTAAAAATGAATGATACGTATGATATATGAAGTAGCATGCAGTTTCATTTAATCTCAAATTAATTAAAGACAAATAAAATTAAACCATACTGTTCAAAGTTTGGGGTCAGTAACACTGGTTTTTTTATGGTCCTTTTGTTCAGCAAGGACACAAAAGTTGAAAAGATTTCTATTTCAAATAAATTCTGTTCTCTATATTAAATCAAAGAATCCTGACAAAAAGGTATCACGGTTTCCACAAAAGTATTAAGCAGCACAACTGTTTTCAACATTATTAAAAGAAATAAGAATATTAGATAATACTAATAATAATAATAATAATAACAACATTTCTTGAGCACCAAAATTAGCATTTTTAGTATGATTCTGAAGGACTGACTGACTGATGACTGGAGTAATGGCTGCTGAAAATTCAGCACTGCCATCACAGGAATAAATGGAAAAGTTTTAAAATATCCTAAAATACACAGCAGTTATTTTAAATTGTAATACTATTGTAAACTATTACTGTTTTTGAAATCAAATAAATATAAGCTTGGTGAGCTTAAGAGACTTCAAAAATGAATAAATCTTACCAACCTCAAACTTTTGAATAGTTTGTACATGTACACTAAAATGCAATATTATAATGTAAGTAGATGTTCCCAATGACATAATGCAATGTAGATGCCTCTATGAAGATGGCCGATGATGTTTTTGATAGTTTGAGTGATCTCATCAAATGTTTGTTCCAGACCAAGAAGCTATTGAATATGGGAAACAGTTGGTGAAATTCAGCACAGTATTAAGGAACATTTTCCCAAAATGGAACCAATTGGTCTTCAGACTACAGAGCTAGTTGTTAGAGTGGAATGGATATTTAGAAGATCTGGAGTTTCAGTGACGGAACATGAGGAATGGCTGGGAACTAGGGCAGTTGGAAGTGACTGGGGTATGTGCTCCTTCAAAGCCTACTGGTGCCCATCAGTTATTAGTGGGCAAATGCACGTATTCTCTGCCTTAAATTGTATTTTCTGTTCACCTTCCCCTTTGTCCTACCTGGAGTTGGGGCAGTTTGTGATTGTTTTTGGGTGCTGACTGTCACAGCTAATGGTGCTGGAGAGCAGAGTTCAGCTTTACACTTGGCACTACCCACTTCATTCAGTAGCTGAATGAATAAACACAAAGAAAGAGTGTTGGGATTCATATATTATACGAAGAAGTCATTGAACAGTAGTAAAAGACTTGTACCTCACACTGGTATTGACCCAGATCTGCCTCTTCTGCTGTCTTTATGGTGAGAGTGAGAACTCCTGTCTGGAAATCAGATTGAATGTGATGTTTCCTGGTGTTTTCAAGCTGAATGCCATCCTTAAACCACCTGTACATATAGATTGTGTAAGCACTTTTGTAACCATATACACTACATTAATTTGAGGGGATGGAACTAGTTTTACCTTATTGACGGTAAAGGAGCAGATTGTGTGGAGCACTTGAACTGCACATCTTGTCCCTTTACAAGCACTGAGTTCTGTAGTCTGGTTGTGAAACTTGGAGGCACTTTTGGAAACAAAAACAACATGCTTTTCATTAAATTTTTGGTGACAAATACTTTTTTGTCACCTTTAAAACTTACTACATTAGCGTTCAAATGTTTGGGGTGAGGAAGATTCATTAATATTTTTGATTGACGTCTCTAATGTTTTAATGTTTAAATAAGTATCTTATGCTCACCAAGATTGCATTTATTTGATCAAAAATACAGTAAAACATTAATATTGTGAAAAATGATTACAAGTTCAAATAACTGCTTTCTATTTTAATATATTTTAAAATGTATTTTAAAACAGGATCCTTCAGAAGTCATTCTAATACGCTGGATTTGGTGCTCAAGAAACATGTCTTATAAATGTTGAAAACTTTTTTACTGCTTAATATTTTTGTAAAAACAGTGATAAAGTTTTTAAAGATTTTTTGGATAAATAGAAAAGTACAAAAGAACAGCATTTAAAAACATTTATATATATTTTACTTTTGTAACAATGTACATATCTTTGCTCTGACTTTTGATCAAGTACTGCATCCTTGCTGAATAAAAGTATTAATTTCCTTAAAAACAAACAAAAAAACTAACTAACTGACCAGTACAGTGCATATGCAAGACATATGAATGGAAATACATGTAAAAACTATAAAAGCATGGGGATAATAACCATTTCTCAGAAACATACCATCAATCATGATATTAGCCAGAGTGCTTGCGTTCCTGCAGGATTGGTTGCATAACACATGTATTGACCCGAGTTCACCACCGTGACACCAGTCAGTACAAGATAACAAATACCCAATTGTCCTTCTGATGTAATGTGATGTTCGTCATCCTCCACAGCATGACCATCTGAGGAAAGCACACCAGCAGAACCCATTTATAAATTAAATGTAAACTGCCCATATTTATACACACACATATACATAGTATTATTTACCTTTATACCACTTTATTACTGGTTTTGGTGTGCCAGTGACCTTGCAGACCAGTTTTACAGTTTGTCCAAGCTTTGCTGGATAGTTAGCAAGATGCTGCTCAAAGCACGGGGCACCTGTAAATATAAACAAAAAGGTGTTGCAAAAATGCAATCATTTCAAGCAGTCATAACGAGCAAAAAGTGTGCTCTCATGTGTCCAAACTTACTCCAAGTAGGCTGTTTGCTGCGCTGCTGCAGGTCTCTCAGATCTTTGAGCCAGGAGAGGCGGAGGAGGATGGATCGAGCTTGCAGAACGATTTTTCTCACCATTCCCCGGTGCTCGTGCCAAAGAGCAAATGACCTGTCATCTCCTTCCACTGTATCCTTTACATCAATATCACTCAACTGTGAAGAAAGCAAATGTATTTAGAATGGATGTGAAATGGACTGCAGTGATTAGCGCTGCCATGATATACAAGATATTACATATGCAGTATACTGTCATGAGTCTTCAAATGCATGTAAAGTAGACTGTAAAACTTCTTTGTAACTAAGAATGCTGTATTAATTAATATATATCTGATTAAACCTTCATTTTATTCTTGAATATGTAGGCCTCAGTGTATGTGCCAAGCTCTCTCTTTGGCTTGCAGAAAACAATACAATCTTTAAAAAGAAAGACATGGCGGTGATGTCCTCTCTGAGAGACTTTGACCTCAGGAATCTCCTCCCATACTGTAAAATGGCTCTGAAAAAAAAAAAAAACCCACGACACTATCATTAGCAGAATGACACCTTCCAATTGTTACTCACGCTTGTCATCTTGACAACCTGTAAACAAAGAGGTTCAGAGTACGATGAGGCAGTACCTGTCTAATTGGTTCTCCAAGCCCCTTGAGAGGTGTCGGGTAATTCTCAATCATGGACAGATGATGCAAGTTCTCTGCACGCCAAGGCAAGCTGGAAACCATGGCAAAGGCATCCTCTAACAGGCAACAGTTCTGTTCGCTCTTTGCTTTGTTCCTGATAAGCTCCTAAAAAGACAAAAATGGAAGATAATTACATGCTATATTGAAAGTTATAATTATATATATACAAACCCGATTCCAAAAAGGTTGGGACACTGTACAAATTGTGAATAAAAACAGAATGCAATGATGTGGAAGTTTCAGATTTTAATATTGTATTCAGAATACAACATAGATGACATATCAAATGTTTAAACTGAGAAAATGTATAATTTTAAGGGAAAAATAAGTTGACTTTAAATTTCATGGCATCAACACATCTCAAAAAAGTTGGGACAAGGCCATGTTTACCACTGTGTGGCATCCCCTCTTCTTTTTATAACAGTCTGCAAATGTCTGGGGACTGAGGAGACAAGTTGCTCAAGTTTAGGAATAGGAATGTTGTCCCATTCTTGTCTAATACAGGCTTCTAGTTGCTCAACTGTCTTAGGTCTTCTTTGTGGCATCTTCCTCTTTATGATGTGCCAAATGTTTTCTATGGGTGAAAGATCTGGACTGCAGGCTGGCTGTTTCAGTACCCGGATCCTTCTACACAGCCATGATGTTGTAATTGATGCAGTATGTGGTCTGGCACTGTCATGTTGGAAAATGCAAGGTCTTCCCTGAAAGAGACGACATCTGGATGGGAGCATATGTTGTTCTAGAACTTGGATATACCTTTCAGCATTGATGGTGCCTTTCCAGATGTGTAAGCTGCCCATGCCACACGCACTCATGCAACCCCATACCATCAGAGATGCAGGCTTCTGAACGGAGCGCTGATAACAACTTGGGTTGTCCTTGTCCTCTTTAGTCCGGATGACATGGCGTCCCCGTTTTCCAAAAAGAACTTCAAATATTGATTCGTCTCACCACAGAACAGTTTTCCACTTTGCCACAGTCCATTTTAAACGAGCCTTGGCTCAGAGAAAACATCTGCGCTTCTGGATCATGTTCAGATATGGCTTCTTTTTTGACCTGTAGAGTTTTAGCCGGCAACGGCGAATGGCACGGTGGACTGTGTTCACAACAATGTTTTTTTAAAGTATTCCTGAGCCCATGTTGTGATTTCCATTACAGTAGCATTCCTGTATGTGATGCAGTGCCGTCTAAGGGCCCGAAGATCACGGGCATCCAGTATAGTTTTCCGGCCTTGACCCTTGTTCCAGATTGTTCTTCAAACTCTTTGCAATTTTTCTCTTGCAATTCAACTCCTTTCTGATATTGCTCCACTATTTTTGGCCGCAGCATTGGGGGAATTGGTGATCCTCTGCCCATCTTGACTTCTGAGAGACACTGCCACTCTGAGAGGCTCTTTTTATACCCAATCATGTTGCCAATTGACCTAATAAGTTGCAAATTGGTCCTCCAGCTGTTCCTTATATGTACATTTAACTTTTCCGGCCTCTTATTGCTACCAGTCCCAACTTTTTTGGAATGTGTAGCTCTCATGAAATCTAAAATGAGCCAATATTTGGCATGACTTTCAACATTTGACATGTTATCTATATTCTATTGTGAATAAAATATAAGTTTATGAGATTTGTAAAAGTGTCCCAACTTTTTGGGAATCGGGTTTATATATATATATATATATATATATATATATATATATATATATATATATATATATATATATATATATATATATATATATATATATATATATACACATACACTCACCTAAAGGATTATTAGGAACACCTGTTCAGTTTCTCATTAATGCAATTATCTAATCAACCAATCACATGGCAGTTGCTTCAATGCATTTAGGGGTGTGGTCCTGGTCCTGAACTCCAAGCTGAATGTCAGAATGGGAAAGAAAGGTGATTTAAGAAATTTTGAGCGTGGCATGGTTGTTGGTGCCAGACGGGCCGGTCTGATGGGATTTTCACGCACAACCATTTCTAGGGTTTACAAAGAATGGTGTGAACAGGGAAAAACATCCAGTATGTGGCAGTCCTGTGGGTGAAAATGCCTTGTTGATGCTAGAGGTCAGAGGAGAATGGGCCGACTGATTCAAGCTGATAGAAGAGCAACTTTGACTGAAATAACCACTCGTTACAACCGAGGTATGCAGCAAAGCATTTGTGAAGCCACAACATGCACAACCTTGAGGCGGATGGGCTACAACAGCAGAAGACCCCACCGGGTACCACTCATCTCCACTACAAATAGGAAAAAGAGGCTACAATTTGCACGAGCTCACCAAAATTGGACAGTTGAAGACTGAAAAAATGTTGCCTGGTCTGATGAGTCTCGATTTCTGTTGAGACATTCAGATGGTAGAGTCAGAATTTGGCGTAAACAGAATGAGAACATGGATCTATCATGCCTTGTTTCCACTGTGCAGGCTGGTGGTGGTGGTGTAATGGTGTGGGGGATGTTTTCTTGGCACACTTTAGGCCCCTTAGTGCCAATTGGGCATCGTTTAAATGCCACAGCCTACCTGAGCATTGTTTCTGACCATGTCCATCCCTTTATGACCACCATGTACCCATTCTCTGATGGCTACTTCCAGCAGGATAATGCACCATGTCACAAAGCTCGAATCATTTCAAATTGGTTTCTTGAACATGACAATGAGTTCACTGTACTAAAATGGCCCCCACAGTCACCAGATCTCAACCCAATAGAGCATCTTTGGGATGTGGTGGAACGGGAGCTTCGTGCCCTGGATGTGCATCCCACAAATCTCCATCAACTGCAAGATGCTATCCTATCAATATGGTCCAACATTTCTAAAGAGTGCTTTCAGCACCTTGTTGAAATAATACTGCACCTTGGCAGTTCTGAAGGTCGAAAGGGGGTCAAACACAGTATTAGTATGGTGTTCCTAATAATCCTTTAGGTGAGTGTATGTATGTATGTATGTATGTATGTATGTATATATATATATATGTATATATGTATATATATATATATATATATATATATATATATATATATATATATATATATATATATATATATATATATATATATATATATATATATATATATATATATATATATACACACACACACACACATCTTTTTTTTGTGTGTATGTGCGTGTGTGTGTGTGGGATTAAAAATTATCAAAGATATTTGAAATTGAACAAAGACATTTGCTTCACATGGTCAAGGAAAGGATAAGAGAGGATTGTAACTGTTGCTCTGTGACTGTTATTCTCTGACTCTCTCCTTTCTTGGTGTCTGCTCTCTCTCTCTCTCTCTCTCTCTCTCTCTCTCTCTCTCTCTCTCTCTCTCTCTCTCTCTCTCTCTCTCTCTGGTAACATTCTATTAATGCTGGGTACAATTAATGGTATGTTATTATGATCTCATACATCTATTTAGTAACTATTTTAAGTGTAACCATAACCAGATTTTGTCATTAAATTCTTTTTATTTTATTTACAAATGATGTGCTAACTAGTTTTGATTCAGGATTAACTTTGATGTGCTATCTATTGCAATACAATATCGTCACATTATAGCAACGTTCTTCCACATATTTTGCTATTGTAACTGGGCTTAAGTTGCAGTGGGTGGTAATAGATAAGAAAAGTACAGCTTTCATCTTTCATCTTGCTGATAACTTTTCTTTAGTCATTCAGCAACCCTGCAGCCTGACCCACCCTTACCTATATATATACAGTATATACACATTTACATATATATATCCCCATTCAAAAGTTTGGGGTCAGTAAGATTTGTTTGGGATATAAATGAATACTTTTATTCAGCAAGGACATTTTAAAGTGACAGTAACATTTACAACGTTACAAAAGATTTCTATTTCAAATAATATTTTTCTTTTGAACTCTGTATTCATCAATATTTTTTGTGGAAAACAATACTTTTTAGGATTATTTATGCACCACAACTGTTTTCAGCATTGATAATAACAAATCTTTCTTGAGCACCAAATAAGCATATTAAAATTTTTCTGAAGGATCATGTGACGATGAAGACTGCAGTAATGGCAGTTTTTAGTTTTTTTTTAAACAGTCATTTTAAATTGTAATATTTCACAGTATCACTGTTTTTACTGTATTTTTGATCAAATGAATGCAGCCTTGTTGAGTATAAGAGACTTCTTCAAACATTAAAGCATTACCGATACCAAACATTTCAACGGTTGTGTGTATATATATATATATATATATATATATATACACACACATCATATTATATATGGTGTATGAAATAAAATGATAAAGCTATCATACCTTAAGTACAGTCTTGTATATTTGAATTCTTTCCATGGGTCTCTGCAAATATGTGTTAACATTAAAGACCTGGGTATCCAGATGTGCCAACTCCGTGTTTGCATATTGCTGGAACACAGTAGAAGAAGAATGGTTATTTACTTCACATTATTTAAAAGAAGGAGCACTTTCTGCCAGACTGAAAACCTCTTGCCTTGAAGAAATGCTGAGTGTTTTTGTCTGATATGCAGGCCTCAGCTTGGGGCAGGCCTGTAATGAACTGGAGATACATCTCAAAGTCTGGTGCATAACTGACAAAACACTGGGCTACATCATCATCTGAGAAGCACATCTCCAGCTTGGGGAGAATACAACTGTGATGGAGGGACAGAGGGACAAATAAGTTAACCCACAATGTGAATGCATATTATATTATATTATATTATATTATATTATATTATATTATATTATATTATATTATATTATATTATATTATATTATATTATATTATATTATTATAGAAAAAAGAGATGTCTTTACCATTCATGGAAACTTGCAATATCCTGATATTACGGAATATATACTCTTTTGACTGAGGATGGTGAGAGGAACTTGAGAGAGCTCGTCTCTAAATACTGCAAAAAGTGCTCCACAAAGAAGTTCATCTCCTGCACAAAACTGTTCTCGCCATCAAGGAGTCCCTTGATCAACCGACTGGAAGTAAGAAAAGATAGACAATTTAGTTTTTCACAAAACCTGCTAATAAAATAGACAATAAAGACATTGATCTGTGCATGCTTTCCAGTGTTGTTATTGTTAACTAGAATGAAAACTATTAAAAATCATTCTCAGTAATTAAAACAAATCTGAAATAAAATAAAACCTAAACTTAAAAACTTAAATATTAGAAATGTTGCCTTTGCAACTAACTGAAATAAAATAATTTTAAGTTGAAGTACTAAAATTACCCAAAACTAAGAAATTTACAAAATAAATATAAAAAATGCAAAAAGCACATCAAATTACTAAAACTTAAATTAAAATAAAAAACAGAAAATATAAAAATAATAAAGATGATAAAATATATTAATACTATAATAGTACTGCTCAAAATATTAATAAATACTATAATAGTATATAAATAATACTAACACTCACATTTTCAAATTCACAATATTTTTACGTTGTAATGCTCTAGTGGTGTTTGATGAACTTCAGGTTGACATTGCCCCAGCCACATTCTAGAACTTTGTGTAATCTATTCTGTTCCCGATCAGAAATGCTTCAATATCACTTTATGTACATAATATTGACCATGAAAACACGTTATTACATTATATTATAATAAACAAACAAATTAAACTTGTGTTTTCAGTTAGCTTAAGTCTTACAGTAAATATGTCAGCCTCATTGGCCTGTACTACGTCCAACATAGAGCGCTGCTCCACACACAGCTGTCACAGACTCTAATATGAACACTCTTCTTTCCAGTGAAATCTGCCACTGGAATTGATTGATAAACAAATTAAAGTAGAATTTGTACGTTGAGTTTTGTTGAGTAAGAACAAAACCTGAGGCAAGGGATATTCCATTGATTGGTCTTGAGTTTTATTTACCTTTGGATCAAACCATATTCATCCTTTGTGAAAAATGTTTTGCCTCTCTCAGGGGATTCTCTTGTCTCTACTTCACGGGCCACTGAAAATATTTCCTTTGAGAAAACAAATCGAAAGATTATTAAAATAATGTAACAACATTTTATGCCAATTCATTGCTATTTCAACTACAGTATATACATACACACATTCACTCACCTTTGTCTTCTTTTCTAGGTACGCCGGGGATACCCAGCCCTGACGGGATGGTGTGATCTTGGTTGGCTTTGTACGGACAAGCCACCTTACAGGATGGGCTGAATCCAGGACCTCCACAAACTGGCCTTCCTTTAGCACAAATGCTTCTTTGTTTCCTCCCAGAGGACGACAATCGGTTTTGGCCACATAAACATCAAATATCTGCAGAATGTACTGGATATTAGTGTTTTATTTTTGTTTGTTTTGTTTTTCTAAAGCAATTTGAGCTACAAGATTTGGATACAAGACTGTTAAACTCTAGTGCAAAGGACAAAACTGTGTGATTGTTACTGATGTGGGTATCTTGTTATGCAGCTTCACCAGTATTGCCCAAAACAAATTTCCCTTAAAAGGGGCAAATAAATGATAAAGTAAAGAGACTGAGTTAATACCTCTCCTCTCTCATCATCTCCATCTGACTCAGAGAATGACTCAGTATTCGCAGAGGACTTGTAGGAATGTATGCGTTTGGGAGATGGTGTGTGACTCAGTGAATCGCAACCTATGCCAAATACAAATGCAATAATACAGAAGAGTACAGTATATTAAGCTTCTTGAATGCATATTATTTCATTATCTCTGGACTTTAAAGCAAACAAACCAAACACCTTGCAGCACAAAGAACTGACCTTTCCCTTTCAGCTGGTCTGTAGTCTTTGGGGATTGTACACTAACACTTTTGTCTTCTTCAGAAGACTGAGTAGTAGGAGCCTCCTTTTTTGACTTCTCTGCCTCTTTTCCCCTGTTTCAGAACATATTAATTTAAATACACTGCAATGTACAGTATTATCCCAAAGTACAGATTGTGTACAATTTTTTTATTATTCTATGCTGCCATCTTTCTTTTAAATTAAGAGTCATTGAAAGGTCTTTACAATGTTAAACTTACCTAGATTGGTATTCCGTCTCAACATCAGGGGCTGTGTCATAATCTGAGTAACAGGATACTAGAGAGGGGACAGAATTACAAGAAACAAATTCAGCCAAGTTCAGCTACAATTGATGTATCCATATATCGGTTATCTGCAGATATTAAAGACTTTATCAGTTTCAGTCAATATTAGCTATATCTCTCTGTTTTTATGTTGAGATTACTTTTGATCTTAATTGATCTCAGCCAGAATTGAATATCAGTGCAGCCGTACTATTATATAGAATGATAAACATTTTAAAGAGACAACTCACTGGAGCTGACTGAAATGAGACTTCTCCTTTTCTCCTGGATCTTGCTGTAGGTGTCATCTGCCGGTAGGTCATAGATGAGTCTCAATGACTCCTCTTCCGTGTTTAAGACTGGAACAATCTCTTTCTCAGAGACAATTTCTGTACCTGGTGTTTGTGCAGTCTGAATTGTTTGTGATGGCTTCTGAGGTTTACCCACCGTCACATTCCCATTGTAACTAATTGCTCCAAACTTGTTTGCAACTTCACATGTATAGATTCCAGCATCTTTGTTTGTAACCCTGGAAATTTCCAGAAAACACCTACCATCTGCATTATGGGTGATTTTGTACCTTTTCCCAGGCCTCAGATCTAATCCATCTTTAAGCCAGCGCATAGTGTCGATTTTACCTTCCACAACACACTCCAGGAATGCAGTGCCACCAAGATCAAGATTCTGGTTCTTGAACACTTCTTTGAAGATTAGACGCATGTCTTTCCTAGTTTTGTAACCTTTGAAAGCGGCTTGTATCTTAATGGCAGCCTCATGCATCTCTGGCTCATCCTCAAAATCTATGTCTATACCAGGGCTGTCCACATTATCATGCTCAACTTGAGAACTTTTCTGTTTGTCAGTACCCACATTTGTGATCTGCTTTAGCGTTGTCTCCTCAGGTTGAGTTACAGATTCCCCTGTAACATCTACTTCAATAATACCCTGCTTCACATTTTTCTGATCTCCATTATCTATGTGTGGTAAGTTCCGTTCAACTTTTGGTAACGCCTTCTGCACATCCCTAAAGGACACTGTTGTAGCCTTCTCTCCGGGAATTTTTTCTTCTTTGAATTTCTGGCTTGTAATGGCAATACTTGTTGCTTTTTCTGTAACATGCTTTGGTACTTTTCCACGATGTTCATCCACAACCTGCTTGACATTTTTCAGCTCTCCACTATCAATGTCTGGTAAATTCGGTTCACCTACCTGTGAATCTCTCTGCACATCCCTAAAGGACACTGTTGTAGCTTTCTCTGCAGAAATTATTTCTTCTTTGAATTTCTGGCTTGCAGTTGCAGAATTTGTAGCTTTTTCTGTAACATGCTTTGGTACTTTTCCATGACGTTCATCCACAACATGCTTGACATTTTTCAGATCTCTGCAATCAATGTGTGCTAAATCTGTTTCACCTTCCAGTGAGTCCCGGTGCACATCCCTAATGGTCAATGTTGTGGTTTTCTGTACAATACTTATTTGCCCTTTGGGTTTCTGGCCTGTAATAGCAATACTTGGTGCTTTTTCTGTAACATTCTTTGTTATTTTTCCATGATGTTCATCCTTGGACTGAACCTTTTCAATTTTTGATCCCATTTCAGATTGGACATTTTGCTTCTCGTAGATTTCATTTTTATCCAATGATTTATTTTTCGGTTCCTTCTTTTCATTCGTGTGGAAGGGATATTCATCAACCTCAGATGGCTTAAAGATGGTGTCCACAATTGGCTTTTTCTTTGATTCCTTATTTAGAGTCGATGCCAATTTGATATGCTCATTCCTTTCCTCTAAATTACATGATTGTTCTTGGGATGCTTCCACGTGTTTGGCCTTTAACTCTTTGAAGACTGGTGGATCTAAGACATAATCTGATATCTTTAAAGTGGTATCCACAGTTTGTTTTATGTCAATATCTCGGTTCTTTGTTTCCAAAACATATGGTTGCCTTTTGATTTCAACATGTTGCTGGGAAACCTTATCCTTAGAGAGAGATAGTGTTATGTCAGCTTGTTTTGAAGCCATTTTGGTCTCCACAGTCGGCTCCATGACAACATCTTGTTTCTTGCCCTTCTTGTCAACAGCTGGATCTTTAACACTCTGGTTGTTTGCTTCAAAAACACTGTACTGGTCTTGGAGTGAAACATCTGGATGTGTGGCCTTACTCTTTGACCGTGGTGGAGGCTGGGGAATGTTTCTGGGTGTTTCCTTGCTCTGTTCATTTGTATCTATGCTTGGAGTTTTCTTCTGAACTTGTCCTGAGATCTTTTCATTGTACTGGTCCACAGAAATCTTAGCAACTTCTTTGGAACCAGTGTCCACCACATTTTTTCTTTGTTTTTCAGGTTCATCGGTCGTAAGAGAAGTAATTTCAGGTTCTTCCATGGTGCAACTAGACACGTTAACCATTTTGGAACTCACATCTCTTCCCCTTTGTCTCACCAATGATTTCCTCTTGACGCCCTGGTCATCTATCAGTTTCTCACAGAGATCCTGGAAGTGAACCTCTGATGGCTCTAAGATAGAGATGTTTGAGTCCTCAGTGGCCATAGCCTGTTTCTTATACACTAGACCACTGTTTGTTTCTTCCATAATGTTTTTCCCTTTTGATCTTAGTGGGGCTTGAGGATGTCTTTACTTCTAGGGGAAGCTTCTGGTGTAAATAATGAAAATGCAACATTACTTATTTATTTTAATTTTTAATTATTTGTAATTACTTACTTATTTCTAAAATATGGGAATAAATGTACCTTTTATAACAAGAGTAGCTGTTGTCTCCACCCTAGCAGCACAGCATTTGTAGACACCACTGTCCTGACATTTTAGATCATGGATTTGAAGGTGTAATTCAGAGCCATCTTGTTTCATCTCATACTTGTTTCCTGGTTTTAGCAATATTGTCCCCTTTTTCCACTGCACAGGAACTCCAGGTTTAGAGAGCTCACAGGTCAAGAACGCCATTTCACCTTCCTCAGCTTCAAGGCTTTGAAGGATCTTGCAGAAGTATATAGGTTGCTCTGTACATGCAGAAGTAAAAAAGTTTGGGTTCTTCAATGTATAAAATAAGTTCTACATGGACAAAGCATTAGAAGCTGCAGATGTTTCACTAAAATAAGCTCCATACCTTTCACTGTAATTAAACTATTAGTCACCAGGCTTCCAGCACAACATTTGTAAGTCCCACTGTCCTGAGCTGTTAACTCATGGATATGAAGCTGTAGTTGACGGCCATCCTGTTTAATCTCATATTTTTTACTAGGCTTAATTATCACTGCTCCCTTCTTCCACTGCACTGAAGCTCCAGGTTTAGAGAGCTCACAGTGCAATATGACTGTCTTACCCTCTTCTGTTTCTTGGTTTTGGAGCTCCTCAGAGAAGAATAAAGGATGTTCTGGTGAGAGAAAACAAAAATGCTTGTCTTTACACACACACAAAAAGATGGAAAACAACATTTAAATGAATTCCCTTACCCTTTACTACAAGAGAAGCAGTCGTCACCATGCTTCCAGCACAACATTTATAAGAGCCACTATCTCCAATTTTCAGGTCATATATTTGAAGCTGCAGCACACAACAATCTTGTTTCATCTCATACTTGTTTCCAGGTTTTAGCAACACTGTTCCCTTCTTCCACTGCACTTCCACACCAGGTTTAGAAAGCTCACAGGTCAGGGTGGTCATCTTACCTTCCTCAGCTTCAAGGCTTTGGAGGTTCTTGCAGAAAAATATAGGTTGCTCTGGATGTGGGGAAATATAAATACATTTTATGTTTTTTTTTTTAATTTGTGGCTTTATTCACAAAACTTGATCTAAATGAATTATCAGAATATGCTAGTTCAATAGCAAGCAATGCTGTCAGAGTGGTACATGGAAGACTACTAGGTCATTCAGAAGTTTCTCTAAAACATGTTCCAAACCTTTCACAGTAACAGAGCAAGTAGTCACCAGGCTCCCAGCACAACATTTGTAGGGCCCACTGTCCTGAGCTGTTAGCTCATGTATATGAAGCTGTAGTTGACGGCCATCCTGTTTAATCTCATATTTTTTACTAGGCTTCAAAAGCACTGTTCCTTTCTTCCACTGCACTGAAACTCCAGGTTTAGAGAGCTCACAGCACAATACTGCTATTTTGCCCTCCTCTGCTGCTTGGTTTTGGAGCTCATCTGAGAAGAACAATGGCTGTTCTGGAGAGGGAAAACTAAAATATTTATATCTTAACATGTTAAAAAAATGGACATGTGAACTGATTAATTAATTAGTTCCAATGTAATTTGTATTTTAAAGGTCAAAATGTGGAGAGATGGTATTTGAATAATTGACTTACCTTTTACCACAAGAGAAGCAGTTGTGTCCAGGCTTCCAGCACAACACTTGTAAGTCCCACTGTCCTGAGCTGTTAACTCATGGATCTGAAGCTGTAGTTGACAACCATCCTGTTTTATCTCAAATTTTTTACTAGGCTTAATTATCACTGCTCCCTTCTTCCATTGCACAGCAACTCCAGGTTTAGAGAGCTCACAGCGCAATATGACTGTCTTACCCTCTTCTGCATGTTGGTTTTGTAGCTCCTCAGAGAAGAATAATGGCTTTTCTGGAGAGGGAAAACAAAATCACACATGCCTTTTCATGTTACATGTTCATCTCAAAATCAAATGAACAGATTAATGAATTATTATGTCAAAGATCAAAATGTAGAAAAATGGCATTTGAAATATTTACTTTCCTCAGTGGATCTCAACCATCACCACCCACCACCCACTGAACACAACAATATTTGAAGGCCCCCCTCACTCCCAATTTCTACCCAATAAATTATTTTTGAGCTTGGAATAACTAGAAAGACGTATATTTACTATAAAAATTGTAATAATTAAAATTATAATAACATTTTAATTTGAGTTGTTTTAGCTTATTTTGGTACTTGCTTTGTCTTATTTTAAATAATTTGAAGTCATCTTGAGGCCCCCTCGGAAGTTTGTTAAGGCCCTCTAGTAGGCCCCGGCCAACTGGTTGAAAAATCACTGAATTACCTTTTACCACAAGAGAAGCAGTTGTGACTAGGCTTCCAGCACAACATTTGTAAGTCCCACTGTCCTGAGCTGTTAACTCATGGATCTGAAGCTGTAGTTGACGGTCATCCAGTTTCATCTCATATTTTTTACTAAGCTTCAAAAGCTCTGTTCCCTTCTTCCACTGCACTGAAACTCCAGGTTTAGAGAGCTCACAGCGCAATATGACTGTCTTACCCTCTTCTGCTTCTTGGTTTTGTAGCTCCTCAGAGAAGAACAATGGCTTTTCTTAAAAGAAACAAAAAAACATATATGCCTTTACATGTTCATCAAAAAACAAATGGACACATGAACAAATTAATGAATTAATTCTAATCAAAGTTCAAAATGTGGAAAAAATCCAATTTGAATAATGCACTTACCTTTTATCACAAGAGAAGCCATTGTAACCAGGCTACCAGTACAACATTTGTAAGTCCCACTGTCCTGAGCTGTAAGCTCATGTATATGAAGTTGTAGTTGAAGACCATCCTGTTTCATCTCATATTTTTTACTAGGCTTCAAAAGAACTGTCCCCTTTTTCCACTGCACTGAAACTCCAGGTTTAGAGAGCTCACAGCACAATATTGCTATCTTGCCCTCCTCTGCTGCTTGGTTTTGGAGCTCCTCTGAGAAGAACAATGTCTTTTCTGGAGAGGAAAAACAAAAACATACATGTTCATCAAAAAACAAATGGACATATGAACAGATTAATTCATTCTTATATCAAAGATCAAAATTTTTAAAATGGCATTTGAAATATTTGCTTTCCTCAGTGGATCTCAACCTTTTTGAACCCCACCCATTGTACACAACAATATTTGACCCCCAGCCCACTGGTTGAGAACCAATGAATTACCTTTTACCACAAGAGAAGCAGTTGTGACTAGGCTTCCAGCACAACATTTGTAAGTCCCACTGTCCTGAGCTGTTAACTCATGGATCTGAAGCTGTAATTGACAGCCATCCTGTTTCATCTCATATTTGTTACTAAGCTTCAAAATCACTGTCCCCTTTTTCCACTGCACTGAAACTTCAGGTTTAGAAAGCTCACAGCGCAATATGACTGTGTTACCCTCCTCTGCTTGTTGGTTTTGTAGCTCCTCAGAGAAGAATAATGGCTTTTCTGTAGAGGGAAATAAAGCATACATGCCTTTACATGTTCATCAAAAACAAGTGGGCACATCAACAGATTAATGAATTAATTCTTATGTCAAAGATCAAAAATGTGGAAAAATTCCATTTGAATAATTCACTTACCTTTTATCAGAAGAGAAGCTGTTGTTACCAGGCTACCAGCACAACATTTGTAAGTCCCACTGTCCTGAGCTGTTAACTCATGGATCTGAAGCTGTAGTTGATGGCCATCCTGTTTAATCTCATATTTGTTACTAAGCTTCAAAAGCTCTGTTCCCTTTTTCCACTGCACTGAAACTTCAGGTTTAGAAAGCTCACAGCGCAATATGATAGTGTTGCCCTCCTCTGCTTGTTGGTTTTGTAGTGCCTTAGAGAAGAACAATGGCTTTTCTGTAGATGGGGAAAAACATGCCTTTATATGTTCATCAAAAAACAAATTAACAAATTTAAAAAATGAATGAATGAATCCTTGTTAAAGATCAAAATGTGGAAAAATTCCATTTGAATAATTCACTTACCATTTATCACAAGAGAAGCCATTGTAACCAGGCTTCCAGTACAGCATTTGTAAGTCCCACTGTCCTGAGCTGTTAACTCATGGATATGAAGCTGTAGTTGACGGCCATCCTGTTTAATCTCATATTTTTTACTAGGCTTAATTATCACTGCTCTCTTCTTCCACTGCACTGAAGCTCCAGGTTTAGAGAGCTCACAGCGCAATATGACTGTCTTACCCTCTTCTGCTTCTTGGTTTTGGAGCTCCTCAGAGAAGAACAATGGGTGTTCTGGTGAGGGAAAATAAAAATATCTCAATAATATCCAATTGAAATTTTAACAACTTCATTACATAAAAATACACACCTTTCACGTCAAGAGATGCTGAGGTCACCAAGCTACCAGCACAACATTTGTAGATACCACTGTCCTGACTGTTTGACTCATGTATCAGAAGCTGCAATTTACAGACATCTTGCTTCATCTCATATTTGTTTCCTGGTCGAAGTAACATCATTCCCTTCTTCCACTGAGCTTCCACTCCAGTTTTAGAGATCTCACAGCTCAGTATGGCAGTCTCACCTTCTTCAATTTCTTGTCTTTGGAGCTCCTCACAGAAATACAGAGGTTGTTCTGTATTTCAGAAAATAAGTATGTTAATGTTAATTAAAGTGTATTCTAACTCATCTACATTGAATATAGTATACCTTTCACTTCCAGAGATGCTGAGGTCACTAGACTACCAACACAGCATGTGTAGACACCACTGTCTTGGCTTGTGAGCTCATGGATATTAAGCTGCAGTTCGCCACCATTCTGCTTTATTTCATACTTTCTTCCAGGCTTTAGCAGCACAGATCCCTTCTTCCAATTTACGGCAGCCCCAGGTTTTGAAAGCTTGCAGCAAAGAAAGGCAGTTTCCCCCTCCTCTACTTCTTGACACTCAAGCATCTTGATGAAGTACAAAGGATGTTCTGAAAAATAAATAGTAAATAAATAAGAATATAAATACAGTACATATTTTATTTTGTTCTTATTTTTGAAATACATATTTTATTATTGTGCTTTTTTGTCCAGGAAGGGTCAAAAGACCTGATGACATTCAGTATAAAAATACAAAAAAATATGACCCTCTAATGTCACTGCTCTCACCTTTGACTACAACAGATGCCGTGGTAACCAAGCTTCCAGAGCAGCACTTGTATGTGCCACTATCCTGACGTGTCAGGTCATGGATCTGTAGCTGTGTTTTGCAGCCATCTTGTTTCATCTCATATTTGTTTCCTGGCCTCAGTCGTATTGTCCCCTTCTTCCACTGCACTTCAGCTCCAGGTTTAGAGAGCTCACAGCAAAGGAAGGCTGTCTCACCTTCCTCTGCCTCCTGGTTATGGAGTTCCTCACAGAAGAAAAGAGGTTGCTCTGAAAAGGGAGAGCAAATTGATGTTAACTAACTTTGCAGAAAACTGTTTCTTTTCGTCTTTTACTAAACATACAGCATAAAGATACATTTCCAAGCATTAATTAAAAACCCAGATTATCTAACACAAACACTCTGTTGCAAACCTTTAAGGATGCACTAATATCAACATTTTGTCCGATACCAATGTTATGGCCAGAATTAAAAATCTACACTTTTTTTCACATTAAAAATATTACAGTTCAAACAATCAAATATTCAATTGACTGATACTGATACATTTAAATATAAACCATAACTTTTATGGTATACTGGGCATACCTACCTTTGACAATAATATTAGCCCGTGTTTCTAAGTTGCCAGCACAGCATCTGTAGATGCCACTGTCTTGACTTGTGAGGTCACGGATCTGTAGTTGTGCTTCATTGCCCTCTTGCGTCATTGCAAACCTCTGTCCATTCTTCAGGAGCATTGCCCCCTTCTTCCACTGTATTGGTTCTCCAGGTTTAGAGAGCTCACAGCACAAGAAAGCTGTTTCACCTTCCTCTAATTCTTGGTTTTGAAGCTCTTCACGGAAAAACAAAGGGCGCTCTGTGGTATAAGAGTAAGGTATAAGGAGAAGAAACAGTGGTAAAATAAATGTTCAATATGCAAAAAAAAAAAAAAAAAAAAAATGCTTGTATTTAATGAATGATGAATGCATCTTATAAAATGTCACTGAATATTTTCGTATTTTTATTGACATTCAGTTCATGCATAGATCAAATCCTCAAAATCAAATAATACTGTATATAGACAAGCAATTATTTTGGTTCATACCTTTCACAGTAATACTGGCCCTTGTCTCAATGCCATCGGCACAACACCTGTAGGCCCCACTGTCCTGACTTGTGAGGTCATTGATCTGTAGCTGTAGCTCACATCCATCCTGTTTCATCTCATATTTGTTACCCGGTCTAAGCAGAACTGCTCCCTTCTTCCACTCAACTGCAACTCCAGCTTGTGACAGTTCACAGCACAAGAAAGTAGTCTCACCCTCTTCTGCCTCTTGGTTTTGGAGCTCTCCGCAGAAAAACAAAGGACGCTCTGAAATGTAGTAAGCAAAGAACCCTTAAGTATATGTGATATTTCCAATAAATATTGTACAAGTTAAGTTCTGATATGAATAAGTTGTAAGCATTTACAATAAGTTTTCATTAGTTAACATTAGTTAATGCATTAAATAAAATGAACTAACTATCAGCAATATATTTTTTTACAGCATTTATTAACCTTAGCTGATGTTAGTTAATAAAAATACAATTGTTCATTGTTCATGATAATTCACAGTTCATTAACTAATGTTAACATACAATTTGAATTTTAAAAAAATTAAAATTTTGAAATTAAAATTGAATGCTTTAAAAGTATTTTTCATTGTTAGTTCATGGTAGTTAACGTAGTTTACTAATGTTAACAAATGAAACCTTATTGTAAAGTGTTACAGAATAAACAATGGGTAAATCTACCAAAGCAATTTCATTCTCTGAAACAATACTTTTTGTGACTGACAACAACTGAAATATGGACCAGGAGTACCACTTAAAAATAAAAGTAACGAATTTATCAATTGATTCATTAAAGAAATATTTAATCATTTTAATAAATAAATAAAAATGTAAAAATATGAAAAAACATTCAAAAATTGCCCAATTCAAGTTTTAAATACAGTTAAATGTATCAAATATTATTGTTATTAATAATAAATATATAACAATAAATTCATTAAGTTATATATATATATATATATATATATATATATATATATATATATATATATATATATATATTCTAATGAGCAAATGTGTATTAAGCAGTTCCTACCTTTGACTGTAAGAGTAGCACTACTCTGCATGTCTCCTGTATCGCACAAGTAAATCCCAGCATCCTCTTTTCTGACTTTGTGAATTAGAAGAATATTACGTTTCCCATGTTTCAAAGGTTCATACTTTTCCCCAGGGAGCAGGGTTACATTATTTCGTTTCCAGGTTACAGGTGTGCAGGAGTCAGAAGTCAAACAGCACAGGGTGGCAGAATCTCCCTCAAAAATGATCATGTCTTTCAGGTTTTCCTCAATGAAAACTATACACAGAGAATGCACTTTAGAGTACGAAGTTAAAACAATTCATTGCATTTGGTAAACTTTTCTATATCGATACGGCATGTCTGCTGTTTAACACTAAAATAAATTAAAAAGTTAAAAATGAGGATCTGTGCACTCACCTTTAGGTTTGCTGTTTACACGCAGATGAGCAGAAGTCTTTTCATTTCCCACCACAAACGACACAACACCTGACTCTTCAGGTGTGGTCATAGTGAGCACCAGATGGTGTTCTTTGCCACAGATACTCATCTGGTTCATCTCGTTCTCCTGCAGTACATTGGAACCAAGCCACCAAACCCCATCAAGGATGTTCTTGTGTGAAAGCTCACACACAAAGCGGGCGCTCTCGCCTGCAGTAACCGCCAAGTCACGCAGTCCTTTCACAATCCTCACACGCTCTGTAAAAGAAACATTAACCGAATAAAGGAATGCACAGGAGTCCTTGGATTTCAATTGTATTTGAAAGCAAACTGAAATTTCACTGTTAAATAGGCTTGTTATGATTGTACCTATCACTCTGAGGGTTGCAGAGGTCTTCTTGCCTCTGACGCTACATGTGTACACGCCAGCATCCTCCACTCTCAGTTTCCTAATTTCGAGCTCCTGAGTGGCACCTTTACGGTGAAGGGTATATCGCCCACCCTGTGTGATCTGATTTTCATCTTTTCTCCAGGTCACTGGGGCATTGTCGCTAGAGAGTAAACAACTAAAGAGGACAGAATCCCCTTCTACTGCTTCTTGACTCTCAAGCTCTTTCTCAAAGAACACAGAGGCAGCAGCTGTGAGAGGTGTGAGGAGAAGTGTGATCACAACAACAGCTCAAAAGTATTTGGAGTATTTTGCAAATTAGAAATTGTGTATGTTAATTGGTATAGTTTATGATATGAAATGACACTATGTGTGTATGACCCTGTGATTCATGAAAGGTATCATACAGGGTTCATGAAAGGATCATGTATCAACAGTGGTGGAAATGAGATTCAGTTGGGGGACCCTAATTGAGGAGACGGGGATTTTTTCATCATTATAGGGCAGTTTTAGATCTATTTTAGATTTCTAAAATAGAAATAAACATACATTACCATTAAAAAGTTTGGGGTCAGTAAGATCTTTTAAACATTTTTGAAAGAACTCTCTTAGGCTCACCAAGGCTGCTTTTATTAAAAAAAATACGGTAAAATATTTTTGGTAAAATATGGTAATAACTTTTTATTTTACAATGTAATTTACATTCTGAATTTTCCACAGCCATTCCAGTCTTCAGTGTCACATGATCCTTCACAAATCATTCTAATTGGCTGATTTGGTGCTAAATAAACTTTTTCTTATTATCACCAGTGTTGAAAACAGTTGTGCTGCTTAATATTTTTGTGCAAACAGTGATATTTTTTCAGGATTCTTTGATAATTAGAAAGTTCAAAAGGACATTTATTTACAATAGAAAGCTTTTATAACATTATAAATGTTTTTACTTTTGATTAATTTAACATACTGACCCCAAGCATTTGAACGGTAGTGTACATGCACATCAATGTATCTATATTACATTTGCATACATTTCATGTTTTGTCTAAATGCCATGCTTTCTTATGTGTTTTCACAGGCACATTTAAAAAAGCAAAAATACTGCTGTGTAGGTGCACAATGTAGGATGCATTGGCTGCATTTATTCTGGTTGCATTCAAGATCAAGATGCAACCACAGTTGTAAAACCTGTTAAATTTATAACTTGTACAACTTTCTTGAAGCTACTGAGTGTAAACTAAATCCACTTAATATCCCTAAATGTAACCAGTTTGAATGCCATGCTCCTGGTCACCCCGCAATCCATCATTTCCAGTTCTGGGTATCATACAGTGTTTACAGCACTGTAAAAATGTTGTCAAGATATTGGGTATGTATGGATATGGGTATATTAGTATGTATGCAAGGACAAAACTGATCTATGCATGATTTCTTTGTTTAAATTTTTGATTTGACTGAATAATTTTTTTAAATTTGTGTTATTATTAAACGTTGTGTGAACTCAATGACAAGTTCATTAAAGCGGCATTGGACCTACCCCTAACATTAACTTCAGCTGTTGTCTTCTGGTCTCCCACAATACAGCTGTATTCCCCAACATCCTTAGGTAGGATATTTTTAATGTGCAATTCAGCAACCAATCCCTCCTGCTTGATCTTGTATTTAGTTCCATTGCTGAGCTCCTCGTCCCCTCTCAGCCATATTACTGGTACCCCAGCCTTGGACAGCTCACAATGCAGAATAACAACACCTCCCTCAGAAGCTTCTTGGTTTTTTAGGTTTTGTTTGAACGTTACTGGCGTGGCTGAAGAGTAGCACATTAGCATGTTAGCTCATAATGAGCTCAAGTGACAATAAAAGCTCAATTTTCTTTTTTTAAACTCATCATCCATACCGAACACTCTGACTGTGGCTTTGGTCTTCTGCTCCCCACAAATGCAACTGTAGATTCCACTGTCTTCAGGCAAGGCTTTCATGATGATCAGCTCCCTTGTAACATCACATTCTCTGATTTGATACTTATACCCAGACCTGAGGAGCTCTTCCCCTTTCCTCCATTCAACAGGACATCCAGCTTTTGAGAGCTCACAGTGTAATACGAGTGTATTTTCTTCTTCAACTTCTTGATTTTTCAACTTGACTTTAAAAGTGATAGGTGGAACTGGAAGCGTCAACCAAAAGAGATATGCCTGATTATTTCACAACAAAACCATGCAGGCCCTCAAAGCACAGCGAAGCAGAAGACTACAGCACGAGAAGCAATTAAAAAAATCATAACAGCAAGCCAAAAAAAAAAAAAAGTCCAAAATGTGCCAAGCCGCCTCTGCAAAATATCTGCTTGCCTTACCCTTAACAGTTAGCTCAGCAGTTGACTCAGAATCTTTGGTTTTACATGAATAGCTCCCAGCATCACTTGCTTCAACATTGCGTATGACTAGTTTGGTGAATGTTCCCTCTTGCTTCATTTCATACTTGTCATTAGGTTTGAGAATAACTCTTCCTTTTCTCCAGTCGACTTGAGTGCCGGGTTTAGAGAGCTCACACCTCAACACAGCTTGCCCACCTTCTTTAGTTACTTCGTTTTGGAGTTCTCGTTTGAAAGTGACAGGTAGAGCTATGAAAACCATGAAAAATGTATTCAAGTTAAGTTTGAGAATGAAATTGGACCGAAAGAGGAAAGCCACTACTAAAGCAGTCAATCAATATCTGATCTTTCAGTAGTAGCGCATACCCTTGACTTTGACTTCTGCTGTTGTCTTTTCCTTTCCCGTAGTGCAGCTGTAGAAGCCAACATCATCAGAGTTGGCATTCTTGATGAGTAGTTCAGCAATCCTTCCCTCGGTCCTCATCTGGTATTTTTCTCCAATTTGCAGCATCTCTTCATCCCTCCACCATTTCACCGCGGCGCCTGGTTTGGAAAGCTCGCAACGCAAAGCAACAGTGTTGCCCTCCACCACTTCTTGATTTCTCAAGTTTTGTTTGAACGTGATTGGGATAGCTAAGAAATTGTAAATATATTTGTGTCACCTAAGAAGAATATTTGACAAAATTGGTAATTATGTAATCATTTGTTTGAGTTTCGTACCATTGATTTTAACCGTTGCTTTGGATGTCTGATCGGGGCATACACAAAAGTAGACTCCACTGTCTTCAGGTACGGCTTTCCTGATAACAAGCTCAATTTTAGTTGCAATCTGTCTCATTAGGTACTTTTCTCCAGGCTTAAGGGCTTCCTCTCCCTTCAACCACTCCACATCAGCAATGGCTTTTGAGAGTTCACAGCGCAAGGTGACGTTGTTCCCTTCTTCACTCTCTTGATTCATAAGTTCTTGTTTGAAAGTGATGGGAAGAGCTATACAAAGCAGATGTTGCATATCTGATAATGTTTTCTAAAAAACCTTTTCATAACTTTTCAAATTTGCTAATGCTCAATGACAGGAACTTGCATTTGAAAACTTCCTGGAACACAATCATACCATTAACTTTGATGGTGGCTTCGGTCTTTTGATCTCCACATACACAGCGATAAACTCCACTGTCTTCTGGTTGTGCTTTCCTTATTAATAGTTCTGCTTTTGTTTCTTTGTGTCTCAGTTGATATTTTTCTCCAGTCTTGAGCATTTCTTCTCCTTTCCACCACTCTACTCGAACTCCTGCCTTAGAAAGTTCACAGTGCAAAGTGACACTGTTCCCCTCCTGAGCTTCCTGGTTCTTTAGAGTTGCTTTAAAGGTAGCAGGGAGTCCTTCAGAAAGCCAAGAATTGAGAAAGCCTGTATTTATGTATTGAAAATTATAGGCTCTTCAAAAGTGTGAATGTTGTGTCTTCCCACCAAAGTGTTACCAAAAACTTACCACTTTTTCTGCTCAACTACATCAGGCAAAGTCCTAAATAAATTGGGGTTCCTCTATCATCTAAATAAATTGGGGTTAATTTTATTTATGCATTATGTACACCAACACACTATAGCTCTTCATAACCAGCCCATGCGGTAATGAATTGGGCAAGATCATGGTAAAAGCTACATATGAAGGGATTTCTGATATCAAGACTCTTCTGATGTCAAATATGGAGTGTAATTAGAGGATATGAATTTAAACATCATGTAATGAAAATCCAACAGTGATTTATATCACTGTTGAGAGATTAATTAAACCTGTGCAGTGGGTTTGTTTAATGCCATGTAAGCATTCTATAGGCCTTAATCAGGGTAACGCCATATTTAATTTTAGGCAGGAATGAAAACAAGACTTTGAGGGATAGAAGTACAGTGCATTCAATGGATTGCACTGCTGTTTAACAAAATATTGATTGTTCAGTTGACAAAATATCTTTCAGAAGAAAAAAAAAAATCAGAAGACAAAAACTTCTAAAAAAAAGTTCTGAGTTGTGAAAATGTTCTGATTTAGGGCCTTTATGCAGTGCTTGCCAATGTAAAGACAATAAGTCTATCCCGCACAGCCACAATTTAGTCCTCATTAAATTCAATATGGCATCTAACCTGACTAAGGTCAATAGTAGCTGTGGAGGAAATGAAACAAAAATCACATGGTCATGAAAATGAAATGCATATGAAATCCATAATGTCAAAAATTCAGCAGTAATTCATATATTACCTTGAACCATCAATTCGGCTGTTGATTGTGAATCTTTGGTTTTGCAGGTGTAATTTCCTGCATCACCCTCAACAAGGTTATTTATAGCCAGTGTGGTTAATCGTCCCTCCAGTTTCATACGATATTTGGCTCCGGCTTTCAGAATTACTCTACCTTTTCTCCATTCGACTGGAGCACCAGGCTTTGAAAGTTCACAGATAAATACGGCACTCTCACCTTCTATAGACACCTGGTTCTGAAGCTCTCGCTTGAATGTAATTGGAAGAGCTGAGAAAATATTGGCATTTAATGACTTTTAATTTTGAACCGTTACCTCACAGGTGGAAATCATATATGCAATATTGTTCAAATGTTTGTGGTCTGTAAGATTTATGGTGTGTTCACACATGTAATTCAGTTGTCTTGGTTCTTTTGGTCCAGACCAAAAAATAAAATACATTTAGTTCTGGTTCACTTAGCATTCATACTGTCATTTTTAACACTGAAATTAAAGATACAAAAAAATTAGCTATAACATATGTTTTGATGCAGAACTTACTGAACATCCAAAACAATGCTGTGTGCTGTTGTGCGTACATATGATGGTATTTTTACCAGCTGAGAACCCTTGAAGAGCTTATAAAATGTGTTAAGGTCAAAACAGCAGCAGGAATTCCTTCGTCACACAGATCTGCTGCGAGGAGACACTGTTCTGACACCTGTACCAAACTGTAATGGGCAACATAGCCCCTATGACAAGAAGAACCAGGTATGCTTGAGCATTCTGTCCTTTTTAGGGTCGCATCTTGTGACATCACGTCCTGTTTTTGGTATATGTCTTTGGTCCGTGTTGCCAGTACCGTCACAAGGGCTGTGGCAAGTGTGCGACCGCACAGGGCCTCGTGCCTCAACAGGGCCTCGTGAAAAGTAAAGTGACAGCTAACTTGATGATGTAAAGTCAATAGTTAATGTTCATGTTCTTGTCCTTCAATATACTAAAATAGTTTAAAAGACATGAGAAAATGAGACTATGTATCGTGATGCTGTATTATTCTGCTTGTTAAAAATGTATTATGCAATAACAATATTTCTCTGTGCGTGAGACAGTGATTCATGCGCATACATATACATGTGAGTCAGTGTGGCATTGCACGTCAAGTTTGTAGAGAGCTTTAATCATTCCATTCAAATTCTGATTTTGGCCGCCACTGAAATGGTTAACCATAGATATTACCAAAGAAGTTCAAGTAAATACACTAGAAATCCACGCTCATTGAAGGATGTGCATTTATTGCATGGATGGAGAAAGCATGATGCCTGCAGGATTTCATCTAACGGCATGCACAAAGGTTTTTTTATTTAACACTATAAAGTTAAATAAGCTTATAGCCTAACTATTACGCACCTTTCGAAACATCAGTGAGAGCAACGACACCGCAGAACGAGTGTAACCTACTCGATCTCCAGAGATTTGAAAAGTTTTTAAATCTGAAAACTGCAAAAAGCAGCAAAATTGTCAGACATCCATTTAGCGCAGGAAAACAACTGAAAAACAGTGCTGGTTGTTCTCTCAATACTGTCTGTTTATTTTACTGATTCAGGCCATTTTGCAAACGAGTTGACCCATTCATAATATAAGCATCAAAATGTGCGCAAAATTCAGTTACACAGTTTAACTTCTTGAACCTAATGCTGTTAAACTGAATATACAATTTT
This sequence comes from Paracanthobrama guichenoti, assembly GCA_018749465.1. Taxonomy (NCBI): domain Eukaryota; kingdom Metazoa; phylum Chordata; class Actinopteri; order Cypriniformes; family Gobionidae; genus Paracanthobrama; species Paracanthobrama guichenoti. Next base: position 7,479,892 of record CM031950.1, read on the forward strand.
TTTTCCTTAAATATCCACAAATTCTCATCACTGTAGCAACAGCAGACATCAGTTAATACAACCCCCTCCCCACGGCCCTTGCACATCACGTTCACACAGGGCCTTGCACCCCACTTGTGACGGGCCTGCGTGTTGTGTTCATATTTCAGTCGAAACATGAGTTTGTTTGGAAGCAGACCGAGACCCAACTTTTCAGAGGTCTCCGCACCAATGTTCAGATGGCAGCGTTCACACTTTTGACCAATTTTTCAAACCAAAACTGCCAAGTGTGAACACACCCTAAATGTCTCTTATGCTCATAAAGCCTGCATTTATTTGATCAAAAATACAGTAAAAACGATAATATTGTGAAATTTATTATTTCAATTCAAAACAGCTGCCTTCTATAAGTGTTTTAAAAAGTATTCCTATGATGGCAAAGATTTTTTTTTTTCAGGATTCTCTGATGAACAAAGTTCAAAAGAACAGCATTTATTTGAAATATAATTCTTTTATAACATTATAAATGTCTTTACTGCCACTTTTGATCAATTTAATGCATCCTTGCTTAATAAAACTATTAATTAAAAATATAGATATTTTGAATGGTAGTGTATAGGTGCTGGTCATATAATTAGAATATCATCAAAAAGTTGATTTATTTCACTAATTCCATTCAAAAGTGAAACTTGTATATTATATTCATTCATTACACACAGACTGATATATTTCAAATGTTTGATTATAACTGACAACGAAGGAAAATCCCAAATTCAGCATCTCAGAAAATTGTAATATTACTTAAGTCCAATACAAAGAAAGGATTTTTAGAAATCTTGGCCAACTGAAAAGTATGAACATGAAAAGTATGAGCATGTACAGCACTCAATGCTTAGTTGGGGCTCCTTTTGCCTGAATTACTGCAGCAATGCGGCGTGGCATGGAGTCGATCAGTCTGTGGCACTGTTTAGGTGTTATGAGAGCCCAGGTTGCTCTGATAGTGGCCTTCAGCTCTTCTGCATTGTTGGGTCTGGCATATCGCATCTTCCTCTTCACAATATCCCGTGGATTTTCAATGGGGTTAAGGTCAGGCGAGTTTGCTGGCCAGTTAAGAACAGGGATACCATGGTCCTTAAACCAGGTACTGGTTGCTTTGGCACTGTGTGCAGGTGCCAAGTCCTGTTGGAAAATGAAATCTACATCTCCATAAAGTTGGTCAGCAGCAGGAAGCATGAAGTGCTCTAAAACTTCCTGGTATACAGCTGCATTGACCTTGGACCTCAGAAAACACAGTGGACCAACACCAGCAGATGACATGGAACCCCAAACCATCACTGACTGTGGAAACTTTACACTGGACCTCAAGCAACGTGGATTGTGTGCCTCTCCTCTCTTCCTCCAGACTCTGGGACCCTGATTTTCAAAGGAAACGCAAAATTTACTTTCTTCAGAGAACATCACTTTGGACCACTCAGCAGCAGTCCAGTCCTTTTTGTCTTTAGCCCAGGCGAGACACTTCTGACGCTGTTTGTTGTTCAAGAGTGGCTTGACACAAGGAATGCGACGGCTGAAACCCATGTCTTGCATACGTCTGTGTGTAGTGGTTCTTGAAGCACTGACTCCAGCTGCAGTCCACTCTTTGTGAATCTCCCCCACATTTCTGAATGGGTTTTGTTTCACAATCCTCTCCAGGGTACGGTTATCCCTATAGACACAGAGCTTTGTGAACAGCCAGCCTCTTTGGCAATGACCTTTTGTGTCTTGCCCTCCTTGTGCAAGGTGTCAATGGTCGTCTTTTGGACAACGGTCAAGTCAGCAGTCTTCCCCATGATTGTGTAGCCTACAGAACTAGACTGAGAGACCATTTAAAGGCTTTTGCAGGTGTTTTGAGTTCATTAGCTGATTAGAGTGTGGCACCAGGTGTCTTCAATATTGAACCTTTTCACAATATTCTAATTTTCTGAGATACTGAATTTGGGATTTTCCTTAGTTTTTCAGTTATAATCATCAAAATTAAAATAAATAAACATGTAAAATATATCAGTGTAATGAATGAATATAATATACAAGTTTCACTTTTTTAATGTAAGCATCTGTATATTTAACATACTTTAACTTACCTTTGACTTTCACTTCTGCTGTGGTCTTTTGGCCTCCAGTAATACAGCTGTATATTCCAGCATCTTCAGGGAAAATATTAGTTATTTCCAACTCAGCTGTCCTTCCATCCAGCCTCATCTGGTACCGTGGTCCTGGAAGGAGCGGTTTATCTCCTCTCCACCATTGCACAGGTACTCCAGCTTTGGAGAGCTCACAGTGTAAGGTTATAGATTCCCCTTCCAGAGCTTCTTGGTTTTTAAGTGTTTCTTTAAAAGTAGCAGGAGCACCTGGGCAACCACCATATGTGTTATAACATAAATTCTGTATCAATAAAAAAAACTCAATAAAACAAAACCTTACCAAGAATTTTGATTGTAGCTTTGGTCTTTTGGTCTCCACAGACACATCTGTAGACTCCACTGTCTTCAGGCACGGCCTCACAGATGATCAGCTCAACTGATGTGTCTCGTTCTCTCATCTTATACTTCTCCCCAGGTTGGAGCAGCTCGTCTCCATTCCACCATTCTACTGGGACACCGGTTTTGGAAAGCTCACAATGCAATGTTATCATCTTACCTTCCTCAGCTACCAGGTTTTTCAACTTCTCTTTGAAAGTGACAGGTTGAGCTGCAGAACAAAAAGAAACAAAAGTGCATTTATAAGTGCACAACTGTTTTTTTATAAGTTTCATATAACTTTTGTTTCATATAACACCTGTATATACTGCGCATAAAAATCATTAAAAGCAAAAATTGCTTTATAAATATAAAACACATGATATTTTATAATATTAATAAACAAATAAAAATAAAAAACTTATTTTGGATGTTTGATTAATGAATTGAACTAGCTTACCACTAACAGTAACGTTGGCTGATGTCTGGGCAGTTTCACTTGTACAGCTATAGACTCCATTATCCTCTTGTGTCAAATTGAAAATCTTCAGCTCTAGCATGCAGCCTCTCTGTCTGATCTTGTACTTCTCTCCGGACTTGAGCAGGTTGTTCCCCTTTCTCCACTCAACAGGGGTGTCTGGTTTGGATATCTCACAATGTAAGATTATACTGTTTCCCTCTTCAGCGATTTGATTTCTTAACTTCTGTTTGAACGTGATGGGCTGAGCTAAGGAAATAAATAAGCATAAAAAAGAATAAATAAGCTCCATTTTCAGCATTTAGATCACGGGAGAAGCAAAGTCTTCATATTCAACATCTTGTCTTACTTTGTATTTTGATAATGGCTTTGGTCATTTGATCTTCACACATACAGATGTACGTGCCACTGTCCTCAGGCACTGGATTTCTGATTACCAGCTCCAGTATGGTGACTATGTGTCTCATCTGATACTTCTCGCCAGGACAGAGAGTTTGTTCACCTTTCAACCATTCCACAGGGATTCCAGCTTTAGAAAGCTCACAGCGTAATGTTATATTTTTCCCCTCCTCTGTCACTTGGTTCTTGAGCTCTTTAACAAACGATATAGGAACCGCTGGAAAAGAGGAAATGGTACAAGTGAAGCTACAAGATAGCTGATTATCAAAGACAAATGTTATGAATACATTTTCATAGTAATCAGTACCATTGACTGTAACAGTAGCCATAGTTTTTTGGTCTCTGCAAATGCATGTGTAATTCCCAGAGTCTTCTGGCTTCAGATTATGTATTGTAAGAGAAATGCAAGATTTCCTCTGCCTCATGTGGTACTTCTCACTAGATTTTAGTGTCTCAGGTCCTTTGCGCCAGACAAACTGGACGCCGGGTATAGAGTATTCGCACGTCAGCATCACACTTTCTCCCTCTTTGACCTCCTGGTTCTGAAGTGCTTTTGTAAACTCAGCGGGGATAACTAATGCGAAACAAACATAAAGATGATGTAATTTTAGAAGAGGTTAGTAAAACTAAAACTTTCCAAATGGTAGAGACATCTAAAATACCTTTAACAGTCAAAGTGGCTTTACTGCTGACCGATCCTGCATCGCACTCGTACACCCCTGCGTCACTGTCTTTCACATCACGGATGGCCAGCCTGGCCTCATTTCCAGATCGACTAACTAAGTACTTTGAGGAATTCCAGATTAAACAGCCATCTTTGTACCAAACAATATGACATGGCTTTGAGGTCTTGCATAACAGCATCAAACTTCCGCCTTCAATTGCTTCTGTGTCCTCCAATGCTTTAGTTATTGTGGGGCGTCTCTCTGTTATTCAAAGAGGTTATAAGAAATGATATATAACATTATCTATTTATAATAACAAATCAGTAAAAGACATATTGACTAGTTTCATCTCAAAATGCCTTCTTATGAGCATTATTAACAGCAATCCACTATTTCAAGCCTATATGCCACATGCACCTTGTCAAGTGTCATGATTTATAATAGTTACCCCTGACTAACAGTGACGCATATGATCTTTTATCCCCAGCCTCGAAGGAGATGGTGCCGGTGTCTTTGCGTGCAAGCTGTTTGAAGGTAAGGGTGTGGTAGCCACCAGGCATCATCTTGATCTCGTTAAGATCATTAGTGTAGAGCAATGTCTCATCCAGGTACCATTTAACATCAGTGTAGTCACTTGGGCAGATCCGACACTTAAAGATGATGGTATCTCCTTCTAGACACTCTTTATCTTCTAGCTCATCCACAATGACCACTTTTTGACCTGAGGGCCAGATTCATATGAAAAATGCAATTTCATGAATTCATGAAATGACTATAAAATAGTGTCCAAACACTTTATTCTAGTTACGCATCTTAGATTAACTTTTTTTAAAGGTATATAATTTTGAAAGAATTTTAAAGCATTTGTTGTTTGGCTACCTTGAACTGTAAGTAATGCCCTGCTCTGCATTGTCCCAACGTCACAGGTGTAGATTGCACTGTCACTTTTCTCCAGATTGAAGATGGTCAGAGTGAGGACAACATCCTTTTTCTTCATAATGTACTTTTGTCCAGAGCTGAGCAACATCAGGCCTTTTAACCAGGTCACGGTTGTAGCGGGCTTCCTGGTTTCACACGCCATGATCACGGTGCCCTTTTCCTCTGCACACAAATCCTTCAGCTCCTTCGCAAATGTTTGTTGCAAGTCTAAATGCATAACAACAAAAGAGAGAGTAACAGTGTAAACAACATTCAGCAATCACTGCAAAAGCTGTGAGCCAACTCAAATTTATAATAGTGAATAAGGAAATATTTACCTCTGACATCTAATCTTGCCCTTGTAGCAATCCCATCAGCCTCACAGCAGTACTCTCCTGAGTCCATTATGGCTGCATTATGGATGATGAGCTTCACCAAATGATCCTTTTGGGTAATTTCATATTTTGGGCTGACTCTAATTAGTCGCCCATTTTTCAGCCATTTAACTGTTGCATCAGGTTTGGTGATCTCACAGCTGAGCTCTGGATCTTCACCGGGTGTCGCTTTAACATTTAGCATATCCCTAAACACTCTCACAGGCTTCTCTGAGAAAACAGAAGAGACAGAGAGTAAGCAATGCTGAAAATGGAAATTTGCATTATTTGTGATATTTAAAATATCACCTTTGACGAACAACATAGTCCTGCAACTGAGATCTTTGATGGTAAAGACCACTTCGCCGGCATCATATATAATAACTTCCTGAATGCTCATTGTGTATTTGCGCCCCTTGTTAGTGACTATGATTCGTCCATTGCTGACAATCAGTTGGCCATTCAAGATCCACAATGCTTCATCAATGATATCATGGGACAGGACACACTCAAAACTGCAGTTTTCCCCTTCCAGCACAGTTGTTGTTCGTATGCGTTTGGTAATGGTAATGCGCAGGTCTGAAAAAAGTCCCTCAGTTCAAATAAAATGTATTTTTTTAATTTTGATTTTTTTTTAGATTCAAGATTTTAATTAGATTCAATTAAAGATTATGAAACCTACCACGAACTATGACTTTCGCTTTAGTTTGGCTGCAGCCAATATCACAGCTGTACTCCCCTCCATCGTCCTTTCTCAGCTCGCGAATTATAAGAGTCAATGACTTTCCCACATGGAGAATCTCATACTTCTCATTGGCGGTCAGAATTCCTCCATCTTTCCTCCATACAGGTGTTACAGATGACTTGGAAACCTCACACTTCAGAAGGACTTCCCCACGCTCCTCACCTGCTACATCCTCCAGTGACCTGAGGAACACTGCTGGCTTCTCTAAGAGACACATAAATGGCCGATATTAGAAATCTATACCAAAGAAAATTAACACTTACTTGAATGAGTGAATTTACAAAAAAAAACATTTGCTATTAGAACAAAATATAATAATAGAGGACAGATGCTGAGTCACGGAAGGAAAAGAATGTCAATGCTTTTTGTATTCTCTCCCATAATGCTGGTTAGATTGTCTCTAAATTCTGGTTTAAAAACAGATGGCGAGTATTATAACCACTGGATTTAAAAGGTAAGTTGATTATAAAGATTTGTATTTAATGTATTGTAACAGTACGTTTATATGCATGAACTTGAAAGAAAATTAAAAATTAATTGAAAGAAAGAGTGCTCTTAAAGGGTTAAATCTTTTCCATAATGTATTGCTATCCCTTTAAGAATGTGCAGGGCATAAGCAATTATATATCCATTATCTGTTGTTAATTCTAGTACATCAGATTGTCTCAGCTTTGAATGTAGAGGTGTTGGACTGCAAATTATTCTAAAATGTTTCCTGTTTTCTTAGTCCCATGGTAAATGAAAACCTTACCTCTGACCCTGAGGAACGCAGACTCACTGATATCAAAGGTTTTGAATGTTACTCGGCTCTCTTGAGGAGCAAGTCGCTTTAGAATCAGACTGTACACTTTTCCAGAATTCTGGATTTTGTTGATGTGGTTGGTGTACAGTACTCTGTCATTGAGAAGCCACTGGACACTGGGTGACTCGTGACTCAGTTCACAACTGAATACTGCAGATCCATCTTCCTCAGTCTCTACTTGCTCCAGGTGTCTTATGATTTTCAACCTCTTAACTGCAGGAAAAGTACAAAATATTTCTAATGTACTGAATTTGTCTTATCTGTGCCCTAAAAAAACTACTTGTGCATATGGAAGACTATATCAGAGAGTGCAGATTGTGTCTTATTTTGATGGTGTGGGTAAAATTTGCAGATGCGTTAAACACCCTTATACTGTAGCTAAAAGCAGGTACCGTCCACACTGATTCTTCCTCTTGTCTCCGAGCCACCAGCCAGACAGCGATACTCTCCTGAATCTGCTGCTTTCACACCCAGGATGGTCATCTCAACCCGGTTCTTTTCTCGCTTCATTGTGTACTTATTGGAGTCAAACAGGGGGTTTCTACCCTTGAACCAGCGCACCACTCTGGGGGATGGACAGAACTCACAGCTGAGTGTAACTGACCCATTCTCTTTCACCTCCACATCTGAAATGGGCTGTTTGACGATCAAAGGTCGCTCTATTAGGAAAGTGTAAGCAAGAAGTCTTAAGGCACATTATTATACAAATGCATGGCTCTATGCTCTGATTAGGGATGCACTGATATTAAATTCCTGATCAGATGAGAAGAAAATAATTTTTAATATGTTATGGCCAATTAACAATAAATGGCTAATATTAAAATAAATGACTAGTTTCAATTAATTAAAACAACACAAAAAAACTAAGATTAATCACTTTAAATTCAACAAGTAAATTTAATCATCACAATATTATAATGTAGAGCATGAAAAATGGATATCCATTTTGAAACCTGTTAACATTTAACCATTTTATTAAATTATTAGTGGTTTTAAGGATTAAAGTTTAAGTGAGCATTACATGACTGCAAACATAATCTAAGTCTTAATGCACAGATTTAATCTTTTAAACATATCCCATTATTGTAGCATGTTTACATTCACTTTAAACATGACTGGTATCTGATATCTGTGTTTACATGAATCCCCACCCAAAATGATTCTGTCGGTGATCACTTTACTACGCGACCCTCCAGTTTTGAATGGCCGTACTAAAATTATTTATATAATTCACGTCAAGTGGCCATGATTATTTGGCAGCATAGTCAAATAGAAGTTTACAGATGTCATGGATGTTTGCAGCACAAAATCTGATGGATACGGAAATCGCATTTTGTGCAGATTTTTGTGATTACATATGGGCAACAAATTCCGATCTGTGACAGTAAAAAATCGGATTTTTTTGTGCCAGTGTAAACGCAGCCTAAATGCAAAAATAGTGGACATGAATTTGCACATTTAAATAATCAATACTGTGATACCAGTAATGAAAACACTTAGCCGATAACTAATATGGCACCGATTTATTGTGTATCCCTGCTCTGAGTATTTGAGATTGACAAGATAATTACCTGTAACTGTGAGTTGAGCTTCTGACTTGCTCTTCCCTGAGGTGAACTGAACAGTGCCACACATACTGCTGTCAGTTTGGGTGAAAATAAGTCTGTTCGAGGTTCCTTGCCTCTCAATCCTGATTTCTTGACAGGGACATAGTATCTGCCCATTCAGGGTCCATTTCGGTGCCCTCTCTAATTTAATACTGGTTTCCACTTTAAAACGAGCCTCTTTAGGCTCCATTACCTCCACAGAACTGAGTCCTTTCAAAATGCTGATGGCCTGCTCTGTAAGAGTAGATCAAATATCCAGTGCTTAAAGTCTTAGCTAACATTTAAAAAGGATAGACTAACTGGCTAAATTAAATAAAAGTAGACTAAGAATGAATCTGTTAAATCAATGATAATAGTGAAACTAGATTGTATTTAAATTTTGATAAAAAAATGTCTTCTCACCCTCTACAAACAGTTGGCAGGAAGTCCTCTCATCAACAGCATCACAGATAAAAGTGTCTTCATCCGAGGAGCCCACATCATCTATGATGAGCTGCCTGTACACACCTTCACTAATAGTTTGGTACTTGCCATTTGGCACAATTTCATGGTTTCTTCTGTACCATTTAACCACGGCATTGGCACGGGACACCTGACACTCCAGCAAGGCACGGTGTTTGTACATGGCAATCTTCACCCTCAGGGGCTTCAAAAAATTAACTGGAAGCTCTGCAAAGATCATCCTTGTTAAATTTGTACACAATTGAAGAAATTGGATTGACTGTGATGCTCTTTTATTTTTACCTTTGACTCGAAGTGTTGCTGTTGAAGAGACCCTCTCGGCAGTGAATCTGATTTCACCAGCATCTTCTGGTTTGACTGATTTGTAGGTCAGGAGTGTTTTTACCTGTTTGTAAGATTTGATCAAATTTGAAAGAGCTGCTGAAAATTAATTTCCAAAACAAAATATCATTTTCAGTTAAAGTCCTTTTTATCCTTTTATTTAAAATAACTACATGGAAAAGAAGAATAATTTTAAATGTAAATTAATTAGGGACACAGCTTTTCAAAAAGTTAAAAATTATTTTTATATATTATATATATATATATATATATATATATTATATATTATATATATATATATATATATATATATATATATATATATATATATATATATATATATATATATATATATATATATATATATATACACACATACATACACATAAGTTTTTAACATCAATGGAAAGAAATCAAGGGACAAATTATTTTTATATTATTATTATCCACTTATTTTGTTTAGCTTTTTTGCAAACTTGTTATACTGTCGTTCAATGCTTAAAATATATATTTTCACTCAACTCAACGAATAAATATACTAGATGATGGATTTTTTTAAAACATGCAAAACGGATTATGCTTTTCATATGAAGTTTGAAATCTCTTTTCATGACTGAAAAGTGATGTGAAATGTTTTTACCATATTTTGAGAATGTTATTAACATAATGACATCCACCAGAAGTCAAAGTATCACTAAACCTCTCATACATACCCTCACATCTTATTTTAACATTGTCCCTAGCTCTCAACCGGCTGTCGTCCTTGTACCATTTCCCATCCACATCTTCCCAGTTGACCTCACAGATAAATGTCACACTCTCCCTCTCAGTCACACTGGCATTCTGAAGATCCTTCACAATTTTTATATCCCTGGCTGAGAGAAAGGAGACATGACAGTAGCAAAAAGGCTTGTTTGGTAACATTTAAAATGACTACTCTAAATGTGTTACAGTAAGAAAAATCAAGATAAAATGTATAAAATATGATACTGTACGTCTTTTGAGGAATGTATATTTGTACAAACCCGATTCCAAAAAAGTTGGGACACTGTACAAATTGTGAATAAAAACAGAAAGCAATGATGTGGAAGTTTCAAATTTCAATATTTTATTCAGAATACAACATAGATGACATATCAAATGTTTAAACTGAGAAAATGTATCATTTTAAGGGAAAAATAAGTTGATTTTAAATTTTATGGCATCAACACATCTCAAAAAAGTTGGGACTAGGCCATGTTTACCACTGTGTGGCATCCCCTCTTCTTTTTATAACAGTCTGCAAACGTCTGGGGACTGAGGAGACAAGTTGCTCAAGTTTAGGAATAGGAATGTTGTCCCATTCTTGTCTAATACAGGCTTCTAGTTGCTCAACTGTCTTAGGTCTTCTTTGTCACAGCTTCCTCTTTATGATGTGCCAAATGTTTTCTATGGGTGAAAGATCTGGACTGCAGGCTGGCCATTTCAGTGCCCGGATCCTTCTTCTACGCAGCCATGATGTTGTAATTGATGCAGTATGTGGTCTGGCATTGTCATGTTGGAAAATGCAAGGTCTTCCCTGAAAGAGACGACGTCTGGATGGGAGCATATGTTGTTCTAGAACTTGGATATATCTTTCAGCATTGATGGTGCCTTTCCAGATGTGTAAGCTGCCCATGCCACACGCACTCATGCAACCCCATACCATCAGAGATGCAGGCTTCTGAACTGAGCGCTGAGAACAACTTGGGTTGTCCTTGTCCTCTTTAGTCTGGATGACATGGCATCCCAGTTTTCCAAAAAGAACTTCAAATTTTGATTGGTCTGACCACAGAACAGTTTTCCACTTTGCCACAGTCCATTTTAAATGATCCTTGGCCCAGAGAAAACGCCTGCGCTTCTGGATTATGTTTAGATATGGCTTCTTTTTTGACCTATAGAGTTTTAGCCGGCAACGGCGAATGGCACGGTGGATTGTGTTCACCGACAATGTTTTCTGGAAGTATTCCTGAGTCCATGTTGTGATTTCCATTACAGTAGCATTCCTGTATGTGATGCAGTGCCGTCTAAGGGCCTGAAGATCACGAGCATCCAGTATGGTTTTCCGGCCTTGACCCTTACGCACAGAGATTGTTCCAGATTCTCTGAATCTTTGGATGATATTATGCACTGTAGATGATGATAACTTCAAACTCTTTGCAATTTTTCTCTGAGAAACTCCTTTCTGATATCGCTCCACTATTTTTGGCCGCAGCATTGGGGGAATTGGTGATCCTCTGCCCATCTTGACTTCTGAGAGACACTGCCACTCTGAGAGGCTCTTTTTATACCCAATTATGTTGCCAATTGACCTAATAAGTAGCAAATTGGTCCTCCAGCTGTTCCTTATATGTACATTTAACTTTTCCGGCCTCTTATTGCTACCTGTCCCAACTTTTTTGGAATGTGTAGCTCTCATGAAATCCAAAAAGAGCCAATATTTGGCATGACATTTCAAAATGTCTCACTTTCAACATTTGATATGTTATCTATATTCTATTGTGAATAAAATATTTATAAATATTTTCAAGTTTATGAGATTTGTAAATTATTAATTATTATTCTTTTTTTATTCACAATTTGTACAGTGTCCCAACTTTTTTGGAATCGGGTTTGTACTCTCAATCGTGTTGCATTGCATTCTTTTTCTCCACACAATGAAATCTACAGAGTTTTGCTCATAAAACTAAGCATAATTTTATAAACATCATTAGCATCATAAATAACATCATATATATATACAGTCAAAGAAAAGAAAGGACACCCTACTGAATTCTATGGTTTTATATATCAGTTCAGGACGTAATAAAATCATCTGGTCCTTGGCAGGTCTTAAAATTAGGCAAATACAACCTTAGATGAACAACAACACATGACATATGTCATTATTTATTTAACAAAAACTAGCCAAAATGAAAAAGCAGTGACAAACTAAGTACCAGTCAGGCGCTGCTAATCAAATGCCTTTGATTAACTGATCACCATCAGATTAGATCACCTCTATAAAAGAAGAAGTTTTGTCAATTTGCTGGTCTGGAGCATTCAGGTGTGTGTTAACACAATGCCAAGGAGGAAAGACATCAGCAATGATCTTAGGAAAGCAATTGTTGCTGCCATCAATCTGGGAAGGGTTATACAGTCATTTCCAAACAATTTGAAGTCCATTATTCTACAGTAAGGAAGATTCACAAGTGGAAAACATTCAAGACAGCTGCCAATCTTCCCAGGAGTGTGTGTCCCAGCAAATTCACCCCAAGATCAGACCGTGCAATGCTCAGAGAAATCGCAAAACACCCAAGAACTACACCTCAGACTCCACAGGCTTCAGTTAACATGATAAATATTGAAGTTCATGGGAGTACAATTATAAAAAGTCTAGCATGTTTGGAAGTTTCCCGAAAAGCTTCTTCTCCCTATAATGTACATGGCAAGACGGCTTAGGTTTGCAAAGTTGCATCTGAACAAACCACAAGACTTCCGGGACAATGACCTTTGGACAGACAAGACCAAAGTGGAGATGTTTGTCCATAATGCAGAGCATATCAGCAGAAACACCTCATGCCAACTGTCCATCACACTGATGGAGGGCTGATGATTTTTGGCTTGTTTTGCAGCCACAGGACCTGAGCACCGTACAGTCACTGAATCAACCACGAATTCCTCTGTATACCAAAGTATTCTCAAATTCTCAATTCTCATTCTCAATTGTCAAATGCGAGGCCATCGGTCTGACAACTAAAGCTTGGCAGAAATTGGATCTTGCAACAGGACAATGATCCCAAGAACACCAGCAAATCTACAACAGAACGGCTGAAAAAGAAATTAATCAAAGTGTTGCACGAGCCCAGTCAAAAAGTCCAGACCTCAACCCAACTGAAATGTTGCAGCAGGACCTTAAGAGAACTGTGCATTAACAGTTGCCCACAAACCTCAATGAACTTAAGTAACAAAGAACAGCGGGCCAAAAAAGATGCGAGACACTTATACTGTCATACAGAAACGTACTGCTGCTAAAAGTGGCTTTACGAGCAATTGAATTATAGGGTGCACTTAGTTTGTCACCCATGGATTTTCCATTTTGGCTTTATTTTTTGTTACGGTGTAATATGTAATTTGTTGTTGTTGTTCATCTGTTGTTCAGACCTGCAAAGGACCAGATGATATATATTCTAAAGGTTTAATAAACTTTCAAGGGAAAGTATTAAAAAAATAAAAAATAAACGATTTTTCTGTCTATTATGTCATATGTCAGGCTTTACAGGGTTAAAGACAGGTTGCATATTGGTGGTACCTGTGACTGTCAGCATAGCAGAGCTTTCAATCCCTTCAGCCTTGAAGCTGATGACGCCCATGTCAGCAACCGTGACCCGCGTCAGGGTGAGTGTGTGTTTTTTCCCCTGCGTGGCAATTCGACACACAGGCCTGGATTTAAGTGGCAGTCCATCCCTGGTCCATTCACCCTGGACGTAAGCATGACTGAGGACCACCTCAAATGTACAGGCTTCTTTCTCACACAGCGTCACATCCGCTAGCCCTTTCACCAATTGAATTCTATTCACTTTAGGCAAAATTAGAGGAATTATCAGTGCTTCTTTTTTGTAACAAATACTGGGCTACTACGGAGCCCCTAAAGTGACATTTACGGAGGAAACTTGGCTTTCGCGCGAGCATGAAAACTGTCGCGTTCTCTTGCTCACGTGAATGTCTGAGCGTCCCGCAAATGTCACTTTATGGACTTCCTAACCTGCTAGTATAAAATATAGCATTATGATATAAAAATATTCAGAATTTTTCTTACATGCCATGTTTAGGTACTCTCACATGCCTTTAGGAATGGCCAGCAACTTCAAGATTACTACTCCAGTTGTACTCTAAAAAAATAAAGTGTTAGTGAAAATAGGCCTACAATGACTGAAAAAATAAATAGCCTATGCTTATTTTTGTTGTTATTTCCGTACTACATAATTTCTGTATTCATTTTGTACTTGCATTCGTTTGTCTAACTTGATTTCTAAAACATCTTAATATAACTTGTGGCTGCTCTTAATAAGAAATATGAAACTGACAGAAATGATTCTCTTACACTTTGTGTAATTAGTTAATAACTTTGCACTGATGTCTCTGACTGCCAGTCTTGCTTATATGGACAGGTTATGTCCGTTTGTGCAGATACAACTAGTTTATTTGTCTAAATCGAACAAAGACAAACTCCCTGCACACTTCTTTCTCACATTACAAACAAACGCCTCTCCCATTGGTATGTCGAGATTGCTCAATTAATAGTTGGCCTCAAGTGTATATAATGCTTTGAAACATGACACCAATTGCATCCTTGAGATTAAAAACGGGATAAATAATGAATTTCTTAGCTTTTTGTATTAATCAGACTGTAGTCTAATCAAAACAATTGGCAACTCATAAAACCAGAGACATTACATTATTTTGTTAAGACTTAAGTATCAAATCTTTTGTTGTTGTTGATCATGCACCAGAAAACTAGGTATTTAAACAACTTGAAATCAGTCATGAGAAAACAACAACAACAACAACAACAACAACATTCATACAGACCAGACTTTTATGGGAGAACAAACGTATCTTCCACTTCACTCACCATTAGCTGAATTTGACATTTCCCTCACAAGTCCATAAAAGACCCTTCAAAACATAATATTTGAAACTAATGACAAAAATACCAGAAAACATCAAAGTCCGCCCAGGCTTTTCTGTAGATCACGTAAATTCCTTCAAGATTATCCTCCAAACTTTGACCAAAGATACCCAGGTCAGTGTGCTATCCCTTGGCAGACAAGCAGCTGAAAGTGTTTTTCTTTTTTTTTTCAGCTTTCCCAAAGGCTAATACCAAACAGCTGACATATCTCCAAAATAGCTGTGCGTCATTATACATAAAGATAGAAACATCTTGGCTACATGGAGCAAGTCCTGCCTGCTAGCATTGTTTTCATCCACCATAGATAACTGACCATCTACCTTTCTCAAAGAATGGTTTGGTTCATTAGCCCATTTATTATATCTCTTAATTGACTATATCCCTTAACAGATTCTCAGGGTTGATTCAAAGTTAATTTCCAGTGAATAAGTGTTTCCTTTTATTGATTAATGTTGTACCAGAAGTTATTCACAGTAGCAAAGGGTCCTGAGTTCCTGAATCATATTTCTCTGAGAGATGCCAATACAACCGGGTAGGAAAGGTCACAGGATTAAAAGATCCTGTCATTCAGCTGTGAAATCACTTGTTAGATCTGAATGCCTATACTGCAAGACTGTCCAGTGTCTTTTGGCATTCAAGCTGTCGTAACGAAAAGAACAGGATTGATTCTGACAGCTAAAACGGTCTCAACATGCAAATGCTCAACTGACAATTCAAGAATTATTTGAGATTTGTCCTGAGTTAGGAAATTTTTATGTTACTAGCAGCATCAAACAGAATTGATTTGAGTTGACAGTCCAACTGGCTGGACATAATAATGATTTCAACCCAATGGCATGAGTTTGGGGGAGGAACCACCTGTTTTTGCCAACCAATGGTAGACAGAAAACAGGAAGTGTTTGAAAACTATCATTCTTTTTGCTATTCTGTTTGGTGATTCAAAAAATTAAAACCTTCAAAACTTAACATTTACCTGTTTCCACTGAATAAACCTGCAAGCCTGTTGCATTTTGCAGGTGCAAAGTCTGTCAAAAAAGTTGCAGAAATCCACCATGCATGTGTAGAAGTAGTCTCAACTCAAAGTGACAGAGATGCGATATCACTGATGGCCCGAAGACACTGTATAAATAGTAATTTGTTAAGGAACCAGAACCATGTGAGGACGTGTTAGGTGAAATTAGAGCTTGAAACAGCTGAACAAAGCTCGCAGGTCCTTGTTTGGAGCTCATCTCTGCGAGTTTCATATGTCCTTTGGTTTTGTCTCTCTCCACCCTGTCGACAACAGATTTATCGACAGCCATAAATCAAATCGAAGTCACCTTGTTGCTCACACTACTATATTGCTTTGTACACCATTATTCTTAGCAGTTTAATTTGAAAATTTAATTTAAATTAATATAAATACAATCAATTTTATAGATGCATAAATCAATTATGCTTTAGAAATATATATAAACGTAAAGCGGTTCAGCTAAATTCAATCCATAGTACCATGACACAGTTGGCACGTGAGTTTAACTCAAGAGTGAGAGTGAAAACAGCATGATCTTCAGGATGTCAATGATGTCGATGCTATTGTGCAGCTTGTTCTTGCTTTGCATCAAAATCATAAGTTTAATGAAGCACCAAAACCTCAATTTTTAACTTCAATGAAATATTCAGATCTACATGTTTACCAGCACTGAGTTGTGTTGCTTTGATAGAGTGCCTGTCCATTTGTTGATCTGAGATAATCCTTTAAACCCTTGTCTGGGGGCTGTCTCAGTTTCAGCCCAGACCAATCACAGATCCACATGTCTAACTGGGGCTACAAAATCCCCTTCTCCCATTAGTTGTCCTTGACACATCTAAAGCACATACGGTCTTTTCACCTCTATGTATGGACCTTAACATCCCACAGCAGACACAGGGAATAATTCTTACACAGGGAAACTTCTTAGCTTCACTTAAAATTTAAAAAAACAAAAATCACAAATACAATTTTAGCAGACTGGTGCACATGTGGAAGAGGTTTTGCCAGCAAAGTGCAGCTTGAATATCTATATAATACTTGAATTAAGGTTGTATAGGTATGTACACTACCCTTCAAAAATAGCCTACGTGTGTTTATTTTTTGTACTTTTATTCAGCAAGGATGCACAAAAACATTCTATTTCAAATAAATCCTGAACTTTCTATTCGTCAAAGAATCCTGACAAAATGTATCAAGGTTTCCACAAAATATTAAACAGCCCAACTGTTTTCAACATTGATAATAATGAAAAATGGTTGTTGGGCACCAAATTAGCATATTAGTATGATTTCATGTCATGTGACACTGAAGACTGGAGTAATGATGCTGAAACTTTAGCTTTGTCATCATAGGAATAAATTACATTTTAAAATAGAAATAGATTATTTTAAATAGAAATAATATTTCACAATAATACTTTTGTTTACTGTATTTTTAATTTAAAATAAATGCATCCTTGGTGAGCATAAGAGACTTACCAGCCCCAAACCTTTGAACGGTAGTGTATTTTCCCTTTAGATATAAATTTGCAGGACAGATTGTACTTTATAACTAATGAAGCGGTGGACCATCAAAATGGGAGCCCTGTAAAGGTTTGTAGTTACATTGGCCATTTTCAATGCACCACAATAAGAATTTTACTCATTACAATTATTCACAGATCCACATTTTAGCTACCATCATATCTCTGATTGTTATATCAAATTAATGTATCATCTTTACTTTGCTTTTGAGACTTTCTTGAAAGTAAAAAAAAAAAAATTTGTGCAGGCTATATGCCATACGTGTTAGATACGATAAGCCCTCTGATCATGTTTTTCACACTGTGGTTTGCATGCTCTTAAATGGAGATGGTATCTGTGTATTTATAGACCCACAAACCCTGTCGTGCCACCCCCTCAATTTGGATTTTAATTTACAACTGAACAAAAATATGCATACTGTCATAAGATTATGATGGCATAAGCAAATCAATACATTTATTGGTCAAGGCAGGGAAATGTGCTACTGTGGCTGATCATGTTAACACTTATATTGTTACTTCTTTCCTTTCTTGCCACCTTTGCCTCCTGTTTTTGGGGACTCTTCATCACCCTCTTTCCCTGAGGCAGCTTTAATTCTCTTTCTTCCAAGGGGAGTCTTGGCATACCAGTTCTGTGAAAAAAGAACTGAGGTTGAGACTATCAACCAAAAACATACTCTCTTATTGTCAAGTTAGCTATCAACTTCAATGTGCAATGAGAAGCCATGCTATCTGACAGATTTTACTTACTTTTAGTGCCTCTTCTTCTTCCTGAAACACCGGGTCAATTCTAGCAAGTGGAGGCACAAACTCTGAAGCAGTTAGTGGACGTTTAGGCAACTGCTGAATGCGCCGTTCAGTCAAGATGCTACGCACCACCTGCACCATGTGACCCTGTGTGTAGCCATCAGAAATCTTTGCCAGAGAACTGAGGTCCAGGTCGCTGGTCACTTCTCCTCCATTCTTTTTTATCAGCTCTTTCCACATTACTGTGAAAATATGCAATGCATGATTGGAAACTCTGTTTCTGTTTATACACTATTATTTAGATATACAATACTTTGGGGCCAGCAAGATTTAAAATTAATATTTTTATTCAGCTATGCATTAAATTGATCAAAAATGACAGTAGACATTTATAAAGTTACAAATGATTTCAATTTCAAATAAATGCTGTTCTTTCAAACTTTCTATTCAGAATCCTGAACAAATATATTAAGCAGTACAACTGTTTTCAACATTGATAACAATAAAAATAGTTTCTTAAGCATCAAAGCAGCATATTAGAAGGATTTTAGGACCACACAACACTGAAAACTGGAGTTATGGCTTCTGAAAATTCAGATTTGAGATATTACAGGTTTTTTATTTTTTATTAAATAAATGCAGCCTTGGTGAGAATAAAATAATTATTTTAAAAACACATATATACTTTACACACACACACACACACACACACACACACACACACACACACACACATCATAATATATAAAGCCTCACCACTTAATGATTTGCTATTTGCTAACAAAATCTAGAAAATTAGCTTACCATATCTTGATGCATAGTCTGGTCGAGGTATGAGGATGATCTTATTGTAGAATTTGCACAAGGATTTCAGGTCTGCACTGTGTGGATCACTTGTCGTTCCTACGATTAAAACACAGTCTTCTCCTTTGATGGACTTGAGGATTTTGGGTAAATCTTTCTTCAGGCGCTTTGGATCTAACTGTGTAAGCACCAGAATTAAAACCAATGAAACAGCTCATTTATTTAAATTCACCACTAAACAGATCACAAGTAGGTTACACTTTTTACCTCCTTCTCATCTTTTGGTACTTTTTTGTAAAACATCTTTTCAGCTTCTCCAATCCATATTACAGAGGGCTGCAACAGTCTGGCAACCTGCACCGAATACAGAGTACATCAAGATATAAATACTTAGCCAGTTTCACAGATTTAAGCCAATATCAAACTACATTTTACCTTAAAGACCAGATGTAGCATCATCTGCAATCCACTCTTGCCAGGATATTTTCCAGCCACATTTAAAGGTGAAAGGTCAAACAGATTGGCCCCTGTCTCCTGGCAGATGGCATGGACCAGCATTTTCTTACCCACCCCTGATGGCCCTACTAGTAAGATGGTCTTTACCAGGGGAGCCTTCTCATGAACTGCTTGGGAACCTGGTATAGAAGGAAATGTTTTTTTTTAGCTGGCCATATATAGCCAACATATGAAGAAGTTTACGTTGAAGTGGCATTTCTGTAAAAATATGTAAATCCTGAGCGATTCATTTACTCACCTAATGGCAAGACAGCATAAAGGGCTACAACTTGCCGAACATCAGATAATGATGGCATAGGCTCAATGTCAGACTGTCGTAGAGTTGTGCCAAGGTAGCTATAGTCCCCTATAATAAGAGAGCAGATGTGTTATAATGGTTGTATATATGATTAGGAAATTGTATATACTTGTAAATCAATTTATGAACCCATTTAAACTTCTGAAAGGGCCAAACAAGCCTTTAGAAGTGTTTGGTTCCTTTTTTCATCTTAAACTGAAAGATTACCTAGATAATCTTTTAGTTTAACATTATCTGCTTTTTTCAGCAATTCCTGTTCAACCAGCTCTTCAAACAGTGACTCGGTGGTCCTAAAAAAAAATAAAATAAATAAAAAATAGAGTAAGACTAACACAATATACACCATTCAAGTTTGATGGCGGTAAGCTTTTTCAAAATATTTGTATCTTATGTTTTTAAGTGTCTTGTGCTCACCAATACTGAATTTATTTGATAAAAAAATTATAACAATAATAATTTTGTGATGTTATTACAACTTAAAAATTTAAAAGCAGATTTTTTTAGCAGCCATTACTCTAGTCATCAATGTCACATGATTCTTCAGAAATCATTTAATATGCTGATTTGGTGCTCAAGAAACGTCTCGGTTACGTATGTAACCCTCGTTCCCTGAAGGAGGGAACGGAGACGTACGTCGGAACTGACCGACGAATTGGGATCTGTTTTCAGAGACCAATCTGCTTGAGTGTTTCTAAACGAGCCAATATCGATTGGCATGCGGTCACGCCCGCCGCCGCTGTGCGGGTATAAATCTGAAGTGGAATACCGCATCCTCGCTTTTCAACTGAGGAGCGAAACAAGTGGCTCGGCCTTCAGCTGAAGCACAGCACCTGGCGACGGGCGACGTCTCCGTTCCCTCCTTCAGGGAAGCGAGGGTTACATACGTAACGAGGCGTTCCCTTTCAGTCGGTCACGCGTTCGACGCGTCGCCGGACTGACGGCCGGCAATTGGGATCCCTACCAAAAGCGCCAGGATGCTGGCCCTTCCAGCGCCCTGCTTGAGCTCACTGGACCGCTCCTTCATTGGAGAGGAAGTCAGGGCTCCCGGCAGGGAAAGGACAGTCACTGCTGTTCCTGCAAGACCCACTCAGAGTGACTATTGGATAACGCTGGGAAAGCGTGCCCGTTTGGGAGCGGGCGCTGCGGAGGCCACGAGCCTCAACGGAGGGAGAGGTGGCAAATTACGCATAAGGACTAGCCTATCAGGGTAGTACAACATATGGCAGTCTCTGGGGTGGATCCAGCCTGATCCCAGGGGAAGAACACACGCCAGAGGCGACAGAGCGAGCTCTGTCAAGGGAAAGACACGGGCTAGCCGGGTAGGGTAGCTGGTACCGTGGAGAACACACATATGGGGTTGCCGTCAGGGGGAACGCTACATATGGAACCCAGCCTACACACACGTTCCACAAGCATACGGGTGCAGGCCTGGCGCCAGGCGGCGCAACGACTGACACCCGAAGGGGTGACGGAGGAGCTCGGCAGGGTTCGCCATTTTCTGGGGAACACGACTGGAGATAAATAACGACGCATCCGGCCCAGGGGCGGGAATGGCGTCACAAGCCGACACTAGAACGGGCACTTCACGCTACTGGCCACTGGGGCGAGTACACGGAAGATACTGGCTCTACACGGAGGCTATAGAATCTAGCGAGCGTGTTAGGTGTCGCCCAGCCCGCAGCTCTACATATATCTGTTAGCGGCGCCTGAGCCAGCGCCCAGGAGGAGGCTACACTCCTAGTTGAGTGCGCCGCAACCCGAACGGGCAGGGCACGTCTTGGGACTGGTACGCCAAGACAATAGCATCCACTATCCAGTGGGCTAACCTCTGCTTGGAGACAGCCTTTCCCTTCTGCTGGCCTCCGTAACAGATGAAGAGCTGTTCTGAGGTCCTAAGGCTTGAGTTCGGTCCACGTAGGCACGGAGAGCGCGGACGGGACAGAGCAAAGCCAGGGCTGGGTCTGCCTCCTCCGAAGGCAGCGCTTGCAGGTTCACCACCTGGTCCCGGAAAGGAGTGGTGGGAACCTTGGGCACGTATCCGGGCCGGGGTCTCAGGACAACGTGAGAGTTACCTGGCCCGAATTCTAGGCACGATTCGTTGACCGAAAGTGCGTGCAGGTCCCCTACCCTCTTGATGGAGGCCAATGCAACCAAGAGTACTGTCTTCATGGACAGGATATTCAGCTCAATGGACTGCAGAGGCTCGAAGGGAGGGCTCTGGAGCGCTCTCAGCACCAGAGCTAAGTCCCAAGAGGGTACCGGGTTTGGACGAGGAGGATTCAGCCTCCTCGCACCCCTGAGAACCTGGCGATTAGGTCGTGCTTCCCTAAGGACTTACCACCAACTGCATCGTGATATGCCGCTATTCGACATACACTTTAAGGGTGGAGGGAGACAGCCTTCGCTCCAACCCATCTTGCAGGAAGGAAAGCACGGCGCTAACCGAACACCTTCGGGGGTCTTCGCGGCGAGAAGAACACCACTCAACGAACAGGTTCCACTTCAATGCATAGAGGCGCCTCGTAGGGGGCTCTAGCGGAAGTGATGGTGTCCACCACTGCCTGTGGTAGACCACCTAGAACCTCCGGCGTCCCGTCCAGGGACCAGACATGGAGTTTCCAGAGGTCTGGACGCGGGTGCCATAGTGCGCCCGCCCCTGAGAAATAGGTCCTTCCTCAGAGGAATGGGCCAGGGAGGTGCTGTCGCGAGGAGAGTTAGTTCGGAGAACCAGGTCGGTTGGGCCAGTAGGGCGCAACTAGCAAGACCTGCTCCTCGTCCTCCTGACTTTGCACAGTGTCTGCGCGAGAAGGCTCACTGGGGAACGCATACTGCGAGACCCCGGGGCCAGCTGTGTGCCAGTGCATCCGTGCGAGGTGCCCCGGTCAGGGAGTAATACAGCTGGCAATGGGTCGACTCTGGAGAGGCAAACAGGTCTACCTGTGCGGCTCCGAAGAGGCCCCATATCAGCTGGACCACCTGGGGATGGAGTCGCCACTCCCCCGGAGGTGTCGGCTGCCGTGAGAGCTCGTCGGCTGTCGGTTGAGCGCACCTGGGATGTGAATGGCGCGGCGACCTCAGATGCTTCTGACTCCAAAGGAGGAGATGGCGGGCGAGCGAGCATGCAACGGGGCGTGAGACCACCCTGACGGTTGATGCGCGCAGCGGCGCAGTGCTGTCCGTGCGGACCAGTGCGTGCTTGCCCTGTAGCGGCTTTTTAGGCGGCCCAGAGCAAGGCGTACTGCCAGTAGCTCTAGGCAATTGATATGCCAGTGCAGTTGGGGCCCGTCCACAGACCCGAAACTACATGCCCGTTGTACGTGGCCCCCCAGCCGGTGGATGAGGCATCCGTGAAGACCACAGCATGCCTGGACACCTGTTCTAGGCCACTCCCGCCCAGAAGCGAAGGGTCCGCCCACGGGCTGAAGGTTTGGCGGCAGTAAGGGGTAACTGAGACCGGTACTTGCCGCTCTGCCACGCCCATCTCGGGACTCGGCCGTGAAGCCAGTGCTGAAGCGGTCTCATATGTAGCAATCCGAGCAGCGTTACGCGGCTGCAGATGCCATATGCCCCAGGAGCCTCTGAAAGAACTTCAGTGGGACCGCTGTCCTGCCTTTGAGCGTATTCAAGCAGTTCAGCACTGATCGAACTTCGCTCCTCTGTGGCGCGCAGTTCGATTGACCGAAATCCAGCTCCATACCGAGATAAGAGATCCTCTGTGTGGGACAGAGTTTGCTCTTCTCTCGGTTGACCCGAGGCCCAACAGGCTGAGGTGACGGAGCACCAGGTCCCTGTGTTCGCACAACTGCTCTCTGGACTGGGCGAGTATGAGCCAGTCGTCGAGGTAGTTGAGAATCCGAACGCCGCGTTCTCTGAGCGGAACAATGGCTGCCTCCGTGACTTTCGTGAAGACACGGGTGACAGGGACAGCCCGAAGGGCAGGACTTTGTACTGATATGCCCTCTCCTCGAACATAAAGCGTAGGAGCGGTCTGTGTCTCGGGAGAATGGAGACATGAAAGTACGCGTCCTTCAGGTCGATCGCTGCGAACCAATCTTGGGGACGGATGCATTGAAAATGCGTTTCTGCGTCAACATTCTGAGCGGGAGCTTGTGTAGGGCCCGATTCAGGACACGCAGGTCCAAGATTGGTCTCAACCCACCCCCTTTCTTGGGTACAATGAAGTAAGGGCTGTAGAACCCTGACTTCATATCGGCTGGAGGAACCGGCTCGATCGCGCTCTTCGCCAGTAGGGCTTCGATTTCTAACCGCAAGACATGGGCATCGCAGCTCCGCACAGAGGTGAAGAGGATGCCCTTGAACTTGGGAGGCCGGGCGAGCGAATTGAATCGCGTGGCCGAGTCTGATGGTGCGGATGAGCCAGCGAGACGGCCTGGGAGCTCTAGCCAGGCCCCCAGGAACCGGACAAGCGGGACCATCGGCACCACAGACGTACCCGGGATGGGGCAGCGAGGTGGGAGACTCAGACCCGACTCGGGAGGCCCGAAGGCGGCCCGAGTGTTGTCTGAGCCTCCCAGGTGGGGCAGAGAGTGGGTGAGAAGGCTTGGTTGCGTCCTCGGTGCCCACTCTGCTGCCCCTGCCTGGGGAAGGCAGGAGGGAGGAGTACTCAAGTTCGACCCGGGAGGCCCGGAGGCGGCCCGAAAATCGACTGAGCACTCCTGGGTTGGACAGAGTGCGGGTGAGAAGGCCTGGGCGTCCTCGGTGCCCACACTGCTGCCCACTGGCGAAAGGAGGGGAGGCGAGGAGTGGCAAGGCCCGGGCGTCGCACACTGCCCGCCTGGGCCTCCTGGAGCCCAGGGAGGAGGAAACCGCTCTCTTAGTGAGTATGTGGGTACCGCTAGTCTCCGAAGAGCCAGCGGCAGGGGTGTTGTGTGTGTGTGTAGACCCCGGTCCTCCTCCCAGGGGTGGGGAGAGGTGCGGACACCACCTCCCGTCGAGCAGTCCCTCTCATCCCTGGGCTGCCCGTCTCAGGGCCGCTTGCCCCTACGCTTGCCGGCAGGCTTAGCGGAGCCCTGGCGGGTTGGGCGCCCCCTTTCGTCCGGCGCCCTGCTGCCCGGGTGGAGGCTGCTGCTTGGGCTTAGCAGGGGCGGAGGCGACGCGAGAGGGGGACGCCCGGCGGCGAGCAGGCGGAGGCGCTGCAGCCGGCGACTGGGTGGAGGCAGCAGCAGGTCGTCGGGGCAGGATATTTTTGATCGCCTCTGTCTGCTTCTGGGCCATCGAGAACTGCTGGGCGAAGTTCTCGATGGCGTCACCGAAGAGGCCGGCCTGGCAGACAGGGGCGTTGAGGAACCGCACCTTGTCAGTATCACGCATGTCTGCCAGGTTCAGCCACAGGTGGCGTTCCTGGACCACTAAGGTGGACATCGCCCGACCCAGGAGCGCGGTGACTTTCGTCGCCCTGAGGGCGAGGTCCGTCGCGCGCGCAGTTCCTGCATAACGCCTGGGTCAGAACTACCCTCGTGCAGTTCCTTAAAGCGCCTTGGCTTGGTAAACCTGCAGGAGCGCCATGGCATGCAAAAGCCGACGCGGCCTCTCCGCAGGCTGTGTAAGCCCTGCCCGTCAGCGCGACGAGAACTTACACGCCCGGGAGGGGAGACGTGGGTTACCCCGCCAGTCGGTGACGGTCTTGGGACACAGTTGCATCGCGACCGACCGTTCGACTGGGGGGATCCCCACGTAGCCCTTAGCCGCGCCGCCATCGAGGGTAGTGAGGGCGGAGGAACCAGTCGATCGATGTCTGGCGCTGAAGGGCGCCAGCCATGACCTCGTGAGTTCCTGATGCACCTCCGGGAAGAATGGGACCGGGGCCGGGCGCTGAGAACCAGCACGGGCCGCTCCGAGAAACCAATCATCCAGCCGCGAGGGCTCGGGACACGGTGGAGGGTTCCACTCGAGCCCGACCCTCGCGGCGGCCCGGGAAAGCATAGCCGTGAGCTCTGGATCAGGCTCGGGCAATGCTACCACACCCGAAGGGGGCAACGCAGCCGAGTCTTCATCTCCAGAGTCCATTAGCTCGTCCCCCGATGCAGCAATCGACATCATGTCCCCAGCCGGAGCCCCAAAGGTAACGGCCGGTCCCCCATGGGAGGGACCAGGGCGCTCCTCTGGAAGCTCCACCGGCGCAGCGGAGGGGGAGGGTCCCGAGGGGCTTGGTGTCCCGTCGGGGTGCCCTCACAGTTACCCTCAGGTCTCCACCAAAGGCATCAGCCAAAGTAGCAGCCCTCTGCTTTGCAGCGGGAGGACCACTAGATCGGGGGATGCGCAATGGGACTCCACCCCTTTTCAGGAAATCGAGCCTAGACCGTAGGATCTGCGATGGTCATGTTCCCGCAGTGGGAACATGAGTCATTCAAAAAGCTGCCTCAGCGTGCTGAACGCCCAAACACGTGAGGCAACGATCGTGACCGTCAACTGGGGACAGGAAGCGACTGCATCCAGAAACACACGGTTTGAATGACATCTTGGAGATGCAGGGTCAAACCGTGTTTTGCTCTTTAGAGGAAAGAAAGCTCTAATAGTGCTGAAGCACACAGGGAGATGGCCGCGGCTCACAGCAGTTCAAAGGTGCAAGCCTGCTGTGAGCACTCAGAGGACGCCCAGGCAGGCTGAGAACAGCTGATCCCTCGAAGCGACCACCGCTGAATCGCGCCGTCACACCCGCACCGGAAGTCGAGCGATCCTTCCCGACTCGTCTTTTGCAAGAACACTCTTCGCAAGGTACCCAGCGTTAGATCAACAACAGGGTTCGCTCCGAGTAAAAGCGAGGATGCGGTATTCCACTTCAGTATTTATACCGCACAGCGGCGGAGCGTGGACCGCATGCCAATCGATATTGGCTCGTTTAGAAACACTCGAAGCAGATTGGTCTCTGAAAACAGATCCCAATTCGTCGGTCAGTTCCGACGTACGTCGAACGTGACCGACTGAAAGGGAACATTTCTTATTATCAATGTTGAACACAGCTTAATATTTTTGTGAAAACTGTGAAATATTTTCTTTTCAGGTTTCTTTGCTAAATATTTAGCTTAAAAGAACAGTGTTTATTTTAAATAGCAATATTCTGTAATAATTGCAAATATATTTACTGTCACTTTTGATCATTTTAATTAATAGGAAAATCTGACTGCAAACTTTTGAACAGTAATGTATTTGAGATTTAAAGGGAAAAGTTAATCCAAAATGAAAACCATCATTTACTTATCTACTCATTCTCATGTAACCTGTACCTAACCTGTACTTTCTTTCTTCTGTACTTTCTTTTTGTGGAACACAAAATGTGAATTTCTTAGAGATATTCTGGTATTTCCCTGTAATGAAATTGAATGAGTATCATAAAAGTGATTCATTCATATGACTTGTGTTATACTGTATATTAAAGTATTCTAAATATAGTGATGTGATAAGTCATACAGTATGGACCACTTGTGTTTTTGGTGTTTTTTGAAGCTTGAAAGCCTTAGTCATCATTACGGCATGAAAATGAACATCCAATATATTTATTTGAATTTTATCCTTGTGTGTTTCATGTAAGAAAGAAAGTCAAGTCAGATGTGAAACATTATGTAGTAATTAAAGGCATGAACTATCCCTTTAATGGTGGAGAATTCCAAACTTTCAAACAACTAAAACAATAACTAAAAACCTGTCTGCTGTAAGGTCTTTGTCCTTCTTCTTCTTCTTTCCACTTTTTGAAGCCTTCTTTTTCTAATTAGTCAGAAACAAAATGTGCATAAAGACAGTATAATATGTGTTGCAAGCAGAGGCAACATCATTTTCAATTTCTTCATTTACAATGTGTAACGTAAGACATGCAGTCAATCTCTCTGATGTTCAATAAATCCATGTAAACAGAAGTGATTTACTGTACTTTTGCAGCACCCTTGACCTTCCCACTTTTTTCTTTATCCACAGCCAGCTTCCAATTAGCCAGCTCCTGTCTCATCAGTTCATCCACCTGAACAAGCAACAAAAACCAACGTCTCAGAAAGATAGGATTAACGTTATCGTAATAAAAAAAGACAATAATTGTGTGGAACATGTGGCCTTAAACGTTTGATCATAAGGAAACTTTGAAAAGAAAAAAGGCAGCAAATGGAAAAGCAGCACGTACATGAAGAACAGTTCAACACCAGTAGCCATTTTTTACAAGCTATAAGAGAGTAAGTTGAACCATCACCTGTTTTCTTATTTCCACCTCAATCTCTTTTCTCTTCTCTTCTTTTATCAGCTCCAGCTCGTGCCTTTGACTAAAATTCTTGGACTCGTTTCTGTTTTCCCAAACCTCTGCAGATCAGATGAGATAGTCACACCCTCTCTCTTGACACTGATTAGTTGTTATTGTAAAACACATATGTTTCATTGTTCAATTTTCCTTGCCAGAAAATGTCTTGTGTTCCCTCTCAAGATCTGCCAGATAGGCAGATGGTAGCATCTTTAGTCCAGGCTCTTCCTCCTGTCACAACACAGTTATTACACTCAATGAGAAATGCAGTAGAGATACTTGGTACTCATACTGTATTCAGTGATGCTCTTTCAGTGTTTTCCTGTTTACATTTTTTTCATTTCTTGGCACTTTAAGTGCAAGTCCTCCCCTCAATTCTTACCTCGTCTTCGACTTTCCCTTTCTTTCCTTTTTCTTTTATCTCCTCCTTGCCCTTTGGCTTTTTGTTGGCATCTTCTTCCTCCTTTGCTGCCAGTTCTTCTGCCAGCTTCAATCCAGACATTGACACAACAGATTTTGTCAATGAACAATGTGACAAACGTGATAAACATTTCACGCTGTATATTCCAACTTCATTTTATCATAATTATGAGAATACTAAACAGGATGGAAGAAGAACAGCCCACAAATACGCTACCATTCTGAGCCTTTTCTATATATATAGTAGTTTTGTGGTCAAAGAGTAACGTATATTGACATGTACTTATTATGTGAACACGTTTACCTCCTCAGGTGTTTTTTCCGCAAATATAAGAGCTGAACCTCCATCCTCCTCCTCTGGGTAGTCAGGAAATGAGCCTGTTGCATCACTATTCACAAGTACTTATGTTAAATGTTGTTATAAGATGCTCTGTAAAACACTAAGGTAATGGGAGTTATGTGCAACAAACTTCCATGTTCTGTAAAACAGGTCTTTTGTGTGTGCTTCATTAAATATACAGCTATTTTACTCAAAGGAGCTAACATAGATAAGCATAACCATCGCATCGCATATGGAAGTGTTTTATTTTTCTTCTTCTCACTAACATTCAGATATTAAAATTGAATAAATTGCCTACAAAAAAATAACTAGCTAGGTTAACTGATTACCCTAAAAGCCCACAGATATCACCGTCAGTTCATAATGCTATTAACACTTTCTCCGACAAGCGGATGCAATGAGACCTATTTAACTGTTTGTTCATGTGATGGTCAAAATAAAGCCTATATGATTTTTTTATGGTGATTCATGGATGTGTGCAACCATTGGCAAGAGATCCCACTCACCGGCACTCTATGAACCACTGTCGGATCTGATCTTTCACGGTCTCCTTCATTTCTGGGCCCTCCACCTCCCTGAGCTGATAAATAACAGATTCGATGGACTTCTGATAGTCATCCTCATGTTCTTCTTGCCTGGTCCGCCTGTTGGCCTCGTTGTTCTGGGCAGCCAGCTTGTTTTGGGATGGATAGGACAGTTTTGGATCCATGGCCTGATGATGG
Organism: Paracanthobrama guichenoti; assembly: GCA_018749465.1. NCBI lineage: Eukaryota > Metazoa > Chordata > Actinopteri > Cypriniformes > Gobionidae > Paracanthobrama > Paracanthobrama guichenoti. The sequence goes on from CM031950.1 coordinate 7,509,446, forward strand.
CACAGCCACAGAATCACATGAAACAGTATTAGAGTTCCATCTACTGGTGGCAACATGGTGGTGGAAACTTGTCAAATTGTAGAATCACAATGAATCTTCAAAAATATGTATGATTTACTTATGACTATCAATGCAAAGCACATACTTTTGTTAATGTGCTTTGCATGTAATATAAAGTACCATATAATATAAAAGGTAACTACACAACTATTCAAAAATGGGATCAGTAAGAAAGAAAATACTTTTTCAGTGTAATACAATCAATACCCATTGAAAGTGACTCAAAAAAAAAAAAAAATGATGTTCTATACATATACAGTAGTGTGCAAAAGTCTTGGCACGTTGGTATTTTCACACGAATTTTTTTTTAAGCCAGTTATTTATATCTTTTACTGTAGTGTGTCAGTAGGAAATATCAGTTTACATTTCCAAACATTCATTTTGCAATTAATTGTAATAATCCAGTTTTTTTTTTTTTATGCACAAGGAGTCTGACAGGAGCCGATATGATCTGATCTCACCATCATCGAGTCTGTCTGTGATTACATGAAGAAACAGAAAAAAACTGAGACAGACTAAATCCAGAAGAACTGTGGCAACGTCTCCCAGACACTTGAGCAAACCTTCCTGCAAAACTACAGTACTGTGAAAAGTTTAGGCACTTGTCAGAATGCTTTAAAGTGAGAATGCTATCAAAAATAATACCATAAATAGCTTTTATTTATGAATTAACTTCTATTAACTAAATCAAATCGATATTTGGGGTGACCACCCTTTGCATTTAAAACGGCTTTTGTCACCTGCATCTATTCCTACACCTATTCATGTAGAGATGGCAGGAAGGTTTCTTCAAGTGTCTTGGAGACGTTGCCACAGTTCTTCTGGATTTAGTCCATCTCAGTTTTGTATGTTTCTTCTTGTAATCACAGACAGACTCGATGATGGTGAGATCAGATCTCCATGTGGAGCATAGAGACTATTGTCACTCTTTATCAAATCTCACTGGATTATTAAAATTAATGGCAATTAATTTATAAATGTAAACTGATATTTCCGTTTTGTGTGCAAAAATACTAGCGAGCCTAAGACTTTTGCACAGTACTGTATTCATCAAAGAATTCTGAAAGGATCACAGTTTCCACAAAATTTTAAAGGGATAGTTCAACCAAAAATCTAAATTCTGTAATCGTTTACTCACCCTCAAGTTGTTCCAAACCTGTATGAATTTCTTTCTTCTGCTGAACACAACTTAAGATATTTTGAAGAATGTCTGCAACCAAACAGTTGATGGGCCCCAGTATTTTTTCCCATACTATGTAAATCAATGTGGCCCAACCATCAACTGTTTGGTTACCCACTGTTTGGTTAAATATCTTCTTTTATTTTTGTGTTCAGCAAAATAAATTCATATGGGTTTGGAACAACTTGAGGGTGAGTAAACGATGACAGAATTTTCATTTCAACTATCCCTTTAACTTTGTTCAACATTGATAAGAAATCATTCTTGTGCACCAAGTCAGCATATTAGAATAATTTCTGAAGGATCAGAAGACAATTAGAAGAAACTTTTTTCCATCTAAAATAAATTACATTCTAAGAAATATATGTTAAATAGAAAACTATTTCATAATATTACTGATCTCATAAATACAGCCTTGGTTAGCATAAGAGACTTGTTTCAAAAATATCAAAAATCTTATCAACCCCAAACTTATGAACAGTAGTGTACACAATTTATCTTACCATTCCAAGAAATATCATTTCCTCCTCACGCAGCCTTTTTGTCATTTTCCTTTGCATGAAGCCTCTCCACACCTATTATGAGATTTTAATTATTTTAAGAAATGTACTGTATTCCTAATAGTTACATATTAACTAAATTACAACTATTTTGTGTGGACATAATAGTATATTTTACCTTCTGGATACAAACTGCAGCCTGGTCAGTGCTAACTGCCTCTTGTTCGTCAGCTTTCTTCTGTCTCTCAGAGCCTTTATGGATCTCTCGCATGAATTTTGCCCTCAGTCGGCCTTGCCGTGCTCTTTCAGCCACTTGGATGACTTTAATGGCTCTCTCCAGAGTCAACATACGCATTACTTGAGGCTGGGAGTGGCAGGAGAAGTCATGTTAGAGTATGAAACAAATACAATTATTGTTGTATATGCTAAAACACAAGCAATCTAACTCACTCCTGTCTTTTCTGTAACATCCATTTGGTTTATTACAGCAGCAAACATTCTTTCTCTGTCCTGCAGCACTTTGTTCCGCTCGCGAATGAAATACCTGGGAATTGGAATTTCAAGGTCCTCCTTTGGCAAACATGAGATTGAAATGATTTAGTTTAAATACACTTCTAAAGTTGTTTATAGCATAAGTTATGCTCTAGTCAAACTCACAGGGGTTAATTTCAGGTCTTGGATGATGTCATCCACATAGTGGTACTCTGAAAATTCCTTTTCCACCATTTCGTTCTTGAGCTCCAGAACACGGCCCATCACACTGTCCAGCACCTGCCTAATCGCACGCCTCTTTTGGGGATGAACGCTTTGGTCATAGGTTTCTTCCAGATGCCTGAAGATCTGAGTATAGCGGACATACAAGGTGGCGAGCCTTTGGAAGAACACCACTCTGTCTCTCTCAGGACGGATTGGTTCTTCTGGGAGTTCTTGGTCCAGCAAACAGCTGAGCTCCTCATGAGCTTCAGACCACAGTTTATTGTATGTGCTGCTGGAGATAAACTGTGTCTTACTCATTGAATTGTTGTGAACAAGCTAAGCTATTTATCGTTTAATAAAATGAAACAATATTTTAACCTTAGATTAAACAGAAAGGGACTGTATGTTTAAATGTATTAAGAATTACTGACACAGAAAATGTAGTGCTAAATCCTTTTTAAATTTTTGAAACAATATTTCACATTTGAAAGCACATTTATTGTGACATTAGCCTACAAACCTGTGCGCCATTGTTTGATTCAATTCGCTAACGTAAACGGTTCTTTTGAATCCCAGGAGTTACACCATGTTCTTTGGACGTCTAACACAGAGAAGAGTCTGTAGCTGTAGTTAAAACATCCACTTTTCTGAGGTAAAGTTGAAGTTAACAGCTAGAACGACACTTCCGAAAACAATTAAAGTGAATCTTGAATTAAACACATTTCTACAGCAGACGGTCGTATGCATGTCTGACTAATGGCTGAAAGTTGTTGTCAACTTGTTTCTACGGTAACGCTTACGCAGAACGGAAGAAGATCAAATGGCGAACAGTGTCAACGTTTTACCTGACAGCCATCATTCCTGTAACTTACATATATTATGATGATGTACACATTTAGAAAATAAAGATAATATAATATAATAATTAGTGAAAATCTGTAATCTGTTACCTTTGACCAAAATAAATTTGAAACAAGAAAAAAAAATGAAATTAACAACTTTTCAACGCTACTTCTGTGTATTTGAAGGCTTTTTAATAGAGGTAAAAAGGTAAACGTCATATTATTAATACACGTTATTTTACGCAGAGTTTACGGCCTAAACTTGAAGTTCTGCCTTCGAGTGGAAGAACAAGTGGCGAGACCAAAAATGAACAGTCGAGTTACTTAGGCTCAAATGTGAACGAAGAAACACCTTACGAATGGCAGGTGCTTGGAAGCTGGGAAAAGAGTATATTAGTATATTAGAGTTACATTCAAGAATCAGCTTTATTACAAAATAAAAAAAATACAAAAAAAATGATTTAAGTAAAACTGTTTATTTAAAGTTTTGTGTGCCTATGAGGAAAGGCGATACGCTATTACATGTAGTTTAAGAACCCACCGCATGATGGCGCCAAGCACAATATTTTTATAGCCGGCGAGGAGAGTTCATGAAGCATTAATACATCCTATCCAAACTTTAGATAAGTGATTCTCTGGTTCTCTGAACTAACACTCACTCTAACACTCAAGGTTCAAATTTCCCGCCGGGCAATAATCTGTGTTATCAGTGTTGTCCCTCTATTCGTTCTTATTCATTGCCTTTTTTATTTGGCAGACTGGGAATTTGACGTTGAATGCACTGCATAAAACAGTGGACAATCGTTCTTTCAAACACACAGTGTAAGTAAGTATTTAGTGCAGCTAAGGACGATCGGTGGTGGTAAGTAGACTAATTAACCGCATACCAATAATCATGTTTTAGGTATTAGGTTAAAGGGTAGGCTTATATCAGGGCACTGATCACTTGCTCAGTTTAGCCGAAAATGCAGCATTCTGTTGTCATGAGCAAATAATATGTAAAGTTAAAAGGTTACTTTAAAAGTAAAGCAGCTTGAAATGTAGGCTACTCATGCAAATGTGACATTCAAGTAGCCTAACTGATGATTATTTTTTATGTCCCTAATGTCAGCATGAAGCCATCTTGATGTCAAGAGGGGAAAATGCCATTTCCTTCACATTCCCATATGAGAAGCAGGTTCAGTGACATCCCTGCAGAGCAGCAAAGATCTGTGTGAAATTGTCCTTTTTACTTATTTTTACCCATGGATCCCCTGGATATATCATTAATGGCACAAATCTAGTTAAAGGCTAGATTACAACAGCTTTAAACAATTTTTAGTGTCCGTTTGTTTGGTTATTTTTGTTTGTGTACATTTTTAGGCTATAATACACAATTGGTGTTTGAATTTAGAATTCTTAACTATTTCTTATTATTTGTATCCTTTGCAATTAATATAAGCCTAGATTCATTCAGCTTTCCCCCCGAAAGTGTAAAATGTCATTACCATCACATCATTACCGACACACTATATCAAACTTGAAGGCTGGCCAGATTTCCAGGACATGACCCCTGCAGGACCTTCACAGACCCCCAGGAGGGGACCCTGGCTACAGAGAAATATTAAGAAGCTTAAAGAAATAATAATCAAGGTTCGAGTACTTTCCATACGGCATGAGAACAGGTTGAGATACTGTGATCATTTATAAAATATTTTTAAGTGCTTAATATCCTTCCAATTGGTTTATTGATCTGCGTTTACTTGTAGAGATACAAAAGTTAAGAACCCTGGAATTTACGCGTTAAGCGTGTAATACCAGCACAAAGCCAAGTGCAAACTATTGGGAGGTGGTAACAAGCGGGGCTTACCAGGATAGCGCGCTTAGTGCAGTCACAAGACCCGGCCATCCATGAACAAAAACATCCAGGCGTTAATTTCAGAGCTCAGCTACATTTATGCAAGTATATTTGGATATATGGAGACTTGAGGTTCCCCTTCATTTCCCTGGGGGACGTGGCGCGATGGATATCTCCAAGAACATTTACGCGTCAGCCCTCTACCAGCTATGATTCTTTTAATAAACCTCAGAGAGGAGTTTTGAGACACTTTTTATAGTTATCTGAACTTCTGTGATGAATTTAAAACGAAAGGAGGGGCGAATGTCAAAGGAACTGACCACGAGTTGAGGAAAAAAAAACCTATGAGAAAGATGTCTACATTTGCCACCCACCCGAAATCGATTGTATTACATTCAAGAAGCTTCGCACTTGACGTATAAAAACAAGACGCATGTTCTCAAGAAAGACACGAGACAACAGGAACTGTTGGAAGATATATTTTTCTCTGACAACTTTGCGTCCGCATCATTAGAGGTACAAGCACTACCAATATATAATCGCGTAAGTTGCCGTTTATTTTTGCCTATGTGAGTACAACTGTATGAATTTAGTAAAGTGAATTTAATTATTTCTCTGATTTCAAAGTTTATACATGTAAACAGTGGACAATAGTTGGATTTAGGTAATTTCATGTAGCCTACATTTAGGTGGCGTTTTTATTGAAAACCTAGGGGAGTTTTATTCATTTAGGCTTTATCTGCAGTAAGTATAGAGTGTAGCAGGTCGTGTAGGTCGGACTCTGGGTGTAATATGTGCGTAAACACAGGACCACTGCGCCACTGCTTTGCCGTCAGAATGCGCGTTTTACGCACGTAGCAGAACTTTTGGTACGAGGATGTAATGACAATGTTTGCTTGTTTTGTTCGTTTATCAGGCTGGAAAGCCATGCGGGCTGAGAAGAGATGGCACATATTGTTGAGTATGATTCTTTTGCTCATCACCTCCAGCCAGTGCATGGACAGCAAGGAGGTAAAGGAGACGGAAAAGAAAACTCTACTTAATCTAATCCTGCAAGTGATCGAGGACAAGCCCGCGTCCAGACGCATCACCAGTGGCCTCTATTCTGTATCTCAAGATGTTACCTTTTCCTCGCGTGAAAAGACTGCACATTTGTCCAAGCCGGACAACAGCAGACCAATAGGTAAGCTGATTTGAGATCAGGTGATGATACAAATGTAATCCTGGGCATTAACTACTTCCTGTTAGTGGGAGTTTTGCCTGCATATCAACTGTACTTTTAATGCTTTAATCGCTTAATGCATGAACAGCTGTTCATAACTGTGTCTTACATAGTCTTGATTGCACTGCAGTGACAGAAACATATAACTTGTATTGTTTGGGGTCATTGTGAAAAATCCAGTAAAAATTATATGAAATTGGATTAAGGGACACTCTTTTGATCTGCAGAGGGTAGAAACATGAATGTTCATGGTCTTATTAGACAGATCACATAATGCTTAAATCATCGGTGTAGATCTAAGGACTATTCAAAGACAAGTTTAAAAGCTTGAGAAATCATGTGTGCTGTTGGAATAATGTGCTGATGACCTGTATTTTCTGGGTAAAAACCTGATTGCATTACAGCCATGTAAGAGTATTATTTTGGCTGCCTTAACTTTACCTCATGCATAACACCTATATAAGTTGTTTTATTTATGAAGTAAAATACGCCCAAAAAAAAGGGCATCTGGAGAAAAATGCCCAGTTATATGTTACAAATACAGTGTAGGCACAGAACTTTTGAAACATGACTATTTAGTACTTTTTTTGGCATTTAGAAGTCTTCACTTCTTTATTATTACTGTTATATTCTATAGCCCTCTTAGTATGTAGCTTGTGATGTTGTAAAACATGTTGTGCAGTCACATCTTTATCAATTACTTTCTTGTAATTACATGCATCAATTTTATAAGAGTGACCGCAATAATAGTAAAGAGCCCCATAATGTTTAACATGGTCAGGATGTGTAGTTTTTTAAATGAGAGAAGTGTTAGGGAGCTGGATTGTCACATGACCCTCCAGGGTAGTCAATTGTGAAATGGTTTGCAAATTCTAAATTTAGTCATATATATGTGATATGTAGCCTAATTGTAATTGCTCAATATATATGTAATTGCCCAAAGAGTATTACAAAATCTGGACTAGTAAATATTGTGTTAATTTAGTAGATCATTATATTTACAGCAACAACTTAATGTTATGCATGAATGTTATGTTATAGTAGCTGACTGTTTTGTGATGTGTTTAAAGGCTTTCTTAGCATTTCTGATACCCTTGAGAATGGTCCATATACAGACTAAATCGTTTATGTGTTGTGCTATTACGTAGTTTCTTCACCCCATTACTTAGTCTGAATCCCTTAAAACTCATCTTTGATCACCAAAATTACATATTTAAATGTTTTTTCCATGCCTTAAAATAGCTTTACTGTAACATGAATATTCAAATGAGCCCCGCCTCCACTCACTCACACCAGCTCATATTCGCTCTGTCAATTTTATTGTAGTAAATGCTGCACAATGGCAAGGGGAAATACCGGTTTAATTCAGTCATATATATTTGAACCAGAAACTGATTCAGAAGAAGTGGAAGAGTGTCGATGTATCAAAATGAGTTTAAAGAGTTTTATGTATCGCTCTCTACAACGTCGGACGCATAATGGTAATTAATATGATTAGCCTTTTGCTCGACTACTACATTATCAAACAGCTAATAATGTGTTGCTAATGTTACACAAACCATGTTCCCGCTCGCCATCTCAGAGTCAGACAGCCTTCCAAAATCAGTATCTTTTGAAACACTCTGAATAACTTAGAATGTCAGAAGGCATATAGTTCATCAAAACATCAAACATCACGCTAAATGTACCTGATTTTTCATATCAACAGAAAAATATCCTGGAATAACCTGGCTTCTCTTGAGACTCCCCTGCTTTGCAGCATCAAACTGTGTTTTTGAGTCTTATTTTCACTGCAGTTTTAAGGAGAAAATACTCAGCAATGGTGTTGACTTAAGAATTTGCATTGTTTGTCTAAAAGCATATTAAAAACACCACACAGACATATAAACAACATTAACCACTTGATTTTCACCACAGGGGGTGTTTAAATGTCTTAGCCATAAACAAAAAAAAAAAAAAACACTGACTGACATGTGTTGTTACACAAAAGTTGTGTGCCAAAGAAAAAATTACACCCATAAACATCTGCTATTGCTGATCTGGATGACCTTTGATTGAGTTTACTGCCTTTAAAGTTTTCCAATGAGACTGATTGTAATCCAGTGAAAACATGCTAGTTTTGAAATGTGAGTTGATGCTGAAATCATGGATCTTCATATAATCCAAACAGTCAACACACTGTCCTGCACCGAAGCCTTCTGAATAGAACAGCCCATTAGTATAGGCAGTTAGTCATCTTATGTAAGACTCAGGTGCAACAACATGCGTATGGACCCGTAATTATATTAATAGGTGTTTGATAATGCATCATCTCCATGATTGGAGAGTTTAATGAGATCCAAGATTAATTATCTTATTAATAATGGAAAAAGAATGACCCACAAGAATCTGTAGGAATCATAAATGTAAAAAAATCGTTGTATTTTGATTGAAAGAGGAACTCATTCATAATGCAGTCTTGGTTATCCTATGTTCTGAGACAGGTTAAAATTAGCTGCTGCATGGATTTGTGGACCTGACATTGATAAGCATTACAACTTTGCATGCAATAATCTACTTACTCCAATAGGCTGGAAGTGATATAGACTACATGTGGGGACAGTAACCCAGGGTCGAGCAGGCCACAGATTGTACATAATTAGCAAGGACCCCAAGCCTCCAGCAGATTTACTGAGTGCTGGATTATCAATCTGGGATTTATTTTACATGTATTTTGAATGGGGCTGTCCATCTTTCTTACACCAAGCATGTAGTCACCACAGACAAACATATGACGTGTATGACTGTAATCAGTTATATCATCATCATCTTAAGAGGTTTTCCAAGAGGTTGTTGCACATTTGTACACTACAAGCTTTTAGGAGTTTGAGATCTGACAGATTATTAACAGTATTTACAAGATTATTAACAAGTCTGTAAATTACCATTTATTGTGGACCGCTGTAAATTAAAGTCATGTTTTCAGTTTTGCAAACATTTTAGGGAGGTCATCAATAAGACAAATGGTTCATTAAGAATGTCTTTATTAAATATATAGAAGTTAGTGGATGGATGTCTCTTTATAGATAGCTAAAGTCTTGTACAATGACTTCATGCGTTGTGCTAGCGAGTGTATTCACTACGGAAGCAGATGACATAATCATTCCCAGACTAAATACACTGAGTCACATCCATTAATATAACACAGCAGTTTTTTTTTTTTTTCATTTACATTTATCTTCTGCCTGAATTTTCAATAAATGCTTATATTAATTTTGTAAAGTGTCTTTTTTAATGTTCACAATTAACTCAAAATGGAAATCTCAAGGTTTTATATATCAGCAATAAAGTCTTTTCATTTTCCAGTTGAGTGATGAATAGCGAGCATGTTATAGTTGACAGAGACTTTGTGTTATTTAATTAATTAAACACTTACCCAAAAGGACCTGTAAGTAGTTTCCATGCAGCACTTGGAACAATAAATGTTTTGGACTTAAATTGACTAAAATTATGACTGTAAAATTAAAAGATATGTAAACTGTCTAAGATTACAGTAATGAAACAATTAATGCCATGCGTTCTTTTAAAGAAAATAAAAAAATATGTAAAGTTTGATTTGGATGACAACTTGTTGTGGAGTATTTGTCCATATTTCCAGGCAGTGGCAGATTTTACTTTCATATTTTCTTCCATCAAATGTCTCCAATCAAACCAATATCAAGCTAAATGCAATTTGAGAGGAAGCTACTTGGTGAGTCTGTTTTTTCACCCACAGTATCAACTGCTTAATTCAGTTCAGTTCAAAATAGTCAAATTGCTAAATAATATCTACCATCATATGAGTTAAAAGAACACATTTCTGGTTTGGTGTCGATGAAGGGATATGTATATAAGCCTTAATGATTCGGCAGGGGTGATACATTAACACAAAAACATTAACACTGTCTTTTTGTCTGTCTGTTTCAGATATTGTCCCAAGAGACATAAGCATGAAAGACAAATTTATAGAACATTTTACAGGTAAACAAAAACCCATTTCAATATATTTCATGTTTTTTCGTACAAAAGATTTCAAGCAGCCCTGTTGATGAGGTCAAAATGTGTGACTCTGCATCCAGCATACTAACATACTACTTTTATTATTTCTGCAGTATGTTATATAGTATGTATATGGTGCATGCACTGTATGTTTTCCTTCAGTATGATGATTTCCTTGTCATATGAAGATATGACGCCTGCTACATTTGCCACATGTTTACTTTATGAAATATTGTACCCCACAATGCAGTGCACTCAACCTGATTTTTTTTATTTCCGGTGTCAAGAATAAAACCAAACCATTTGATTGGACTGGAAAAGTTTAGGCCATTTTTACACAGAATTGGATTACAAAAATGTCATTGACTCGCATGCAACTTGATAGGGTCATGTGACAACTATGTAGCATACTACTGTTTAAAATGATAATTGTGAAATAATACGTCTGTGCACTTGCTATTTTTAAAAAGTAGTAGGCAGTTTATAGTGTATTCTGTGCAGTATTCAGCACCTCATTATAGGCCTGTTTTTAAATGAGTCTCATTAGAAATGCAGTTTTCCTCATGTAAAACAAAGCCAATCAAATAAATTATGCCTGCAGTAGGTTAACTGAGGTAAATTGTTTTTACATCCTCTGGGTTGTGAAATACATTTCTTACTCCAGCCAAATGTTGTTAGGAAAAGCGCATTTAAGATGATTATTCATTGCAGAATCTTTGTTCACCCACAGTAATTAGTGTTAAAATCTGTTATCCGGAAGCTTATACAATGAAACCTTGTAACAGCTTTGCCAGAATCAGAGTCATTAAGTCTGTGCCCTTGTGATTGCATGTCAAGCGTTAGCATGCACTAATTCTCCTTCTGGGTGACTCAGTTACAGCACCTTTACTTTACCCTCTTCTTTGTTACGAGTTTGTGAGATTAGGCATAATGCTTGAGTAGACATTTTAAAATTAAAAGCCGAATGATTTCATTCACCAGAGTAACTAATCTATAAAACTTTTTTTCCAAGCAGGACCAGTCAAGTTTCCATCTGAATGCAGGACACATTTCCATAGAATTTATCACAACACAAGGGATTGTTCCAGACCGACATGTACGTATATCTTTAATATTAAAAAATAATTCACCCCAAAATGAAAATTGTCATAATTGACTCATTTACCCTCATGTCAATTCAAATCTGGATGATTTTTGTCTGCTATTGAAAGAAAAAAAGGAATTTTCAAAAATTCCTCAGTATTTCTTCGGCCATACTATGGAAATCAATGGGGTCCAGTGTTGTTTGGACCCCAACATTCTTCAAATATCTTTTGTGTTCTGCAGAAGAAAGAAATGCATACAGGTTTGGAATGATACGAGCATGAGCTGTATACATTATAAAAATAAAAATAAACTATTTAAGTAAACTAAGTAGTAAATAAAAAAAAGATCATTGTGGTTTTCAGTTTTTCTACTTCAAAATGCCATTGTACTTGCAGTTTAGTCTTCTACACATTAATTTTTCATTGTATATGTATGTGCTTGTATTGTATAGAGACTAGAAATGCTGCCTACATTTCTATTTCTCTGAAGTACAACAAAAAGTTTTGACAGGGCGTTACACCGCAACGAAAATGCTCCTCCACCCTTAGTCCTCATGGACTTTGTGGCATTCAGGAGAGGTTTAGATTTTTCCAATAAATAACACTTATCTAATGGTCCATCTAAAGTGTTACTCTGTATAGAGAGCATAAATGTCAAAACTAATCAGATCTCTTATTCTTTAACTGTACTAAATTTTATATTTCACAAAAAAGGAGACAAACTAGTTGCCCAGAGTGATGATCAGATTTATATTGTGGGTCACAATAGTTGCCTTATTTCCCCTAGACATTGGCTGTTTAAGTGTTTTGTTTTATTTTTAAGTAAAAACACGTGTGTTAGTGGCCAGAGATGTTTTATGAACTTGCTCCATGACCCTCCTCTGTTGTTCTCCACAGAGAAAGAAGGGTTGTGAAATTCAGCCTTAGATATTGTGGATATTTTTTTCTAAAAAGGATCTTTGAATTATTGCAAGTAGTAGTTAAGAAAGCGCAGTATAACAATGAGATATTATTTGGTACGTTGAGCTCTGTAAACAAGTTCATGCATAACCGACCAGCTGTATTTAAGCACTTGGCAGCCATGAGGAACATTGGGAATGGCAAAACCATAATAATTCATAGGGAAATCAGAGATTCTGTCTTCCAAAGCATTTTTATGACTTAAATGCTTCCTGAAACAGGAGAAGTTTTCATGTACGGGAACAGTAAATCTAAAGCCATTCCAATGCCATATTCTTTTAAGATACTTAGTAGTGTTTGAGTTCTGCTTTGAAAATGTCACTTTTAAAGGAGAGGGAGGAAAACGTGGCAGTACCTTGAGAGAAAATGACGGCAACAGTGCTTGGAACAGGACAGCAATGGGATATTCAGACTTCACAAACACCATTAAGGGTGGAAGCATGTGGTGCTTGAACCCACACAGTCATTTTAGGCCATCAAGTACATTACTGGGGCAGAGATGAAGCTATTTACAGGGATCCATCTAACCCTTAGCCATGTTCATATACTCTATACGTCACCCTCTGGTGGTATAAGAGCCCCACTTAAAACTGAATTTCATCAGTGCGTTTGAAGTGGTGACGTTTGCTTTATGTCACAGCACAAGCCAGAGTGTCTTTTTATGCGTATTTTGGGATATCGCATTAAAAAACACACACTAAAAAAAACAAGATGTTCATAAATTCTAAAAATGTGCATAAAAAACATAAACGCTCAAATGCGGTGGATAATTTTTTTATCTGATAAGAAGACATACCCACAAACTACTATGGAAACCCATTTACCAAATAAATCCCTCTACGCGCAACAAAAAACTCACGTGACTTTGCCTCAACAGTGGATGTGATTGGATAACTGGACTAATCAGTAGACCAATTTCATTGCACAGCATCTCAAATGTTGGCTTGATCATTCTGAAATGCCTGAGCCAAAGTCTGTCATCAGAATGATTTGTTAAAATGATCTCCCAGAAGTGTCTCACATGATTGCGTTCCCAAACACCAAGCAGCCGAACGCAAGATAACATGACAGTGTTTATTGCATTTCATCTTCATGCTCTGAGACCAAAGTCATTTATGATGTACTCCTGACAAAGGAGATCAGAGTGGCTAAGGGAAACTACTCTAAAAAGCTGGAAAAACAGTTTTCAGCCGATGAACCTGCATCAGGCCTGAAATACATCACCAATTGCAAGTCACCATCTCCGAGCACTTGAATCAACAACTCGCTGATGACCTAAATAAGTTTTATTGCAGGTTTGAAAAACCCGGTCTTACACCCCAAGATCAAGTTCAAGTTTACCACAAACGTTGAACTAAAGTGCTGTACAATTAGGAATATACAGTAAAAGAAAGAAGAGAAAACCTGAATTATATCAAATTAACAGGGTAAGATAGCAATAGAAAAAAAAGAATTAAATCATACAAATACAAATGAGTTTATACATCTTAAGCAACACCATAGGGTAAGGAGAAAAGATGTGTCTTCAACCTAGATTTGAATGTGGACAGTGTAGGAACTAACAGGGAATGGAAGTGCATTCCACAACTAGGGGGGCCGCAGTTACAAATGCCCGATCGCCCTTAGTTTTCGAGATGATGAACGAAGAGATCTCACTACAGAATATGGTTGAAGGAGATCAACAATGTACTTTGGTGCTAGACCATGATGCAAGGCTTTATAAACATACTGCAAAACCTTAAATTCGACTCGGTAGCCAACTGATAACCAATGCAAGGAAGGTGAGAACAGAGATGATATGCTATCGCTTCCTTGTACCTGTTAGAAGTCTAGCTGCTGCATTCTGAATTGCAAACGTTGAAGAGTATACTCTGTCGGTTTGCCTAAATCTGACATATAAGGACTTGCAGTAGTCCAATTGTGATTTGATAAGTGCATGAATCACTAATTCTAAATCTTCATTGAAAGGAACTGTTTAAATTTGTCAATAGTCCAAGGATGAAAAAAGCTTCCTTTAATTACAGCACTTATCTGCTTATCAAATAGTAAGTCCCAACACTCGTTCTGACCTTCTCTCCATACATTCATCAACACCTCCAGCAACCCCACTCTGCCTCCCTCCTGCACTTACGATCTGAGAAGAGGATATATGCTGGGTCTTCCAGAAACAGAAACCAGATGGCGTTTCACCAGCATGAAGTTATGTGAAAGACTGGTGCTGGCCCACCTGAAGGACATCACTGGACCCCAGCTGGACCTCCTGCAGTTTGCTTATCGGGCAAACAGGTCTTTGGATAATGCAGTCAACATGGGACTGCACTACATCCTGCAACATCTTGACAGACCAAGGACTTATGTGAGGATCCTGTTTGTGGACTTCATCCCACAAATATCATCCCAACACTCCTCTAGCTCAAACTAACCCAGAGCTCTGTTCCTAGCTAGATCTTTCAGTGGATCATCAGCTTTCTGGCAGCTAGGCAACAGCTAGTGAGACTGGGAAAATTCACGTCTACCACCTGCACAATCAGCACTGGTGCGTGTGCTCTCCCCACTGCTCTTCCCCTGCTACACCAATGATTGCACTTCAAAAGACACCTCTGTCACCTCTGACACTACACTTATTGGCTTTATCCAGGACTGTGACGAGTCTGCTTACTGCTTACAGCTGGCTGTTTGGTGCAGTTATAACAACCTGGAGCTGAACACGCTTAAAACAGTGAAGGAGGAACTTCTGGAGAAACCCCAGCACTCCCCCCACTCACCATCATGAACAGCACTGTGGCAACATTTGAGTCATTCAGGTTCCTGGGCACTACCATTTCTTAGGACCTGGTAGGCCCAGCAAAGGTTGCATTTCCTTTGCCAGCTGAGGAAGCTCAACCTATCTGATGTGACAATAAAACTGACTTGACTTGACTTGACCTACCACAGGGGCTGCTTCTGCAGTTCTACTTCTATGCACTTCTGTAACTGTCTGCTCAGAGACCAAATCAGACCTCAGAAGACTACAGTGGATAGTCCAGACTGCTGGGAGAATCATCGGTACACCCCTTCCCACTCTTCAAGAACTGTAAAGTAAAAGGGTTGGCAGAATCACTCTGGACCCCTCAAATCCAGGCCACAATCTCTTTGAACAGTTGCCGTCTGGTCAGCGCTACAGAGCACTGAGCACCAGGACAGCCAGACACAAAATAAGTTTCTTTCCTCAGGCCATCTACCTCATGAACAGTTAAATGCCCCCACTGGGCAAGAAACGTGCAATACACAATACTATTTATACTTATCACTTTACTACTTATTTAGCACACACTGAAATTTAAGAAATTTAAAGTAAGCAGAACTTGCAGGCTTTTATTTTGTACACATTGAATTGCTCTTAACTTATTTGAGTAAGCTAATTCATACATTTAAATTAAAATGATCAACTTAAATATTTTTAGTAGTGGAAACTTGGCTAGCTTTAACTAGTTAATTCAATAAATGCTACCTTAATGGTAACAATGCTTTGAGAGCATTAGCATAGCACTTGCTGAATGAACTAACATAGCAAAACATTATTAAATCTCCACCTTAGCATTAATCTTGCACAAAAACATTATATAAGTATATATACTTTATTTTAGCATTTACTCTCCCTTTTGAGTGTCATGGGGAGTGTCATGTCAGCCCAGTTTCAGTTATTCAGTTTCAGCCCAATTTAAGTTTGTCTAAATTAAAAGAAACAAGTTCATAAAACTCAAAACAATGAAAAAATTCAGATTACTTCAAATGTGTCAGTTTTGTGAACTGAAAAGAAAAAGAATGAGCCAATTTGTTTATTTTGAGTTGGCTCTTATTTTCAGCGTTAGGGTTTACAGTGCACTATACCTCTTATTCACATTTCCTTGCACTTTTATATTACATACCTGTACATACAAATTTTGTCTATTGTCTATTTAGTATA
Source organism: Paracanthobrama guichenoti (assembly GCA_018749465.1). Lineage (NCBI taxonomy): Eukaryota > Metazoa > Chordata > Actinopteri > Cypriniformes > Gobionidae > Paracanthobrama > Paracanthobrama guichenoti. The sequence continues at coordinate 7,525,791 of CM031950.1, forward strand.
TTGTGTATTTTTATATATTTATTTTGATGTACTTATTTTATTATCTGTCTTGTCGCTGTCATTCAGTCTGTGCACTGGAAGCTTCTGTCACCAAGACAAATTCCTTGTATGTGTAAACATACTTGGCAATAAAGCTCATTCTGATTCTGATTCTTTAGGAGGGGGAAAGCCATAGTGGCATTCCCCGATTGCAGTAACTATCATTTTTATTACAAATATTTTGCACCAGTTTCCCAGGAAGTGACGATTTTGTTCTCTTGAACACAAGATGGAAACGCTGCTTTATTCACAGATGTTTTTATGTGATATTGCAATTTTGTGCAAAGTTAAATTCACAACTTTGAATGCTAACATGTCTGTTTAATGTTCCAAAAGTGAAAATTCCTTCTTTTTCTTGTCTCCGACAGATTATAAACGATGTGCACGATTGCTAACAAGGCTAGCTATGAGTCCCCTTTGCACACAATCATAGAAACTGCATGTAAGTACAAAGGGTTTTTAGCTGTTTTTAACTAGCCATTTATAAGCAAGGTAAGGTTTTTTTGTAGAATGTATTTGGTACTAAGCAATAAAATCTGTTAGATTTTTACTTTATTTAATCCATATCATTTTAACATGGTCATATTAAAAATATGTATATAAAAGTAATGTAATATATACTAATGTTATGAATAATTAATAATTATATGCATGCATATATTTCTTTTCTGAAACAAGACAACTGCAACATTTGTAATATGATAGTCAAGCCTGCTCCCAGTTACAGTTGGGAACATTTTTGCATGCTTCTTTAACTGAAACCTTAGAAGAAATATTGAGTAAGATGTAATGTCAGTTTAATCATGGCCATCTGGTGCATTTTTAGGCATGCAGTTAATGCACGGTTCACACAGACAGAAAACAACTTCCAGATATCTTCCACTTCCAAATTTGCTTTGTAAGACACATTCCTAGTTGAACCAACCACTTTGAAGAAATTATACACCAAGTGATGTGACAAAGTCTCTCAAGAGTCTATCTTCTGCCAATTAAATGTATAACGACTATGTCTTTATGTCTGTATTGATAAAAAGCTGTGCACATGGATCTAGCAGATGTTATCTGTTTTGTGTTGCAATTTCTTAAAGCATGTTTTCCTGGTAGACTATACAATTTAATAATTGATTGTATAATAAAATGATGAAATAACAATCAACTAACAATCAGTCAGTCAGAGCTTGTGCAAAAGTTCATTTAATTCCTAGAAACATATTGAAAATAGTTCAAGACCAAACTGTGACGCTAGAATCAGTCTGTCCTGCGACATCATCAGCAGCATGACAGCTGTGGAATGAGACATCTAAAGAACCTGTTAGTGAAAGGTGAAAGAATCCATTACCAATCTGAACGTCAAATGATGTGGCTGGTGAATTACGGTGTTTTATTAGGTTATGATTACTCTTGCTCAGACTGGTTTTCCTTTGAATCAATTAGAAATGGTTAAATTGGCTTTTATGATGTGAATAAGTGATTTCCATTCAAGTGGAGGGTAATTTGTTCACGTCTGAAGTTCATTGTTTCTGTGTATGACAGGTTGAGTTGCTGGAACTTAATTTCGTATGCTGTCTTCTTCATACACCTTTCTAACTGTAACTGTATTTTAAAAGTAATGTAAAGTACAAATTTAATGTGATTAAATATTTGACACATAATACTTTATGTGCCACAGGTCCTGAGGATATAAAAGAAGAAACTCCAGGGATGTTGGAGTAAATTATTTTTTCCAAGGAAGTGCCTTCAAATCACTGCAATTAACTGTCATTGTTTTCATTTTCTGTCATTTCCATACAATATATATATTGTTTTGCTTTTTATCATAATTTATGTTTGTTAAATGCTTTAAAATATAGTTTTGTTTAATAGCTTTGCTTTTTATATTATGAGTTTTAAAGAAAATATTATTTATCATTGCAGCCAATTATTTATTTAAATGACACGTAAATATTCTGTCCTAATTACAAGAGAGGATATTTGAATAATTATCTCATTAAGCCATTATTACTCTTAAATATATTTCTGTTCCAAATGTATTGTTTCAAATGCAAATCTAAAAATATTTCATCCCCTACACTTAAAGAAAATATTTGTGTGTATGAAAGTTTCTTTCCATGCTGTCATTTTCATGATATCTACCATTGGCACTTACAGAAATTCAAATGATGAATTATTTCAAATTATGAAAACACATTGTTTGTTTGATAACAATGGTAATATTGCACTGATGCTTTGAACGAATTAAAACATTCAAGCACTATCATTGTTTTTCTTATTTTTTCCTTTTTATGAATTAACATTTTACAAAATGTTTATTATAAAAAAATTTGATCTGATGATATATTTCTCTAAAGCATTCCCATATCTGATGACAAATGATGTGAGCATGAAAACATATTTGGGGTCTTTTTAGCTGCTTTTGGTGAATGATTGATTTGGAATTATGACATCTCAATTCCAGTAATTGGGCAGATTTCATAATAGCTGACAATCCATTTATTCTGTTTCAAGGGAAGCATAAGATCATAAATCTCTCACAAAATTATTCATATATCCCAACAGTGAGGCAAGTCTGTCAAACTTAAATGTCTTGTTTGACTCAATTGCTCACATGCTTGTATAGCACATCTTTATATGTGCTGTCATGCATTTTGATCGCACTCCCCCTTTACAGAAAGAGAACCGTTTGGTTATAGTTATAGTTCTGTAATTGTTTAGCAAAAGCTTATTTCAAAAGATGCTTGTCCTGATTTTACATTGAATTAAAGTAACGTATCTGTTTGTTTTCAGCAGCTATGCAGATACAACATCTCTAAAGTGTGTGCGTCTTTTTAGCACTGGAGTAAGATTACATCTGAGAAAGTCTTAAAAAAAACACACAAAGTGGACTTTGCTTTAAATGAGCAAATAAACAGAGACTCTTGGAGATCCTGTTCTTGTATTAGGAATGACAAACATTTCGTCTTCCCCTTATGTGGGTTTTGCTAAAACAATGCAAATGAGATACTTTTGAGATCAACTAAAACGGTGGCTTTATCTCTATCTCCATCATAATCAAATATTTACCTCATCTGATCTGGATGGTTATTAACACAAACATGAAATATGGTCCTGAGCTGAGTTTAATTGTTGTTTAGAGTGTGACATAAACATACTGTAGCGTCCACATGAAAGCTGCGCCAGAACTCACAGTGCTACAAAAGTTCTCACGCCAGAATGTCTCTGAAAACTTATCAAAATAATTAGCATTGTAAATGCCTCACAGAATCTTGCTTATCAGATATATTTTTCTTTCATACACATCTCTAGACTGTTTTAAAAGGGTCATATCATGCACCATCATGCATTTTTACAGTTATTTCTGTTCCCCGAGGTCCGTTTATATATATTTTTTCAGAATGTTCCACTCTTTCTCTGACCCTTAGAATTACATAAACGGGTACAAAGAAATAAAAATATATTAACGACTGTTTGATTCTTCATGATATAACCCCTTTTAAATGTCCTTGATAAACCAAAAATTATCTGACGCCACCGGCTTTCTGTGAAAAGAGGATTCTCGCTTCAGCGCTCTACAGTGAAAATCTGGGAAAGTAATATCAGAAAATAATTTTCCTTCACCATTCATCACTGTTATCTTGTGTGACATGGTTTGAGTGCTTTTTAGAGCCTTCTTTGAAATAGGCTAGCTGTTGGCTTTACTGGTCTAAGGAAGGGAACATAAATCCTCAGACATTTAACTTTAAATGTCTGGCAACAAACAATTCACTGAAAATATATCTGCACCCCTCACTCATTGACGGCTTGCATCTTAATTAAGACTTTGTCTGAAAGCATCAATACATCACTTCAGACTGAGATGATTATGGAGTCAAAATGAAAGGTATCTTGGGCTTTCACAAACAGTCTAATCAGATTCCAACGCTATAAATAAGGTGGGGTCCACCGGGCCACTGCAGAGCCTTCTTCTCATCAGGTGGGCATAAACAATCTACCATGATCGAAACGGGATATCACTTATCACAGAGACAAACAGCAAAGATTAAGGGACTAGACAGAAGACGCACAGGGGAGGATATGTGGGAGGGTGCTAACACAATTACACCCAAACACACAATCCTCCAGTTACCGGCAAGCTGCCCAGTGCCCGGAGATAAGTCTAACAAAGGCAGGTCATTCCCTTATTCAGAGTTCTTCATCATTGAACCGAAGAGCCCTGGATGTGATGAATTGGAGAGACTTTGTCCAATAGTTTCCCTGGTCATGATTCTCTTGACCGCATCCTCAGTGACTCACCAGAGAGTGATGTGGATGTGTCTATTAAAAGCAAGACCCAGACCTATTGACTTCAAAGATTCATTTTTGTGTTAAATAAATCTATACTTCTAAATCCACATGCTTCAAATGTGTGATTCACGCACTGTCTAAAATAGTTATATTCAAAATCTGGCGGTTCTGCACAAGTGCATTTACATGCAAAATGTATGCAAGTTCAGTAACTGTATGAGGCAGTTTCCACAAATAAATAATGTACGGACTAAAAATAGCTACTTTTATCTTTTCCAACAAATGAGCCGTGAAAAATGATGCTTAACATTCAGAAAATGTTGATTTTCAAGTGCAGGAGGTCAAACTAAATATATTAGCTTTATAACTACTATACTTTCTGAATTATATGGGTTTTCAAACCGCATAGACCTTGACAGCATCTGAAATGGCATACTTTCCTACTAGCCTATATAGCAGGCGAAAAACTGTATGTGACAAAAGTATGTCCAAATTCACAGTAGCTACTCATAAAAGAGTAGGCAAAAAGTACCCGGATGACCTCCTTCTTCTGGCGAGATTCTGAAGTGTGTATAAGATGGACACTTTACTATCCCATGAGGGAGAATTTGTGAATGGCAGTGAAGCAATGTAACTGATGTCAACATGGGGAATGTAGTTTGTCTGGATTACATTCATACTATATAGAACGTACTACTTTTTTAGCAGTTGTTAAGTAATTGCTCATTCAAGTACCTACTTCTCTTTCGGATGCAGCCCGTATGTGCTAGAGAAACAATTGCAAGAAGCCATCTTTATTCTTTACAATATTCCTAATTAGCTAGAGAAGTAGATTACTTACTGCAGAGTTAACAGAAGTTATCATGAGCATTGTAATGTTTGAAGCAGATGTCATAAATGTCTGTAGACTCGAGCATGTCATTCATAAATCCTTAAATTCGGAGTGTGCATGAGGTGTATCCTTTGCTGCTGCAGATAACCCACAATTCTTTGCGTCGCCATTAACAACCGTCATGTTTTTTAAATATTATTTGAAAAAAATGGCTCCGCCAGCAGATATACATGGTGTTTAAATGCAAGTAGTTTCAAGCTTGTTTTTGTTTTTTAAGCTGTATTACCTCAAACAGATAGTTGTGGTAAACAGGATCACAAGTCTTTAGTGGTTTTTAAACGTTTAGAACAGTACTTTGCTGTCAAGGCAAGAAACATTTCAAAGTCATTTTCAAGTTATAAATAATAGTTATAATTCATATAACTAGTGTGAGAGCACAACAAGGCTCTGAAAGCGTTGACATAGCAACATGATACTTCCTGCCTGCGTGTCCTACAAAGGACGTCTCGTTTAATTCTGACAGAGGACACTTCGTATACCGCATTCTTCACAGGATGTGTCCTCCAGAGGACGCCTGAATAATCGGCTGCGGCCCGGAGGCTTGCTGTAAACTTCATTTCGTTATACTGTACTTGTACAGGTGTAATGACAAATAAACTTCAACTTCAACTTCAACTTCAACGCAGCCTTCGAAATTAAATGAAATGAGACACAGCTATTGAATCTGATTAGACTGTTAGCATCTCGCTCAAAAATGACCAAAGACTTTCAATATTTTTCCTATTTAAAACTTGACTCTTCTGTAGTTACATTGTGTAGCCTACTAAGACAGACGGAAAATGAAAAATTTCTAGGCCGATATGGCTAGGAACTATACTCTCATTCCTGCATAATAATCAAGGAACTTTGCTGCCATACCATGGGTGCAGCGGCACAGATATTACACATCGCCTAAAAATAGTCCCCAGCACACTCCCTGTGTAAGCTAAGCAGGGGTGTGTAAGGGGTATGTAAGCTCAGTATGTTTCATGCATACTGAGCTTTTCACACTGCTAAAGACTTGGATTCCCATGCTAAACATGGACAAAGTTTCAAAAAATAAGTTGGACGTTTGATGGAGTATTTATGTGCTAAAAATACTCCTTCCGGGTTCTCACAAGTTTTTTTCGAGTATGGGTCCATTTGACGTCAACAAGAGCGGAATGTCCTTGTATGGGCTCTTCTCCCGGAAGGGGGCGCGCGCAACCAGAGCGAGAGAGCAAATGCACGCCCATAAACTCGCTTTGCTTGGCTTTAGGGAGGCCGGCTGCGCTGCAGTCACAGGACTTCACGAAATCAACAGTCACCAAAGTGTGTTTTTGGTTGTCAGGGCAAGACAACCCTGTACAGCTTCCCAAAGAACCCAGCGTTAATGGGACAGTGGATGGAGTTTGTTTGTCCGAAGCAGCAACTGAGTTTTTTCCCTATATTTCGGTGATGATTGTTTTTATAAACAAGGCCCAGTTCGACACCGGATTTGTAGCTTGTCTAATGCTGGAAGATGGAGCGGTCCCTACGATAAAGGTTCACGGTTGTGCATTGGAAGCAGGCGATGAGTAAAACTGCTTCAAATGTCTGTGTGTTTTTGGCTATCGGCACGTAAGTGCACATCAAGTAAACAACATGAATGTATAGCCAATTTATCAATAGAGCATGCGATGTATGGTGTGTGTTTAAATACATTTGTTTAGCTGACCACTATAGGTGTCTGTTTGTTTATTGTAAAACCACTCCAAACAGCAATACACAAAGAGTGGGAAAATGTTGAACTAAATTAACTATTTCATATTAAACCTAGTTCACACAAAGCACGCTTCTTCATTCAAATGCCCTATTCCATTGTTTTTCTATGTAAACGCATACTAGTCTGACGTGTAAAACTGTTCTGCTTGCATACTGCTAACGTTAAGTCACATAAATAGTCCATAAACCAAATCATGTCCTCATAAACCATGAGTAAACACACACAAATGTTGTAAAACTCGCGCATTGACAAGCCGCTAAGCAAATATATACAGTTACAGTACATATCACATTTTTAGGATGTCACAGCTTTCAGACGTTCTCAACACAACAGTGCGCACTCGTGATTCTTTAGCTCCGCCCACACGATATACCTCCAGCTGTTCGGGTTTATTCGGAAAGACTTATTTCTTTCTTTTATAAATATAATAAGACTAAAGACTTCGGAGATATGAAAGATCAAATACTACTCTATTGGTACTCAAGATTGACATGAGATTGACTGAAACTGAGTGTCCCCCAGAAACTGAGTGGTGGTGGTGGTGTAATGGTGTGGGGGATGTTTTCTTGGCACACTTTAGGCCCCTTAGTGCCAATTGGGCATCGTTTAAATGCCACGGCCTACCTGAGCATGGTTTCTGACCATGTCCATCCCTTTATGACCACCATGTACCCATTCTCTGATGGTTACTTCCAGCAGGATAATGCACCATGTCACAAAGCTTGAATCATTTCAAATTGGTTTCTTGAACATGACAATGAGTTCACTGTACTAAAATGGCCCCCACAGTCACCAGATCTCAACCCAATAGAGCATCTTTGGGATGTGGTGGAACAGGAGCTTCGTGCCCTGGATGTGCATCCCACAAATCTCCATCAACTGCAAGATGCTATCCTATCAATATGGGCCAACATTTCTAAAGAATGCTTTCAGCACCTTGTTGAATCAATGCCACGTAGAATTAAGGCAGTTCTGAAGGCGAAAGGGGGTCAAACACAGTATTAGTATGGTGTTCCTAATAATCCTTTAGGTGAGTGTATATACTGTATTTGTGTAAACATAATTTCTTTTTTTTTCTTTTTTTTTTAGCAAGGATGCATTGAATTGATCAAATGTGACAGTAAATACTTTTGCATTGTTACAATTGTTATCAATAAATGCTGTTTTATTGAACTTTATAGTCTCTTTATATATAAGAGACTTCTTTCAAAAACATTTAAAGAAAATTGTACCCAACTGTGTTGTGTACCAAGTATTGAGGTCTCTGTGTTCAATAACCGCGTTATTTGAATGATGTGGTATCTACACAATATCCTAGCATGGGTTATGAAAAATAATAATAATAACTGAATTGTTGTGGTCTAACAATGTTTGCATTCTCAAAACCAGTCTGACAAAAAAAAAAAAGATTCTTCAGGAAAAAGATGAGGAAAGGATGCTTGTACTAAAATGAAACATGACGTACACCATAATTTTGCCTCTGAGGCAACACTCTGCAAAGTAAACATTTTAATCCCATTAGATGATCCTGTGGGGCCCTGTCTTGTTATTTATAGCTATATTCCATATTCCTTTTAAACCCACACATCTCCTTCTGAAAGACCCTTGATCTATTTTGTGTAGTCTAACGATTTATGGTTCATACATAACTGAGGGGGGAGAGGGGCTAGCTTTGTCTTTGCCAGTATATGACTAACACCAATTCAAGAAAAAAAAAAAACATGAATATGAATTAACTGACATTCAAACCAATATCACCCAGACACTTAATTAATTCAGGACTTACTCAACTCGGGTTGCCATTCTATGGCATTAGCATTAGCATATTTTTGATGTTCAATAAGGGCCTCAGGTTTTATTGGCCCCAAACTGCATCCACGTGACTATAGAAAAAAAAATGTGTTCTCCTCGGGACATGCATTATTGTCAGGTTTCCAGATCTTCTTGTCCTTCTTCCTGACACGTCACACAGGAATCTTTCACCACCTCCACTCATTTTGCGCCTGTTGGCTTGTGATACTCAGGCATGAATGAAATGAGACAGGTGATGTGAGTATTCTTCATCCATGAAGACATTATGGCGACTGAGGAAGCAAGTTTGGGAGCAAACTCTTAATACTAAATATATATATATAATATATATATATATATATATATATATATATATATATATATATATATATATATATATATATATATATATATATATCCCTTCTAAAATGGTACATTTAAATAATAAGATGCATAGGAGGAGAAAACGCTCTTCATCATTGAGAGTTTATGAAAACAGAACCCATAAAAGTGAGTCCACCACTTACAGGAAGCAACGTCAGAGCAGCACATTGGCTAACTAGATTCTTTTCCACATCTAAATGATGTCTATTGAGTGATATATCCCCATGGTGGGTTAATAACCGATACTTTCTGTATTTATGACATCATCATGTGTGGGTGGAAATTGTTCCATTATCAGGGCCCTAAAAATAAAACACCAGATGGCCCTATAAAATGATTGGGAGCTTCTGATAAGAGACTCGTGTATGATAACATCAGGACCGTTGTCTGAGATGTCTGTCTAAGTTGAGCACAATACTGAAAAGAGAGCTTTATAATTCACAAAATTCATAGAATTGTGACACAAATCACTTTGACACACAAAAGAATGTTTGATTACAATTATTTTTAAGAAACGTTTACTTTCCATACAAGCATGTATTGTGATTGAAATCAGATTCATAGCACAACAGAGGCACCCTGAGGACAGTTTGAGTACTGTGATACACATACATTTACACTCTGAAATCAGTGTCAGTGATTTAAATTTGGCTGTCAGTTAGTGAAGGACACTAAATTGGTCCTTTAACCATAGCCTTTCATGAGGTTCATTTGTTACAGAAAAATTTGAATATGATAAAAACTTATTTCAGTTCACTTTCAGCTGTGGGATGGAAAGTAATTGTATGTTCCACAGCACTATTTTGGCGTGGAGTGATGCAATTTAGCTGTGAGGAAGGAAAAGACAGACATCAAAGTGAATGAGTTAATGATCAGAGTCAGATGTTTTAAATACTTTTGCCAGAAAATAGGCTACTTCCTTTTAAATGCATGTCCGTTTTTTAAGATCTGAGATGCTTGTGTTGCAGTATAAATGGTGGGAAAAAAAATGTAATAATTTCATGTTTACATTTGTGTTATCAATCCTAGAGTACTATGCTGGTAAGTATATCTCAAATTCCAGGGATATGTGCAATACAGCATCAAAACTCACATAATCAGCTCTTAAGATTTCAGCCACATTCCGGCCAATCCAACTATGAGACCCCGAGAGAGCGCTGGGGTTCAGGTCAGTTCCACAATTGTAGTCAACAAAGATCAGAGATACTCTAACACTTCTCCTCGGGGCTTTGGCAGTGGCTAAATAATATGCTAAGAGGTTCAGCCAGAATAACTACTACCCAGAAGGTCTAATCAATGCATTTTGGTGGCAAAGGTGGTAGTTATGTGTTCAGCTTTCAATGTGTGCCACATTAAGTCTTTACAGGAAAAAGGCTTATTTATTTTGGCCTTCAGTATATAGGATCATTCAATGTGGGTCATCAAATGCTTCAATCTGTTTTTTGCAGGTTATCAATTAAACCTATGTTGCATCACTAGAGAAACCATGAAGACATTTGTTTTTGTATTGATTTCAAATATGATTAATGATCAAGCAAATATCCTGTAATGCGAGTTATTGTATTAATCAGCTAAAGCTATGAATGTTATAGCTTACACTTTGTCATGCATAATACACAAATTAGCCAACTATTGATCAGTCCACTTTGGGATCTTCAGGACGATACAGTTCTAAATAGAGCTAATACTACGTGTAAAGAAAATGTAAAGAACCATCCTTTTTTAGAGTGTATATGAATGCGTGAATGTAGTCCAGATGCCATGATGTCATTGGGCGAATTTGTGTGCTACCAGCGTCAGTTGCGTCGCTTCACTGCCTTTCACAAATCCTCTCCCATGGCCTCATGGGATAGTAAAATGTCCAACACTTCAGAATGAGGCCGAAAGTAGTAGGTCATCCAGGAATTTTTTGCCAATACTCTTTTATGAGTACTGTGAATTCAGACATAATGCTGTCACATACTGTTTTTTCACATACTATATATTAGTCAAGTCTTACTGATATAGAGAAAATCTTCCATTGGAGTGGACCTTTTTCATGCTCAAACAGCAACATTACACACTAAAAATTTTGAAAATGTAAAAGCATAATAAGCTCCAGTTGCATGAACAGGTTGTCGGATCTGCATGTGAGACCAGGTTAAAATCTCACACTTTAATAGTATTTATAGCTTAATAAAAGCTGTGTTTTTTTACACAGTACACAGCATTTTTTACACAGCATTTACACAGTAAATGCTGTGTTACTATGAGTAATGATTACCTCAAAATGTATGTCTGTATGCAAGTTCAAGGGACTTTATTCAGATGAAATACATAGGCTAAACCTTTTTAGCTATTGTCACGTGCCAGTGATTATCCTGGCACGCGTGCCATAGGTTGTTGATCCCGTTCAGAGCAGATTCAATATATGAAATGCCTTTCTGACATTTTATTAAGCTAAAGAGTCATCACCATACGGGACCCTAGCCATGGGCCGTTTCTCAATACTCTTGTCTGTACTTGTGTTCTCGTGGACTTGTGAAACGTCATCAGTCGTTGCCCAAGTACTGTTCCATTTCAAAGTTCACATCTAGCTAAGTACAGTTCAAATCCACAGATGTGTCCTTGATCCGCCCCTTTTATCGAGGATGCATCGAGAGGGGACTTGTGCCAGAGATTGTCTTAATGCAGAGGTGGAATGTAGAAGCCCCATGTCTAGATCTGGTACTCGGCAGCCACCCATAAGATAATTTATGGATGACAACCGTGACAGCAGCTTCAGTTCTGGGGTGCAGATGGCTTCTCCAGGGGCTCCAACGTCTCATCCTATGGGCAAGGATGAGTTTTAAGCCAGCCAGCTATAGGTCCCTGGTCCTAAAGAAAGGCAAAGTAACCAACCGGTTCCACTTTACCTTGGAGGGGTCACAAATTCCATCAGTAACAGAGAGACCAGTCAAAAGCTTGGGGAAGATCTTTGACAGTTCCCTGAAGGACACAACCACTCTCCAACAAACCAGGAACGACGTGACAAACTGGCTCACTGCAGTCGACAAGTCGGGGCTTCCAGGAAAGTACAAAACATGGATGTACCAGCACGGAATCCAGCCGAGGCTTCTCTGGCCCCTTCTCGTATATGAGGTACCCACGACAATGGTAGGAGCACTGGAGCGAACCATCAGTCAGTTCCTCAGGAGGTGGTTAGGGCTTCCACCCTTCCCATCAGCAGCTTGTTCGAGGAGTTCAAGGTCACACGTGTCCAGGAGGTCTTGATGTACCGAGATTCCTCTGATGCCAAAGCCTCCTCAGCTGGAATCTGCGTTAAGACAGGAAGGAAGTGGAAGTCACAGGAAGCGGTGGAGAGAGTGGAGGCATGGCTGAGGCAGGGTGTCCTGGTTGGCAACATGGTGGTGGGATGTGCAGGCCTGGGCAGTTTTCCTGAGCCGCGTGATAAAGCAAGAGGGAGGGAGAAGCGTTAGTTAGTGCAGGACGAGGTGCGGGCAGAGGTGGAGGAAGATCGCCTGACCAAGATAGTTGGTATGCAACAGCAAGGTGCCAGGACTGCAAAGTACAAGCCAATTGAGGTCGTTGTCGGGGCTTTGCTGGACAGTCTTACTCCGAACATTCAAACTCCTGGGAGTTAAAGGACAACTGTCTAAAAAAGCCTCACGATGGCTGTGGATCCAGAGTGGGGATCTGTGGAGTAGCACGTCACTTGGACATAGGTCAGGGACTGATCATCCCTGGCAGGGTCGCCCAGGCAAGGGTGTCTGTTGATGAAAGACCCAAAACACCTGTTGAGCCCGGTTCATCACTGATGACGTGTCCAAGTAACACCAGACGGTGTATGTTAGAACTAACACAGGGTTGTGTTTTATGTCATATTTAGTTTTATTACAGTGAAGATAATCAATCATATACACTCACCTAAAGGATTATTAGGAACACCATACTAATACTGTGTTTGACCCCCTTTCGCCTTCAGAACTGCCTTAATTCTACGTGGCATTGATTCAACAAGGTGCTGAAAGCATTCTTTAGAAATGTTGGCCCATATTGATAGGATAGCATCTTGCAGTTGATGGAGATTTGTGGGATGCACATCCAGGGCACGAAGCTCTCGTTCCACCACATCCCAAAGATGCTCTATTGGGTTGAGATCTGGGCCATTTTAGTACAGTGAACTCATTGTCATGTTCAAGAAACCAATTTGAAATGATTCAAGCTTTGTGACATGGTGCATTATCCTGCTGGAAGTAGCCATCAGAGAATGGGTACATGGTGGTCATAAAGGGATGGACATGGTCAGAAACCATGCTCAGGTAGGCCGTGGCATTTAAATGATGCCCAATTGGCACTAAGGGGCCTAAAGTGTACCAAGAAAACATCCCCCACACTATACTATTACACCACCACCACCAGCCTGCACAGTGGTAACAAGGCATGATGGATCCATGTTCTCATTCTGTTTACGCCAAATTCTGACTCTACCATCTGAATGTCTCAACAGAAATCGAGACTCATCAGACCAGGCAACATTTTTCCAGTCTTCAACTGTCCAATTTTGGTGAGCTTGTGCAAATTGTAGCCTCTTTTTCCAATTTGTAGTGGAGATGAGTGGTACCCGGTGGGGTCTTCTGCTGTTGTAGCCCATCCGCCTCAAGGTTGTGCGTGTTGTGGCTTCACAAATGCTTTGCTGCATACCTCGGTTGTAACGAGTGGTTATTTCAGTCAAAGTTGCTCTTCTATCAGCTTAAATCAGTCGGCCCATTCTCCTCTGACCTCTAGCATCAACAAGGAATTTTCGCCCACAGGACTGCCGCATACTGGATGTTTTTCCCTTTTCACACCATTCTTTGTAAACCCTAGAAATGGTTGTGCGTGAAAATCCCAGTAACTGAGCACATTGTGAAATACTCAGACCGGCCCGTCTGGCACCAACAACCATGCCACGCTCAAAATTGCTTAAATCACCTTTCTTTCCCATTCTGACATTCAGTTTGGAGTTCAGGAGATTGTCTTGACCAGGACCACACCCCTAAAGGCACTGAAGCAACTACCATGTGATTGGTTGATTAGATAATTGCATTAATGAGAAATTTAACAGGTGTTCCTAATAATCCTTTAGGTGAGTGTATATGCACACATATTGCCTGACCCACATATTAATGTTTAATATTTTTTAAATGTAAACGAAGAGGCAGGGTTGTTTTATATTTTGTTTTGTTATAAATATAGACTACATGCAGTGAAGATAATCAACCACACCTGAACCACATTTGTGTGAAATTTTTTAAATGAAAAGAGGCAGCGTGGGTTTTTATAACATATGTTGTTTTATTGTAGCCTACATACACAGATAACTGGAGTAGCCAGAGCGAGCTGAGTGATGTTATGGTGAACGCAGCTGTTCCATTTGCAGAATTACCGGACTTGCGTCCTCCAGTCCTCGGGAGTTCGTTCTCCTGAGTCGAACTTGCAAGTCCAAAGTCGGAATTTTCATATTTGGGTGCAACTATCAGTGAGCAATAGCAATTATTTACACGTTGCAAGCCATATTCTCTATTATAATTAATTTAATAAACATTTAAATAAGTATTGACAGTTCTTAATGCTATGCTGTCAATGTGACATTGTGAGAGACAATTGCAAACAATTGTATAACAAATGTTCTGTACAATATTGACAAAATGTATAATTTGTTCCCCTGGAGTAAGGCATTTGTCTTATAAATATACTTCTGACAGGACCACTATCATCAAAGATGAGTCAAAGAATTAACATATAGTTTGGGTTGGTGGTATGTTCCTGTTATGGGCAAGAACTCAAGCCAAGCATGGATGAGAGCAGGAAGAGCATCAATAAACCCCACTAGGGTAAACTGAACAGGACCAACAATGTATTGCAGATATCGTTAATGTCAATATTAAAATGTACAACATAATTCAGCAATTTAGTCTGATTCAGGGGGAATCAGAATGCCAAATCCTGAATGACGAGAGGAGGAGCTGGGGATGGAGAAGAGTAATTAGCTCCGGAAATGTGATGGCTGCTGATAATACTGAAGGAGTATATATATATATGCATGCTGTGATAGGCATCCTATTACTATAGGTAGATGTGATCAGCTGACAGTCACCTGATGCAAGCTTGACTAACCTGCCAGAACTAACGCTACGCTTGATTTCTGTTTATACTTATGTATTCACATACAAAAACAACACAAAACATAAAACTAAGAAAAAGCAGCAAAATGATGAAAATAATATTAAGGATGTTAAGAATGGCAACAAAAACAAGATTTATTGAAAGAAGTCTCTTATGCCCATCAAGCCTGCATTTATTTGATCAGTAATATTGTGAAATATTACAATTTAAAATAATGGCTTTCTATTTTAATATACTTTAAAATATTATTTATATCTGTGATGCAAACATGACAAAATAAATACTAAACACATGCTTTTTTAAACATAAAACCTAATGAAAATTTGTTTACATCAGATAAAATCATACTGGGGTCACATGGGGCTAACAACAAAAAATAAAATTGTCTTTTTACGTGCATTATCAAAGAATGGGATCAGTGTCATTCCAGCTGACCACTGCATTTCGCCATCTGTAAAACATATTTGAAGCATTCATATCGCCACATGTTTGTATTTCACAATATCAAAATTTGATAAACAACACTGACAGACCTCTAAGCACTGACGAAATGAGAGACTTACTTGGTCCTGATGCAGAGCTCCAGTGGAGGAATGAGATCACTGTCTGCGTTGTCACTCTGAGCAGCCTCTGCAGGACAATGTGGATCTGTCCAGAGACACAGAATACAAAAGACCTTATTATAAACCCTATTTATGAAGCAAGTGTGCAAAGGTTGTTTATTTTGTTGTTCTCAAATACTACGGATGATACAATCAGTGTTTGTTGTGTGTGTGTGTGTCCAGAAAAGCAATGACCCAAAGGAAAAGACTCACAGATTGTTAATCTAATTGGTTCCTGCTGGTTGGCCAGCCCATCATAATAGTACAAGTCAAACTCTTTCTCTATGCAGTGATCGGTTGCCAGGTCTTCAGAAGGACAAAAGAGCACACTGAAATGGCTCTCGCTGCACACTACCCAAATTGGAAACATGGGAGTTTTCAGGTGAGATCCAACCTTTAAAAAAAGAGAAATCAGGATATAACAAATTTGGATATAATATATAAGTATTGTTAGAGTGTTTGAGCCTTCTTACCTTACATATATTATAGTGCTCAAATAAAGACAGCAGCCCAATGTTACAACGTGCTTTAATTCCCTTAAGAAGTGTAAAATTTCCATTTCCGGAATCAAGCTTCATTTCATCATCAAAGACGTTTGAAACTGCCCGTCCACAAAGTAAAAGATTGACCAATTCCTTAAAAAAATGAAAGGGAAATTATAAGAATGAATTACTTCATCAGAACACTGTTTACACTGGAGCTATATAAAACGCAACCATTTTTTTAAATGGTGACACCAAGACATTGTTTTTAGTAACAGCAAAATAAAATCTTTTGTGTAATGGGTGTTTAGATAAGGGCTGCAAAGTGTTAATACAGCAAACCTGTGTGCAGTAGCCATGAGCTCCAATGAGAGTGGAGGTTGGCACATCCATATCACTTTGTATACTAAAACACAAAAGAACAAATGGATTAGCTCAGTGAATATATGAACATAAACAGTCTGTATGGCGTTAAAGAAGTGGAAACTCACGTTGCAATAGTCCTGGAAAGAATGGCAGAGATGGTAAGCAGGATACAGCCAAAGGGACCAGACTCAAACTAAAAGGAAACAGGAAGACTGCTACTAATTTCCATCGTCAATCACATAAGGAGCTATTAAACCGGTGATGTTTGCCTTAAAATGCTTCAAGACTATCAATGGATGTGCTCACATACAAACCTTGCTTATAACTTTATTTAAAATTTAAATAATACATCTATAATAACAATGTTTTCAATAAATATTATAAACAATATAGCAATACTGTACGTAATAATACATATTATAAATAATATTGATAAAAAAATTTTAGAAGATATATATTCTACAAAGAATAGAAATCAGGTATACAGGATGTGTCCTAAGGCATTTAAGCTCAGACTTACCTGTCTAACATGCTTCTCAAGAACTAAAGTGAGGTCATCTAAGGTCTCAACAGTGACGTATGTTATCTATGTGGAATATATATAAAAACATGAACAAAAGAGAAATAAGTAGTTGTCAAAAGAAGTAATTAGGAGGTAATTTAAGGGACAAAGAATCAACTTACCTTTTCTAGAATACCGTCTGATTTGTAGCGTCCGACCGGGATGAAAAGACTTCTTCCTGTGTTTCTGTGGGGGCAGATACTTTACATTTGAGAAATGAACAATAGATTTGTTCAACAGAATGAAATTGAACAAATTGAAAAATAGAATGAACAACAGGGCCCCTAGAATCGTTCCAATCTTTCACCTCACCAGTTATGAAATGAACAATAGTTTTGTAAATATAAGTGATGATTCTAAATGTGTGACACTTACATTGCAACTACCGCTCTTTTCATATTCCCGGCTCTCCATAGCATGTCAGCCAAAGCCCGAGACAGACATTTTGTCCTCAAAACGTTTGATACTTCCAGTCTCTTTTTACCATCCTAAATGGGAGCTTCTTAGAGCCATATTGTCTAATGCATAAGGGATTTTATTCATAATAAACATGCATACGTTCAATGCCGTGGCTAGAAATTCTGGGCCCCTTTTTAAATATAAAATTCAGAAAAGGTTATGGGTCCCCCTGGACCTGTGGGCCCCTAGAATCATTCCAATATTTCACCTCACCAGTTATGAAATGAACAATAGTTTTGTAAATATAAGTGATGATTCTAAATGTGTGACACTTACATTGCAACTACCGCTCTTTTCATATTCCCGGCTCTCCATAGCATGTCAGCCAAAGCCCGAGACAGACATTTTGTCCTCAAAACGTTTGATACTTCCAGTCTCCTGATGACAGTTAACAAATCAAGTTTAAGACAACTGATTGAGATATCAATGAAATACAAATTTGATCTGAAATATTCACTGGTATTTTTTTTTTTTTAAATAATAAAGGGAAAAAATTATATCAGAAAAATTAGCAAAAATATGACTGATGCTTGGTACACACTCATCCAATGAGTCACTGCTCGATTCTCCAAACAGGAGCTTCTGTAGGACACAAGCCTGAACTGCTGCAAGTACACCACAGGGTCCTCCCTTATAAAACAATCCCAGAACATCTCATGATGCAAAGGTTTACATACCAAAACAGTAAATCATGAGGTTGTCTGAAGTACTGTACCTTTTTTTGAACAATCCCATACTTCAAACCTGGAGTATCTGAAAATGTAAAATTCTGTTGCTTCCACTCCTCAGTAAAACAAGCCATAGGAGAACCAAAGATGATTTCTTTCAGAGCCTGAAGTAGACATGAAAGCAGTGGTATCATATCAGACTGGGCTGATATCACATAAGATTATGGTTCCAGGAAGTTCAAATTATAATGTACTTACAGTGGCAGTCATCTGGTCCATGTGAGTCTTGTCCAAACTAAGTTCTGGCATGGATGTTCTAGATACATCACACAAGCTTTCCTCATTCTCTATGTCGTCTGTAAGATTGAAAA
Source organism: Paracanthobrama guichenoti (assembly GCA_018749465.1). NCBI lineage: Eukaryota > Metazoa > Chordata > Actinopteri > Cypriniformes > Gobionidae > Paracanthobrama > Paracanthobrama guichenoti. Next base: position 7,544,558 of record CM031950.1, read on the forward strand.
AGAATTAGAAGGGATTTCAAAACAATAGACTTTTAATAACATTATTTTAAAACACATTTTAGTTGCAAAGGATTTTTAAAAATGTAGTTAAATGGGTTAGGAAAATACACTTTGGCTATATTAAAGCAATATAACAGTTTCTAGTGTATTCTGCAGTTGTCTTGGCTATGATACAAAATGTAATCTGCTGAAGATTTGAGGTGCACTACCCAAAACCATTTCCAACACATGGAGTCCATCCAGTTTTGGGCTGGGTGCCGAATTCTTTCTGGAGAAGAAACAATAAAAGTTAATAATCACACACTTGACATATTGCAGCTGTGAATAAATACCAACAGTCTCTTTTTACCATCCTAAATGGGAGCTTCTTAGAGCCATATTGTCTAATGCATAAGGGATTTTATTCATAATAATCATGCATACGTTCAATGGCGTGGGTAGAAATTCTGGGCCCCTTTTTAAATGTAAAATTCAGAAAAGGTTGTGGGTCCCCCTGGACCTGTGGGCCCCTAGAATCATTCCAATCTTTCACCTCACTAGTTATGGTCCTCTCTATGTTTCTGGGATTCAAATGGTATAACTATGGTATAACTAAAAAGATTTTGACTTCAATGAAGGTCAACATAAAATATTTAGAGTATGTTTCTCAGACACATGTTAAGTAATTTAAAAAAAAAATAATCTAGCTCAGTGTATCGTCATTTTCCAGTCCAAATATCTAAAACATACATTTAAGGTTCTTAAGAAGCAAAGAAGTAAAAACGTCATACATTTTCCAGAAAACAATGAAAAACGTGAATGTTTTTCAATGAAGAAAAACAGTGGAGTAAGGAAAACAATCATCTTTTCCATTTGAATTAAGGTTATATTTCTTACCCCATTGGAAGATATTTTTATGTATAAACTCACTTAATTATGATAGATTTTTCAGAAAACAAGAATTGATATCTTAAGTCATTTTGCTTATCAAGTAAATGTTTCTTGATTTAAGAATGTTTAGATATTTGTACTGGAAAACGAGACAAAAATATGTTTTCAAAAGATTAAAACAAACTCACAAGCGATGCTTGACTTCTGACATCCTCTCATGTCGATTGTGGTCTATGGTTCCTTTATTTAAATTAGAAAACATGCTGCTCTCCCCTTCAAGAGAGGATGATGGATTAGACTTTGTATTTGTAGTATTGAGGCCATTTGTCCAGTTTGCTGATTCTCTAAAATCCCCTGTTGTTGCTGTAAATGATGGTGCTTTTCGGGCTGGACGTCTTCTGTTACTCTCCTACAGACAATTAAATCCTTGTAAATGCATTATGCAATGCTGTAATGGAGGAGTAATGTCAAGTCAAATCTTAGTAAAAAATTAACAAGATAAATATGTGTAATAGGCACGACCGATTTTATATGGTGAACAGGCTTTTATTCACAACATTCATCAACTCACACATCAGTTGTGGTAAACGGAAGCTCAAGCATGTTCGCTTGACGTGCGAGAACCAATGAGGTTCATTCTCATGTGTAACGCAGCACGTTTGAGCTTCTGCAAGAGGTTTGTTCTCGTGCGTCAAGCAGGTTCAGTTGAGCTTCTGTTTATGTTCGCTGATCAATGTTTATATGTGAATAAAAGCCTAAATTCAATCTGTTCATCATATAAAAGTGATTGTTTTACGATCTCTTTATGAACTTTTTAAAGCATCAAAGTGTCAGTTGTGTAGCTGTTTATGGAGGGACAGAAAGCTCTCAGATTTCATCAAAAAGACCTTTATTTTTGTTCCGAAGATGAACGAAAGTCTTACGGGTTAACGGCATGAGGGTGAGTAATTAATGACAGAAATTTCATTTTTGGGTGAACTATTCCTTTAATGAATCAAAATTCATTACCTGCAAAGAGCTGGCAATGGGACCAGCCATAATGCCTCGTCTCATCCTGCTGCTTCTGTTCTTCTGGCTATCAGTGTCTAGGATTTTTTTCTCAGAGAGAAATCCCTCTTTTGACACTGTTGGGAGATCATGGCTAGATGACAAACAGTACATACTTCTCTCACTCTCAGGGTGAACAGCAAAGCTCTTCTTTCGTGTATTTTCAGAAGGTGTTTGGGAAGGCAGCTGTGACACACTGCTGCTTTCAGATAACCTGTGAAAAAGGTGGATGTGTATTGCTGTCAACAGATCTTTAAAGTCTCAAACAAATGAATATACCGGAGTTTTGTCAACTAAATCAAAAAACAAATACCTTGGACTGTCACACAACAGACTTTCCATACAACCTTGATCTCTCTTAACACTCATGTCTATGGAAGAGAAGGACATGGCTTGTTCCAGTGGATGTGCTTGATTGTCACCATGGATGCGTACTTTGGTTCTGTCCCCTTCACTCATTCTCTCCTTCACAATCATCTCCAACATTGACTTCAAGGGATGTTCTTCAACCTAAATACAAATGTATTTTATGACCTCTCTGCTTTTCCAACATCTTTGCTATTTTATACAGTTTTTTTTAAACTTTCATACCTTATTCTGTTTGTAAAGGCCCTCAAGGTGAAGTATTCTGCGCAGATCTGATCTGTTATTAACGCTTGAATTAGTTCGTGGAAGCTCTTCATCCATGCATGCTATCGTTTTCTTCAGGCCCTGTAAGTACAGTTCATCATCCAAACAGCGCAATCTCTGAGAGAATATGAGTTTACCTTTAAATCACCTTAAACATACAGCATGTATATCACACCAGCGGAATATATTGAAAAATATCTTAAATGCTGCTTTGAATGGTATAGGATAGATAGCTTTTGTGTCGAAGTAAGTTACCATGTTTACCTTTCTACCGAAAATGCTGTGTCACCCACCTTTCGACTGAGATATTCCCGTACTAGAGACGCGGACACTTCCTCCACATCTTTGCCCATCGTGGATCACAATAACACTGCGGTAATAAATATGGGACTGAGATAGCAAGTTGGCTAGTTCGGTGTAAACAGCCCCAAACTTCACACACCTCGAATACTGTTGGTCGATATACGACATATCTACACACCGTTAGTGCATTTTCAGCATGGTACGTTTTAATGTTTAGTGATTTGTTTGGGGGGATACCTTAAGAGGTAAGGATAGTTGCAGAGGCTTGCTAGCTAGTGGTCGGTCGGGTCTAGCTTTTCGCCTTGTTGCTATAGTTACCACTAGACTTTGTTGCTAGCGCGTGCGGTTCTGAGCGTGTGGATTTACGACACAGCTGCGCCTCCCTGCGGATGCAACATATAATACGTTGTTACAGTTTGCAAAGAAGATGTTTTTTTAAGCATTTGTGATGGCACAGAAATACAGAATAAAAAAGGTAATTGCGACTTTTTGTCTCACAATTCTGTCTTTTTTCTCAGAATTGCGCGATATAAACGGGCAATTGCGAGTCATAAAGTCAGAATTGCGTGATATAAACACAACTGCGAGGAAAAAGGTCAGAATTACCAGTTATAAAGTCAGAATTGAGAGAAAAAAAAGTCAGACTTGCGAGTTTATATCTCTTCATATACGTGACGAAAACAAGATTCCATAAATGAGTAGGCCTATGTTGCTGTAAGGTTGGAAAGTATCCTGCTTTGTTGACAGGATTGTAGAAGATTATTGTTTTATATTAATACTTTTGAATAATAAACCATCAAGATCTATCTACCTTAATGTTTACTGTTCTATATAATCAGAATAGCTCTCTTAAAAAGGGAAGTTGTGTCAGATATGGCCTGAAAAAAAGCTGATTTATGAAAATACACTGAAAATGTTTAGCAGAACCGTCTCCATTGAGTAATGAAGTATTGTTTGTTGACAGAAAATCAAATATCTGTCTATATATGAGCTGGTTGTGAAGAAGAATTGTGTTATGATGGTGTAAAATGATTTGCCACTGACACTCTTCGTAATACAGCAATCTTTGTCTAGCCTATTGCAACATAGGCTTTTCAATTTTTATTACTATTTCTATTCTATTTTCTAGTGTGTCTGTTATTCTGTCATTTAGGCCTGCATGGCTTTCAAGCTTCTAAAACATTTCTGTCTAGCTGTCTTGAGAACAGTATAATTTTTGTTGAATTTCTTTCAATTCCTTTTAATTATGCATTCAAATTAGGAAAGGTTTAATACCAATTTGCATTAAACCAAAGACAAATTAGCTCTCTGTTTTATATGATACTGTAATCAGATGAATCCCCCAGGCCACGTCTCCTAAAATGTAAATAGTGTTAGTTTATAAAAACAGCCAACAACACGTTTCATTAATTTTATTATAATTTTATACATTACACAAATATTCTGCCTAAAATCTAAAATCATCTCTACCTACATACACTGTCCATACATTTCATTTACTCACTACACTTTAACATATAAATATCTGGGGATATGAAAGCTCCATGAGTACATTTTTATTCAAAACTTTCAATACTCATAAAGTGAAAAAAAAAAAAAACCATCTGAGCCTGAACAGAGGTGCTTATAGGAATTCAACAAAGAAAATGCAACCACAGCCCCCTTTACAGATACTGAATCAAACTCTCAAGTAACTCATTCATTCGGTGACATGGGTATGAAATCCTTCCTCAGTGTCAAAGTGGGTATATGTTGAACTAAAATGTATTTACTTAACTAGATTTCTTTTTCAGCTACGCTATGTATTTATTCTAGACGATCATGGGAACGGTATCTGTGTTTTGGCACAAATTTATCCCAGATATGGAGTTTTTTTGTTTTTTTTGATAACTGTGAGTGCAGCATCTAATGTAAACAACAGATTGCACTTCATCATTGAGCGTATCTTCAGGAGGAATGGAAGAAAAAAAAATACCACTCCTTCCTTGGTTTTTGGCCCTACCGTGAGAATTTAACTTTTATAAAAGAAAAAAAGAAAAGTCTGGGAAAGTTCCAGAGAAGGAGAGCATCAGTAGTCCTCAGCTGGAAAGAGAAAGACAGGGAGACAGAGAGACACAGTTTGATTAACAAGAAGAAGAAGAACCGAGTGGAAGTGGAGCATGCGATCCGTTTGAGTATAGCGATGCCGTAAGAAATCTCAGCATGCAGGTGGTTAGTAGAGGCAGGAGGCGGCTTACTTTCAATTGTGAGAATGCAGGTGCTGGCGGCAGTGCCTCGGCTGTTGACGGCTTTGCACATGTACTCTCCTTCGTCCTCTGGAAACGTTTCTGGCAGGTACAGGCAGTAGGTCTCGCCTCTCTCGATGTACTGATAGTCTTCAGAATCTGGCAGCAGCTCACCCTCAAACCACCAGGTGACCTCTGGTTTGGGTTCTCCTGTGATCTTCACTGTGAACCGCACAGGCTCTGCGTCAACCACCGACTGGTTCTTCAGGGGCTTTTTAAACCACGGAGCACCTGACCTGGCATGGTCCTCTTCATCCTCATAGGCGGCGGAGCCGTTAATGATGCTACCCTCTTCCTCCTCCTCTTCTTCCCTTTTCTGACAAGACACATGACAAAGTGTTTCACACTCGGGAAAAAAACAACAACAGAAATCACACGCATGCAGCTCTGTCATGCATTAGTGTTGACATCAGATCCAGGCATGTCCGCCATTTAGTTCTTAAACAAAGCAGCCCAGGAGAGGTTTACTTTTTGGAGAGCAGCGTCAATTTCCTGTTGTTCAAACTGCATCCTCTGTAATTTCTGCTCTTCGATCTTCCTCTTCTGTTCCTCTTCTCTGGCCTTTGCCATTTGTTCGAACCGTGCTCGCATGTCGACTTTCTGTCTGAACGGGACGTCCTCTGGTTTAGTTGGAGTTGTTTTGTCCTCATCTTCATCCTGTGGAAGAAATTAGCAAAATTCTTCACTTCAACGTTCTTTAGCTGGAATGAATAAATGAGACCTTGCCTCGTTCTGTCACCTCCTGGCAGCGCTCTGCCTCTCTCTCCTTGATTTTCTCATCAATTTCTTTCCTTCTTGCTCGTTCCTCCTCTATCTTCTTCTGGATCTCCTCGTCTGTGAGCTGCTTGATCTTCTCAAACTTGGATTTCAGGCTTTTGGCCTGAATGGAGCCAGTACGCTTCAGCTTTGTTAGCTCCTCATACTCGTTGCTCACCACCTCAGAGCTTTCATTGATCTCATCCTAAATCAAACCCACAAAACATATGTAAATAAGCAAACATGTTATGAAATTGGAAATGTAATGATCTTTTTAATGGCATGTGAAGCTGACCTCGCCCATCTCTTGTCGCATCTGTTCAAACTCTTTCTTCTCCATCTCCATTTTCTGGCGTCTGGCCTCTGCCTTGCGCTTCCGCTCTGCCTCCTCTTTCATCTTCAGCATCTCCTCAAAGTTGATTTCTAGTTTCCCTGGGTGCATTGCTTCCTGTGACTCTGTCCGCACCAGAGTTTCATTATCGTCCTGCACCTGTCACAAAAATGGGATACACATCTCAATTGATATTCAATATATTTTTAAACATCTTGTGCAAGTAATGAGTGGCTGCGTCCGAAATCGCATAATCTCTTGAATAGGACATACAGTACAAGTAATAACTTCATGATCTCTAAAAATGTATGTTCTATATAGTATGAGTATGTACTATGAATGTAATCCGGACGTACTACATTCACCATGCTGTCATTATCATGTGACCTACCAATGTCAGTTACGTCACTTTACTGTCATTCACAAATCCTCTTCTGTCACTTCATGGGATAGTAAAAGTGTCCATCATATGCACACTTCAGAATTTCATATACTTCAGAATATAGCAGGGAAGTATGTTATTTCGGATGCAGCCACTGTGTTTCTTTGAATTGAATCCAAATCCCACAGGTAGTTGAATTGGAATAGGTAATGCATTCTAGGAAATGAAGTGTCCTTCCTCCCTGATCTGTTTGTCTGTTTCAGTTAAATTCTAAATGGCACACTTCCCTGTTACTCTAATAGACAAAATCTGTTAAAACATCAAAACAGTGCCAAGTGTAAAAAGAGCTATACATTATCACACAGTTATGTGAGCAAAAACATAGACAGCCGTGTTTGAACAGTGTGAAGATCTGGACCCCTGATTCTGTTTTGTATTAGTACTTAAAACATTAGATTAATTCTACTACACTGCATATATATTATATTGATATATTGATATCTTTTTCTTATTTACCCATAAATATTTTTAAATATCCTTTAAACAAAATACATTTGTTTGAGGCGCAAAATATATTCGAAGGTGTCATATCATGAGGAATCAAATTTTCTTTTTAATATTTTGATATAAAACAGCTCATTGTACTATAAAACATCCAATAACATTCATATGTCAACATTTCTTCTCTATAGCCCTAAAAGACAAGCTACGATAATGATTTATTCTAAAAACCTAAACATACACTTGACTAATACTGTAAACTCGGGGAAAAACCTAAATTGAAATGAATGATGTGACTGATATGACCCTTTAAGACTTGTTTTCTGAGAAAATAGTTTTCTTGAATATGTTTATTTTTGTCTAGCTTCACTGGAATGTTTTGGCTCTCTAAGTACATTATTTTATTTCTTGATTTCTAACAGCTTTTTTGTGTCATCATCAATCATTGTAGCAATGCTTCTCTTTACCAGGGTAGCGGTTTCTGTTTAAAAAAGTTTCTTACTTCTTTATCTCCATATCCAGTCAAATTATCGTGATCCGGTCCAGGGCTCTTAAAGACACAATTTGAAAAGCATAACAGACAAGCATTGCAGCAGGTATACCATTTGAGCACACTGGAGATTTGGACATGTGTTGTGTTTACATTTGCAACAGAATTAATTGTTTTAGATTACTAAAGTAGGTTGATGTATTGAAATTGACACTGGTTAACAGTTGTTAGCTGACGGACATGTGCTCAGATGATATAAATATTAAGAGCAGATTGCATCGCAATTAGCATGCAGCATAAAGTATGTTTATGTTATATTATTAATAACTAGAACAGCAGTTATATAGTTTATATAGCGCATGAATATAGCGCATTAATGGACTTTTTGTTGTTGTTGTTGTTGTTGTTGTTTAAGATGTACTTTTGTTGGTCACATCAATTAGTGCATGCAAACGCACTGTACATGCGCAAACATACAGTAGGTTACATCTCATGCGTGGTCCTACCATGCTCTTGCGAGCTTCTGCGAAAAGTTTTTTCTCCTCTTCCAGGCGTCGCTTGGCCTCCTCTTCTTTCTTTTTCTGCTCCTCTTCTCGTCTTTGTCTTTCCAGATCCTCAAAGCTGATGGCCAGCTTCCCGGGTTTGGCCCCATCTGAGTTTATCATGGCCAGAAGGATGTCATCGTCACTATTTACAACCTGCAAGTGAATAGATTAGGTTTGGGGAAAATGAGTTAGTCAACAGTCAAAGTTTAATCTGGCACCCAGTTTACATGTCCAACTGTGCCAAGTCAGAAAACCCTTATCTCTGTCTGATTTTAGATCATAGGCATTATATTTCAAGACAGATAAGTCGTAGACATTTTCTATGACCTTTTGTAATAATAGTGAGCATTTTATGTCTATTAAATATAAGTCCCTAACAAAGTATCAGAAGGTCATACCACTATCAAAGAATATCATGGTTACCATAGTACATAGGGAAAAAACAAACAAACATGATTTTCACACAAACCATGCTCTTTCTGGCCTCTGCAAAGGCCTTTCTCTCTTCTTCGATGCGTCTTTTCCTTTCTTCCTCCACACGCTTTTGTTCTTCTTCCAGCCTCTGTCTTTCCAGATCTTCGAAGCTGAGTCGAAGTTTACCAGGTCTGAATTCTTCTTTCTCTCCTTCTGTATCCTGAGTGTCCTCATCATCCAGGGCCTGTGATAAAGAGAACATTATCGCTTATTATATTATTCATGTTTGGACACTTTTGAGCACTTAAGTCACACTTAAAAATCAGAATCAGAATTAGAATCAGAAAGAGCTTTATTGCCAAGTGTGCTTGCACACACAAGGAATTTGTCTTGGTGCTGAAGCTTCCAGTGCACATATACAATACAACACAACATGAACACAAATATACAAATATGAAAAATAGTATAAAATAAAATAAAGGTATGTATATATATATATATATATATATATAAGGTCACAGTTACATTTAAGAATATATTGCACTAGTTTAGAATATATTGCACTAAACAGTCAAAGTATTGCACTTTAAAGGCGGCTGGGGGTTGGGGTATTCAACTGTTCAAGAGGGAAATGGCCTGTGGGAAGAAACTGTTCCTGTGCCTAGATGTTCTAGTAGCCAGTGATCGGAGTCGCCGTCCTGACGGTAACAGTTCAAACAGGAAGTGTCCAGGGTGAGCGGAGTCTGTGATGATTTTACCTGCCCTCTTCCTCACTCTGGAAGAGTACAGGTCCTGGAGGGCTGGCAGGGGGCACCAATAATCCTCTCTGCAGTCCGGATTGTGCGATGTAGTCTCCTGATGTCAGATTTGGTAGCTGAACCAAACCAGACAGTGATGGATGTGCACAAAACAGACTCAATGACAGCCGAGTAGAACCGGATCAGCAGCTCCTGTGGGAGGTTGAACTTCCTCAGCTGACGAAGGAAGTACAGTCTCTGCTGGGCCTTTTTTACAATGGAGTAAATCTGATTGTCCCACTTCAGGTCCTGAGAGATGGTGGTGCCCAGGAACCTGAATGACTCCACTGCTGCCACTGTGCTGTTCATGATGGTGAGTGGGGGCAGAGCAGGGCTGTTCCTCCTGAAGTCCACTATCATCTCCACCGTTTGAGCGTGTTGAGCTCAAGGTTGTTATAACTGCACCAGACAGCCAGCCGTTCAACCTCCAGTCTGTAAGCAGACTCATCACCGTTTTGGATGAGGCCGATGGACGGTGGTGTCGTCTGCAAATTTCAGGAGCTTCACAGAAGGGTCTTTAGAAGTGCAGTCATTGGTGTACAGGAGAAGAGCAGTGGGGAGAGAACACCCCTGGGGGCGCCAGTGCTGGTAGTGAGAGTCTTGGATGTGAGTTTCCCCAGTCTCACTCGCTGCTGCCGGTCTGTCAGGAAGCTGGTGATCCACTGACAGATTGAGGATGGCATGGAGAGCTGGGTCAGTTTAGCTGTAAGAAGATCAGGCATGATGGTATTGAAGGCCGAACTGAAGTCCACAAATAAGATCCTTGCATAAGTCCCAGGTCTGTCGAGATGTTGCAGGATATAATGCAGTCCCATGTTGACTGCATCATCCACAGACCTGTTTGCTCTGTAGGCAAATTGAAGAGGATCCAGCAAGGGTCCAGTGATGTCCTTCAGGTGGGCCAGAACCAGTCTTTCAAATGACTTCATGACCACAGATGTGAGAGCGACAGGTCTATAGTCATTAAGTCCAGTGATTTTGGTTTTTGGGGACAGGAATGATGGTGGAGCGTTTGAAGCAACGGGAACTTCACACTGCTCCAATGATCTATTGAAGATCTGCGTGAAGACTGGGGCCAGTTGGTCAGCGCAGGCTTTCAAACAAGCAGATGAGATGCCGTCTGGGCCTGAAGCTTTCCTTATCTTCTGTCTTTTGAAGATTTTGGTTACCTGCTCCACACAGACCTTAAGCTCAGGTTGGATGGCGGGGGAGGAGAGGGGTGCAGGAGGTGTTGGGGGACGTGTGAAGTGCAGATCAGAGCGGGTGTGAGGTGTGAGATTGGGTTTCTCAAACCGGCAGTAAAATGCATTCAGCTCATCAGCCAGATGTTGATTCTCAGCAGGTCGGGGGGATGGTGGCTTGTAATTGGTGATATTCTTCAGGCCTGACCAGACAGCAGCAGGGTTGTTAGAAGAAAACTGGTTTCTCAGCTTTTCAGAGTAGCTTCTTTTAGCAGCTCTGATCTCCTTTGTCAGTCTGTTCCTGGCCTGGTTATACAAGACCCTATCCCCAGTTCTGTAAGCATCCTCTTTGGCATGTGAAGCTGTTTGAGTTTCCCAGTAAACCATGGTTTATCATTAGTGAATGATAAGAATGTCTTGGTAGGAATGCATGTATCCTCGCAGAAACTGATGTATGATGTTACAGTATCTGTGAGCTCATCCAGATCAGTGGTAGCAGCTTCAAAGACATTCCAATCAGTGCAATCGAAGCAGGCTTGTAGGTCCCGCTCTGCTTCATTAGTCCATCTTTTTAAAGTCTTTATTACAGGTTTAGCTGATTTCAGTTTCTGCCTGTAGGACGGTATAAGATGAACCACACAGTGATCAGAAAGCCCCAAAGCTGCCCGTGGGACGGAGTGATATGCATTCTTTATTGTGGTGTAGCAGTGGTCAAGAATATTACTGTCTCTGGTGGGACATGTAATGTGCTGTCTGTATTTTGGCAGTTCACGGGAGAGATTTGCTTTGTTAAAATCCCCAAGAATGATTAAAAGAGAGTCTGGATACTTTTGTTCAGTCTCAGCTATTTGTTCAGCCAGCTGTTGTACTGCCACGCTGACACACGCGTCTGGAGGAATGTAAACATTCACGAGAATAAACGAGGAAAACTCCCGCGGTGAGCAAATGGCATTGCATCTGCAAACAAATGCTGCTAGAGTCTTTTTTTTAGAACTAACTTAACTTTTCTGAGCTACTTTTTCTTTTTTTAATCAACTTGTCTTGAGGGTGTGATTCCCCTACCACACCAGTTCATTGCAAATCCTGGCCTGCAACCACTTTTGTTGGTTAAGGTTAGGGTGTAGGGAAACAGTCTTTAAATCTTTAAAATCATCTTTGGGGCAGAGTTTGTACTGAACTGGTTTGAGGGAGGGGGAAATCATGTATCTTGAGGCCATTTTTCATGGATGTATTAAGTAGTTTCTCCTTAAGTTCACACAGGGTCCTGTGTGAACACCACCATGGTATATATACTGCAAATGTTGTATTTGCATGCATTTTTAATTGTCGCTTAAATGTCCAAATAGTATATATATATATATATATATATATATATATATATATATATATATATATATATATATATATATATATATATATATATATACACCCACCATTCCCAGCTTAGCCTCTTCAAAAGCTTTTCTTTCTTCCACTAGTCTGCGTCGGGCTTCCTCCTCTGCCTGTTTTCTCTGCTGCTCCTGTCGCTCTTTCTCCTGTTCTTCAAAGGTCAGACGCAGTTTACCAGGGGTCATCTGCTCCTTCTCTTTGGGATTAGACTCTACATCGTCCAGCTTTTTTAAAGAAACTTTTTTAGTCAATTTTTGTTATTATTATTTTTATATATATATATATATTTCCAGAATTAACAAATCTTTTATTTTTTCTTTTACAGATTATATTGATAGTTTAAAGCAGAATCTTCACCTGTTCAACCATGGAGCGACGCTTGGCCTCTCGGAAGGACCGCCGGTTTTCATCGTATCTTTTCTTCTTCTCCTCCTCAGTTCGCTTCTTTAGTTCCTCTTCTCTGTTCTTCTCCATGTCTTCAAAATTGATCCTGATCTTTCCTGGTTGTTTCTGTGATTTTGCAGGCACTACTCGAACCAAAAGGCTGTCATCACCTTCCTGTGATGAAGTAAAGAAGTTACCCAAACAGATTAAATAGCAGTTTTAGCATTGGAATTATATGATGACGGTATGATGAAATGTTAACTTCCTTTTTTTTTTTTTTTTTTTTTTTTTTTTTTTTTTTTTTGAAAATCAGAAACAAATGTGAGGTCTAATCTAAAGCAATAACACATTTTTTTATTATTTATTTATTTTATTTTTAAACTGCTTTGACCTGCCACATTTCTGCAGTCATGGACAAGCATCCAGACAGGTTTCAGATGAGTCCTGACAGCAAAAAAACATTCTTCTGGCACAGTTGCCTTCATTTGTGTCATACTAGACAGAGATATGGGACTGCTAATTCAGTTAGAGAGCACGGCCTGCAAGTGCTGTGGGAAACAGTTGCCAGTCACATGTTGTCCATGCTTGTTAACTCTGGCTCCAGAAAGTGTGGCATTTTCCTAAATTTAACACCCAGTGCCATGTTGTATATGGACTGACATGTCTTTGTAATGGACAGTGGGCCATCATTGCACACATTTCACATATCATTTTGTATAACAAAGATTTTGCTAAGAATTTTTTTTTAAGAAGTCTCTTATGCGTACTAAGGATGCATTTACTTTGACAAGACAGTAAATACACTAATATTGTGAAACATTATTACAATTTAAAATAATTGTTTGAGCTGAATAATTGTAAAGCTGAATTTTCAGTAGTCCTAGAAATGTATTATTGTAATATTATACATTTCATTACTTATATCCTTGCTGAATAAATATTACTTCCTTTATCTAGATATAGATAGATAGATAGATAGATAGATAGATAGATAGATAGATAGATAGATAGATAGATAGATAGATAGATAGATAGATAGATAGATAGATAGATAGATAGATAGATAGATAGATAGATAGATAGATAGATAGATAGATAGATAGATAGATAGATAGGCATCCCCTCTTCTTTTTATAACAGTCTGCAAACGTCTGGGGACTGAGGAGACAAGTCGCTCAAGTTTAGGAATAGGAATGTTGTCCCATTCTTGTCTAATACAGGCTTCTAGTTGCTCAACTGTCTTAGGTCTTCTTTGTCACATCTTCCTCTTTATGATGTGCCAAATGTTTTCTATGGGTGAAAGATCTGGACTGCAGGCTGGCCATTTCAGTGCCCGGATCCTTCTTCTACGCAGCCATGTTGTAATTGATGCAGTATGTGGTCTGACATTGTCAAGTTGGAAAATACAAGGTCTTCCCTGAAAGAGACGACATCTGGATGGGAGCATGTGTTGTTCTAGAACTTGGATATACCTTTCAGCATTGATGGTGCCTTTCCAGATGTGTAAGCTGCCCATGCCACACGCACTCATGCAACCCCATACCATCAGAGATGCAGGCTTCTGAACTGAGCGCTGATAACAACTTGGGTTGTCCTTGTCCTCTTTAGTCCGGATGACATGGCGTCCCAGTTTTCCAAAAAGAACTTCAAATTTTCATTTGTCTGATCACAGAACAGTTTTCCACTTTGCCGCAGTCCATTTTAAATGATCCTTGGCACAGAGAAAACGCCTGCGCTTCTGGATCAGGTTTAGATATGGCTTCTTTTTTGACCTATAGAGTTTTAGCCGGCAACGGCGAATGACACGGTGGATTGTGTTCACCGACAATGTTTTCTGGAAGTATTCCTGAGCCCATGTTGTGATTTCCATTACAGTAGCATTCCTGTATGTGATGCAGTGCCGTCTAAGGGCTGAAGATCACGAGCATCCAGTATGGTTTTCCTTGACCCTCACACACAGAGATTGTTCCAGATTCTCTGAATCTTTGGATGATATTATGCACTGTAGATGATGATAACTTCAAACTCTTTGCAATTTTTCTCTGAGAAACTCCTTTCTGATATCGCTCCACTATTTTTGGCCGCAGCATTGGGGGAATTGGTGATTCTCTGCCCATCTTGACTTCTGAGAGACACTGCCACTCTGAGAGGCTCTTTTTATACCCAATCATGTTGCCAATTGACCTAATAAGTTGCAAATTGGTCCTCCAGCTGTTCCTTAGATGTACATTTAACTTTTCCGGCCTCTTATTGCTACCTGTCCCAACTTTTTTGGAATGTGTAGCTCTCATGAAATCCAAAATGAGCCAATATTTGGCATGACATTTCAAAATGTCTCACTTTCAACATTTGATATGTTATCTATATTCTATTGTGAATAAAATATAAGTTTATGAGATTTGTAAATTATTGCATTCCTTTTTTATTCACAATTTGTACAGTGTCTCAACTTTTTTGGAATCGGGTTTGTATATGGAATTTATATGTTTAAAATAAAAATATATATAATTAGATATTATATATTTTGTAGTATAATCATTATTATATAATATTGAATCCACTGAATTAATAATGGTTAATAAACTTTGGTTGGTAAAAGAATGTCTTACCTTGCCTGTCACTATCATTGCCATATAACACATTGTCCTATATACTATCAGTCCATTCCATGAATTGATTTCACTTACATATATTGCTAGATTTTAAAATAGAACTTTAGATTATATCAGAGGATTACCTGAGTGATTACAGATACTTTGCTGGAGATTTTCTAACAGTAGACCTGATAAAGCAGCTGACTGCCAAGTCGCATTAAAAGCATCCTGCTAGTGCCCTGCAGCCACAGTCTGTTATCATGACACACTGACTCACCTCCTCAGCTTTCTTGGCCAGCTCTTTCTGAATCTTGGCCTTCTCTTTGGCCTCCTGTGCAGCTCGCTTCTTTCTCTCCTCTTCTGTTCTTTTCCTCTCCTCCTCCTGCCTCTGTTTCTCCATCTCTGCAAACTTCCCCTTCACGCTGCCTGTGAATGGACAGAAAGCCGACAGTTGGCTTCTATAAAGGGATTAAAGTGCTGTTACAATGATTACGTTGGTTCAGTCCAAATAAATCAAATATAACAATCCCTCCATTTGTCTCATACCTGTAATCTTGGGAACATATGATTTTTCTATCTTCGTTGGTTTCACCTCTTCCTCTTCATCGCTAGAGGCGAGGAGTTCCTTTATCTGTGGAGGATCCGACAGTTGTTGTGAGGTTAGGCGTTTTATCCAGGATCAGAAACCATGCTGGTCGTAGCAAGCCAAGCAGACCTTAATCCTTGTAAGACAGGCACATATGACTTACAGGGGCGGATGCTGATTGGGCCGTCAATTGTGACATGGCAGGGGATCAGTAGAGTGTGCATGCAGCAAGCAGGCATCACAGATACTGGGGTGTTTTACTGATTAAAAGCTTTTTTTGTAAGAAGGTTTGTGTATATCCTTTTAAATACCTGGAATCGGGTATTGATGCATGCCTAATCTTACGTAAACATTGAATACCCAGCAAGCAGTATCTTCATTAACCTCAAAACAAATTCATCTACTAAGCATTGTTAGAGTCAGAGAGATGAGACAGTGCAGTCAGTGGATGAACAAACAAGGTGCTGATGGGCAGGTTTCTCTACTGACCATTTGCTTCCTGCGACTGTATTCTCTCTCTTTAACATACTGCTCTCTGCGTTTCTTTTGCTCTTCCTGACTTCTCTTTTGGTTTCTCTCTTCTCTAGCTTTCTGCATGGCCTCAAACTTATTCTTCACATCTTCTTTCCCCACCTTGGGAACATAACTTCTCTGTACAGGCTTAGATGTTTTAAGCAGTTTCTTCAGAAGAAAGGGAAAACGAGGTTGTTAGAGATTGAGAGATTGTTAGTAAAAGAGAAATGGAATAATTAGTTAATTTCCATTTTTATTTTATATTTTCTTTTGCAGAGAGTAATGATTATATGATTACAAATTACAGACAACATTATAATCGGTTATTTTTCCATTTAATAAATTAGCATAATAAATATACAGTTTAAATCTATTTTTCGTAATTATGTATAATTATTTTTAAAATAAAAATATGTATGTATGCATGTCTATATATATATATATATATATATATATATAGTTCTGCTCATAAATTTTAAATTATACATTTAAATGTTATTTTATATTGGATGATTTGAGTAAACTGTACTTATTTTGTCTTTAGGGAAACATGAAAAATATCATGTAGCTTCTAACGGCTAAATGAAAGAAGAAGAAAAAAGGTCTTTAAAAGAAATAAGAAAATGTACAACCCACAGCTCTTAATGCATTTGTTTTTTTGTTGTTTTTTTGCCATCTTGAGCAATATTTTCACCTTTTGTAATAGTTGTCCACGAGTCCCTCGTGAATTGTCCTCATTGTGAGAAGATGGATCTCAAAATAATAGTCATTGTTGAAGAGTGTTCAGATATGCAGAAGATGCTAGAAACCAAAGAATGTGCAGGACCTGGTTGATTTTTTCTGAAGAACAGTGAGCAGTTTAACTGCTCAGGACAAACAAGGGACTCATGAACAACTGTTGTTGATTATCCAGGTAACAACATAAAATATTAAGATTCAAGGGTATGTAAACTTTTAAACTGGTTTATTTGTGTAAATTCAGTTATTTTGTCTTGTGGATTTTGTCAACATCTGGTATGTGAAACAGCTTATTCAGGACAGTACTGAATGAAAAATAATGTGATTTTTATGATCCCTCTTATTTTGCTAATCTTGCATATGCTGCAAGAGGTATGCAAACTTATGAGCAAAACTGTATGCGTGTGTTAATTATTGAAAATTGTATTTCATTTAATTATTTAAAAATATTTATGCATAGCTCCATCATACCATACCTCTTGTTTTAGCGCCACATCTGACATATTTGTCATATCAGTATTATGTGATGCATCAGCCTCTTCATCATTCTCCACATTTTCCTCATTCGTCTTTGGAGCCCTCTCTCGTTTTCTCGCCCTGCCGGTGGTCTTTGTCGCATGTTCGGGCTCTTCCTT
The DNA here is from genome assembly GCA_018749465.1 of Paracanthobrama guichenoti. NCBI lineage: Eukaryota > Metazoa > Chordata > Actinopteri > Cypriniformes > Gobionidae > Paracanthobrama > Paracanthobrama guichenoti. Next base: position 7,561,929 of record CM031950.1, read on the forward strand.
CTCTGGTAACTTGGTCTCTGGTTCGTCTGCAGCACTGTTCATTTCCACTTCTTCAGTCATGCAACTCATGTCATGTGTTTCCTCTTGGTTTTCATCATTGATTGTGTTCTCTGTATCATTAGCATCAGCAATATCATTCAAGTTTTCTGTGTTGTTTATAAGCGCCATGTCTGTTGACACATCCGCCATGCTCATCACTTCAGTCATGTTGCTGTTTCTCAAACACACAGGGCCTGTTGCAAGATACGTCAGATGAAGCTGACATTGGGAGAAAGACATAATGACCACAAGACTGCAGTGCAAAGGAACTCTTTTTTACAGGTATTTTAGATTTTTAGTAACTGCAATTTTTTATTAAAGTACCCCTGTTATGCTATTTTAAAGGTTTCAATTTTTGTTTAGGAGGTCTTCTACAATGCATCCAAGGTCAAAAGACATGTTAATTTTCTCATAATATACATTGCACATCACCTCATTTCTCAAGCAGTCTGAAAACAGTTTGTTCGAAGATTCAGTCTCTCGCCTTTGATTGGTCAGATGGCCCAGTCTATTGTGATTGATTTACTCTGATCTGATTGGTCAGATGGCCCAGTCTATTGTGATTGATCTACTCTGCTCTGATTGGTCAGATGGCCCAGTCTATTGTGATTGACAGCCAAGTCTGTTGTGATTGGTCTATCTTACAGCATGTGTCAGAAATGAATTTCAGCTCTGGAGGCTTCTTCAGTGCTTGATACACAGTGAAAGTTTAGAAAAGGAATGATGGCGTCGGTTTTTCAGTATCAATTCTAGTGCGAGGCCTCATCTTTTGGAAGTGCATGCAAAGTGGATTTGCATTTGAAAACACAGTCCTCACAACACGAACCAAACTCTTTCAGGCTTCAGCTACAACTGCAGTGTCTGAGGGCGGGTCAAATTAGACATTGTTTGCGGGCAGCCAATGAAGACCATAGACTGGCATTATGCAAATGTATTACATTGTTACGCAAGTATGTATCAGAAAGTGAGACTGGAATTGCTGATGACTCATTTCAGCAGTTCAAGATCGATTCTTTTCAAACTTTATTTATCATGCACTTTCGTCTTTAAAACTTTGCAGACCTTTTAAATTCACAAACAGCTATATAACACAGCATAAAAAGATAATATTTGAAGAAACATAATGGGGCACTTTAATTATTATATCACAGATCTAGGATTTTTATCATTTATCTTGTTTTCTTTAAAAGGTAAAGAAATGCCTTGGAAGTGTTAGTTGGTGGTCTGCAAAAGAACAGATGAGCTGAATGTGTGTGGGACCTCCACCAGGAACCTTATGCAGGCCCTAATTTTATCCCCCAGTCTGGGTTGAGCCATGTGATTGAGGCTATTTTTACCTGGAGATACCAGTCTAAGAAGAGGTCAGCACCCAGATGGCACACATGAGACCCCTGACTAAATGACTAAGTTCTAGATGTTTCTTTATTTAAAATGTTGTATATAAAGCCAGTTTGGCAAAATAACGGATGGATTTAGTGTGTGTGTTTGTGTGTGTGTGTGTGTGTGTGTATGTGCGGCCTGGTAAACCCTACCTAATGGGGACAAAATGCCCTCACAAAGGTGGCAATATCCGAAATCCTTGTCCTTGTGGGGATATTTTTTGGTCCCCATGAGGAAAACATCTTATAAATCATACTAAGTGATGTTTTTTGAAATTGTAAAAATGCTGAATGTTTCCTGTGATGGGCAGGTTTAGGGGTAGGGGCAGTGTAGGGGGATAGAATATACAGTTTATACAGTATAAAAACCATTACGCCTATGGAATGTCCCCATAAAACATGAAAACACAATGTGTGTGTGTGTGTGTTGTGTGGAGAAACAAGCTTATAAATCCTACAGAATGAGTTTTTTTGAAAATGTAAAAATGCAGAAAGTTGTCTGTTATGTTTAGGGGTAGGGTGTAAGATAGAATATACAGTTTGTACAGTATAAAAACCATTACGTCTATGGAGAGTCCACACAAAGATAGTGAAATAGACATGTGTGCGTGTGTGTTTATACGATGTGCATTTTTAACTGCATCTTTGCATTTCACAGGTTCTACATCTGACATTCTTCATCCAAGCTACAATAATCCCAGGAAAACAGCAACATTAACCCATGCAGCAAAACGCAATTATATAGCTGTAATGACCTAAATTTCAATGCATAGTCACTCTCGTTTGCTCTTCATAAATGACACAACACCTCACACAACTGGTGTTCTGGTGAGTCGAACTCACAACTGATCACACCTCACTTTTAGAAGATGACAAAGACAATATGCCCCAAACAATGTCACCATTTGAAAGCATTGTTTCCATACAATTCAATTGATGTATTTTTATTTTATATATATATATATATATATATATATATATATATATATATATATATATATGAATTTATGCTGTGCACTAATCTTTATATTGTATTTAATTTGAACCATTCCTCACAAAAATATGTTAGTACAAGACTGCTATCTTTATTAGAAGTTAGATTTAATCTTTACATTTAAGGTAGGTTTCAGATTTGGATGTTGAGAATAAATGTTTTCTTATCTATTTAATAGCAAAAAAAAAAAAAAAAAAAAAAAAAAGGTCAAAGAATGTCAAGATGTCATTCAATGTGTTCAACATGCTTGAATATATGTGTCTTTATCCTCTGGCTTAGCATTAGTTTATTAAAATTTCTCAGAAATAGCCTACTGTTTTTCTATAAAGATCTTTAGCTTTTTACAGTTGTTTTTCCATTTATAACCTTGAGTTTCCCCTTTAAAGATTAGTGATAAATTAAAGTCATTTGAAATGATCTAATGAAATTAAAAGAGTCCTTTCCAAATAGTCAACTGTATTCTCAGTGGCCTCAAACTTATGATATGAGAAGATATGAGTCGACCATGTAATACAGGCCCTCACAGGCCGCTTGTGGACTTGCCGTTTGAATTGCTTTGTCCTCCACATGCTTTATTAAATTCCTTCATATCATAAACGATAACTTAAAAATATCTTACCTTCTTTAGAGTGATATTCTCCCTTTGATTTTCATAAGATTTTTTGTAGTTCACGTTGGCTTTGATAATGCTGAAATCGAATCTAAATCCCCAAGCACAGGTTTAGTCTTCTCTTCCCATGCGACTGAGAGTCAAATGAGCGCAGTCGGTTATCGGTGGGCGCTATCCATAAAAATATCCGTGCCCCTCTCCATCTACCGCATTCCACACGCGCCACCGGCTGACGGCCTCAGCTGTCGCTCCACATGTCTCCTTATCTCCGAGTCTGAGGGTCTTTTACACGATTTAATAATCGTTTTGTCACTATGATCGATCTATTCACTTTGTTAACGACACGAATTACCTGTAAGTTGTTATTTAGTCATTTGTTTATTCATTTATGTTTTTAATGGCATAAACACTCTTAAAAAAATAAAATAAACAATAAATAAAAATCATGTTAAATAGCCTAGGCTATACAGAGTTCAAAGTTTAATGCATTACTGTAGTTTTTGTCTGTATATTTGACTGATGTACTAAATGTTATGTTAATAGCAGCCTATATATTTAAATGACTAAAAACTTTGTATAGGCTACCATATAGGCCTAGATACCATTATTTTACAGGTGTTAAATTAGGTCACGTGATAAATTCACACCCTTTAATTATCATGACATTACAATGATGCTATAAATATGTAACATAAATTCCCCAATGTATGTTAAATGTATAATGTATTAAAAAAACATTTAATAAATATGCTTAAATGTCATGCACCATGGAGGAACTTATATATAATTATATAATTATAAGTATACTTTTATAGGCTAACTATAAAAAACATTTTACCAATACTGTACTGTTAAATGAAATAATACAGTAAAAATCAGGCATTGTCTTTTTGAAAGATTTTTACTGTAATTGATATGGTAATCCATACCGTGACAATTTCCACTGCAAAGAAAAATGTAATTTTACACTTACCTTCCCTTTCTTCGGCTTTTAGTATTCTTTTCCTTTGCAGTGTATTGCCATCATCCACATTGCAGATGGGTTTTGTATGTATAGATGCTTTATGTAAGCACCTATCAGGTTTGTTTGTTTTTATTAATATTTTCCACGCAAGCATCGGTTTGTTTTCATGGAAAGCTATTGTTGGCTGTTGGAGCCAGTAGGCTTTATCTCGAGGGTCTGTGGTTTGTCCAGTCAGTTCTGACCCACTTATCACAGTCAGAGGTGTGTGATAACCCAGATATTTCAATGGATCACTCTAAAATTCAAGCAATATCAGTTATAACATAATTAAATACTGACATTATAAACACACTTGAAGTATGAACAGAAAGTGCAAATTATTATTTTTTTGTGTGTGTATGAATTTTTGAATGGTAAATATTGTCCATTTTGATGTTATTAAATGATTCATTTAGCAAAGTGTCCCCTAAAATGAGCTGGAAACCCCCATCAGCCTGAAGGACGGCACTGTCGTCTGTAACTTGAACTCATACCCAGCATGCATCTCTCTCCCTTGAGACTGTGACACCATCGGTACTGAAAGACTCATACTCAGGGTTAAATGGGTTTAACCAGCAGCTTTGAGGAGCATCCAAAATCTTTAAAAGGAGGACGCTTGCTTGAGATGGTTGCAGTGTCATGCAAGAGGTTGCAGAAAAAAATTAAATAAAGATAGATAGACAATATGTATGCTTCCAGCTCCATTTAGTAAAGATGCAAACCTTTTTAAATACAGTTAAAACCTTTGAAAGTATATCTAAAAATGTATTTTCTTCAATTCAAATTCAATTCTTAAGTGTTATGCCCAAAGCTCTACTCTAGACCTACAAGGGAAAGCCTGAAATAGCATCCCACCTGTGGGCAGAGATCAGAGCTATGGGGACAGCTAGCATGCTAAAACTCATTGCTTCTCTCACTTATTGAGCACCACTGGTGGTGGTAATGTGTCCATATAGTTGTTATTCTGATCTTAACATGGAGATTTAAGTAAATTTTTTAATTAGGCCATTTTTTTTATAGGCTATTCTGTTTTTTTTTTTAGGTGAGATTCACAACAAAGAAAGACTTTAAAAATGGAGAAAAGGCTTAAACTGCAATAAAGGTGGTATAAATAGCTCATTTACTACAGCAGGACTTCTCTGTACAGGTGGAGCGGAGGCAGTCTGGCACTTCCTCAACTTGTGACCCGTGACACTTATTGGCCAGCTGCCCTTTGAAATGGATTATTATTGTGGATATTAGAACAGATTCAGCAGCAGCAACATTTTTCATTTGTTTACATTGAATCACAACCTTGATTAACATTCACTGTTCAGGTATTGGGAATGATTTGTCTTCATTTAGGCATTCCTTTTCTTTTCTGTGTTTACAGCCTGGTCTCATTGGTAATACGTATGTATTAATATGTAACTTTAATGAGACACAAAAAGACAAAAAAATTTACTTTTTGTTTGGAATTGCTGAAATGTACAATATGGATTTATTGGCAACATTTAAATGTTGCGTTATTACATTTTACAGCTACAAAATGTTAAAGGCACAATAAATTAAACATTTTAATTTGGATTAAAATATCCAAAAACCACTAGAACAATGTTATATATTTTGTTGAATTGTGTACTTACATTATCCCAAATGTTTCCAAGAACATTTAAATCCCGAGAAATAAGCTATTTTAACCAAGACACGGACCGTGTCCGTGCATCGCCTATCAATAACATCATACCCGCGTTACCCTCAATTTCTGGTATTATTTTGTAGAAACCAAAAAAACAGATGCTTTAATATATTATGTGTTTTATTAGACAGATGAGCAACTATTTGGATACATTCATTGGCAGAAAACAAATCATTGTTATATATCTCGTCTTCTTGATTTACCGCGAGTACCATGTTTTACCATGCCTAATATTGATCAAGCTTACTGCAGTGTGCAACAAGTGTCTCATAGTAGCCGCTGAGTGAATGCCCAGAGTAGCATTATAACATAACTTTCAACACACTCAAATGTATCTAATATGATAAAACAGCGCTGCGTTACCCCACATACGCATGACCGGAAGAAGCGGAAGTGTTCGTCTGCAGCATAATAAAAGTTCCCCTGATCTCGAGCCATGTGTCGTGCTTGTCCCTCATTAGCAATCGCTCCAGCAGCCTCGTTCCGCTCCAACGGCTTTCAGCCCCACCCTGCTTCATACTACAGTGACGTTAATACATCTTTAATACATTAGCTCATCCATGAATGAGTCCCATCTAATTCTTTTCCACCGGCTGTAGAGGTGAACACAACAACTACATGATCCCACAAAATCAAGGCGTCATCAAGCTACGCCTTCGTTTTGAATAAATCGCCTCTAGCAGCGAAAATTACATATTGTGCCTTTAAATAATTACAACTCTTTAGCCATATTTAGTGAAACTGTTATCTTTTTGTTGTTGCAAGACAATGTTTAAAGTCACAATGAAATGGAAGTGGCGACAGATCTTTCTTCCATATTGTGAAGTACATCCGTGTGAAATAGATTATTGAAAAAATAAAAATGTAGGGCAGGGACTTGGTTCTGTCCATCAGTTGCTAATTGGATGAGGGCAGATCTGAATACGAGATTGCAAGAAAGGGGCAGGGTTTAGGCAGACGAAATGATTGGAGAAGTCTGGCAAACATCACCATAGAAAAGTACGTCATTTTCTGTCGGAATATCCAGTTATGACATTTTGAATCATTCACAAAAAGATCAAGATTAATTTAGAAAATAGATAGGATGAATTTATTTTTTTAATGTGGAAAAATGACTCTTGATGATATGATATTTTTAGGGACTATTAAACTGGATGGACAAATTATGGAGTCAGTGACTGTACATCATCTTGTTGCTCTTTGGCTTGACTTAATGGATTATGAAAGGGAAATCCCGAAGACTTCAGGTTAACTGGTTGACCATCATGGGGAAAAGTGATGTGAAATGTAATTTAACTCTTTATTCCTTCTGCTCTTTGTCTGTTTTCTTGTCTGCCTCGCCTCCTCTCTCAACAAGTCAGCTGTTGGCCTAGCTGGGCATTTACTCTACTACAGGAACAGGTGCAGATCACAGCAGGACACTGGGCAGGATGGAAAGTTTACAGTTGGTTTGAAAGAGAAATCGTAGCACTTGAAACACTTGTATTTCTTCCACAGTTGCTGAAATATGCAACATAATCCACTCAGGCATTCTCCAGTGTTTCAGACCCTGAAATAGCTCAACAGGTCCAGTTATTTACCTTTGCTAATTTATCAGAGTGATTTGTGTCACACCAAGACACTTTAAATGCTCTGAAACAATCACCTTATTATACTGATAATATCTTATCATTTTTAGCTTTAGATCAATATGAATAAATTATTGTTGTTAAAGCATTCAAGTACAGTATTGTTCAAAGAACATTAACATATCCTGTATTTCTCTGCTGTATTTCCTCTGCATATCTACTTACATAGCTCAAGTCTCCATTATCAGGTACCAGAGCCAAGCTAAATTAAGGCTTGTGACAAGCAAGAACTGGCTGGCTGCCCAGGAGCTCAGAGAAAATGTTGACTTATCAATCTCAAATAACTTTGCTATGATCTAAAATCCTGATCTGTGTCAGAGAACCCAAATAGAAATATGACATGTAGTTATTCCACTGTGTATTTATACAGTAGCATTAGTTGGAGTCTTGACTGTGTGCTCTTGGGACAAACCCTCAAGACCACATAAATATGGACTTGGTCTGGATCTCAGTACTTTTTGTCTTGATCTTGGCCCCTAGTTATTAATCTTACATAAAAGTAGTCTCTGCTTGTGGAAAAGAGGTCTCCATAACGCCTGTCCTCTGATGGTCTTTCAGTTTGATTTTGGTCAAAGATTAATTTTTCAGTGATTTGTTGGTAACACTTTGCAATAAGGTTCTAATTGTTAACATTAGTTAATATATACAAGAAAAATATATATTAATCTTAGTTAACGTCAATTTCCACATTTACTAATACATTATTAAGATCAAACGTTGTATATAATATTATATTATTATTATTATTATTATTCAGTGTACCTAAGATACACTATTTGGGACCTTATTGTAAAGTGTTTTTCAGTGTAATTTGCAGGACTATTTAACTGAAATCAGTTAAATAGCAATCAGTGCTCAATGAATTGCCTTCAGGTCTATCCAGAGGAAAGGGTTTAAAGCTGTTCATTATTATGACACTAAATCATATTTGTAGCTGAGCTGCAGCAAATGACTCCCTCATCTGGTGAACTGTAGGAAATTCATCTCAATTTGACCCCAGCTCTTGATGCTTTAGGACAGGGGTGTCTTAACCTGCTCCTGGAGGGCCACTGTCCTGCAGAGTTTAGCTAAAAGTTGGAGCTAAACTCTGCAGGACAGTGGCCCCCCCAGGACCGACTTTGGACACCCTTGCTTCAGGACATTAAATTATAGGATGTCCATTTTTTGGACTTTCAATAGATCAGGCTTTGGGTTGATCTTTATTATCAAACTGATATCAATGTTAAACACATTTAGTAAAGAGAAATATCTTTATTGTGAAATTTGTACTGATTTTTATAAAGTGTCTAAATGTAAAGAATATTTTTAATATTGTTAATAATATCTCAAAATCACTGTGTTGCATTCCATTGTTTTCCCTCCCACAACAAAAAGCTCAATAAAATACAAAATAAAACAAATATATATACTCTCACCTAAAGGATTATTAGGAACACCATACTAATACTGTGTTTGACCCCCTTTCGCCTTCAGAACTGCCTTAATTCTACGTGGCATTGATTCAACAAGGTGCTGAAAGCATTCTTTAGAAATGTTGGCCCATATTGATAGGATAGCATCTTGCAGTTGATGGAGATTTGTGGGATGCACATCCAGGGCACGAAGCTCCCGTTCCACCACATCCCAAAGATGCTCTATTGGGTTGAGATCTGGTGACTGTGGGGGCCATTTTAGTACAGTGAACTCATTGTCATGTTCAAGAAACCAATTTGAAATAATTTGAGCTTTGTGACATGTCCATGTGCATTATCCTGCTGGAAGTAGCCATCAGAGAATGGGTACATGGTGGTCATAAAGGGATGGACATGGTCAGAAACAATGCTCAGGTAGGCCGTGGCATTTAAACGATGCCCAAATGGCACTAAGGGGCCTAAAGTGTGCCAAGAAAACATCCCCCACACCATTACACCACCACCAGCCTGCACAGTGGAAACAAGGCATGATGGATCCATGTTCTCATTCTGTTTATGCCAAATTCTGAGTCTACCATTTGAATGTCTCAACAGAAATCGAGACTCATCAGACCAGGCAACATTTTTCCAGTCTTCAACTGTCCAATTTTGGTGAGCTTGTGGAAATTGTAGCCTCTTTTTCCTATTTGTAGTGGAGATAAGTGGTACCCGGTGGGATCTTCTGCTGTTGTAGCCCATCCGCCTCAAGGTTGTGCGTGTTGTGGCTTCACAAATGCTTTGCTGCATACCTTGGTTGTAACGAGTGGTTATTTCAGTCAAAGTTGCTCTTCTATCAGCTTGAATCAGTCAGCCCATTCTCCTCTGACCTCT